>JAVJIX010000377.1:0-247500 GCA_036785185.1 Paratrypauchen microcephalus
TGTCCCTTTAAATTAAATTATTAGATTAAAACTGCCTCTGGAGCCCGAAAAATCACACAAATCAAGCAGCAGAAAAAAATGGACACATGAATGAAAAAGTATAACTGAGCTCTAATTTTGAGCAAAAAAAAAAAAAAAAAAAAAAGATGACTCAGCAGTGCCCCCTCTTCATGAAGCCTAGGGGAGCCTGTCCCAGACTTTTTAAATTTTACTTCTTAAAATGTTTTTGTTTTGTATGTTAATCTGTAATGAACCAAAAAATCAATATGTAAACAGAAGTGTGACAATTGTTTTAAACTGTTCATCACTATGGCAACAGTCTTAACTTGTTACTATTCTGAAACTAGGGACCACTTTGCTATAAATCTGATCGGCAAAGAACAAAAAAATCAATATCCAAACAGAAGAATGACTGCTTTAAATTGTTAATCACTATGGGGAAACAGTCTTGGCATCCCATGGCTACTTTCTGGTCAATTTGATCTACAAATAACAACAAAATCAAAACTGTAAAAAGAAGAAATGAATTGTTTCAAATTGTTAATCACTATGACTATGCCTTGAGATGTTAGAATTCTGAAACCAGGAACTACTTTCTTGTAAATCTGCATAAAAAGAAATCAATGCGTAAAAAGAAGAATGATGGCTGTCTTAAATTGTTCATCACTATGGCAACAGTCTTGAGTTGTTAGCATTCTGAAAAAAACCTGTGATAGAAGGATGACAATTCTTTAATTTTTTTAATCACTATGATACAAGTCTTGGCAACCTGTGACTACTTTCTTATAAATGTAAATATGTCCTCCAAATCATATTATCTTTTCTCACAAACTCTTGTGAGATATTTGTATATTTACTTGCTATTGCTTTAAGCTATTTTTGCTACTTATTCTCAATTTATTATGACCATTTCTATTTTTTCTCTTTGTTATTATAATATATTGTGATGTGTGGAGGCTGTGTCCAAATAATTTCCCTTTTGGATCAGTAAAGTCTAAGTAAATTTGATCTACAAAAATCAACCCCTTGAAAATAAAACCAGCTACAATAGACTTTGACCTGTTTTCTTTTATTTATTTTCCTCTTTCCCCATGTGACTGTAGCTGTAGAAGAACTCACCTGATCCGTGCAGGGCCGACAGGAGCAGGGTCCACAATAGCACCACGTTGGCATACATTGTCCTGGTCTGACAGGGGCTGGAACCGGACCTGGGGTTTTAACCTCCAACCTGCCTCTGCCTCTGCCTCCACCGCCGCTGCTGTGTGGACAGGCTACGCCCCCAAACACACAGGCCACGCCCACGCACGCTCGCCACTTCCTCATTCAGGGCCAGTCCCAGCACGCCCCTGTTCACAGCAGTGAGGCAATAATGGGCCAGTCAGACGAGCTTGTGGGCTAACTTCTGGTCAAACAACATCTGTGTTGTTTTTTTCATGGCCACAGGGAACAGGTTTAAAATAAAAAAAAAATAGAAATCATTGCTTTAGAAAAATAGAAATCATAGAATGTGATTATCAACATTAAACTGTAGTGCTTTCTTTTATATTCCCACGTTATTGTACTAATTAATAAATTGTCGATTTTAGTATTTAGTATTTTAGTAGTTTAGTATCTTGGAAAATTGTCTATATACTTGATATTTATTGTGACTTTTAGCCAAGTGTGATTGCGTGAATTAATTATTTATGGAACAAAACCATTCTAAGATACCTCAAATTTACTTCAAGCTGCATTGTGTAACGTTTCTTGGCGTATGGTTTGCCATAGAGATGTTATTGCTTGGTCTGGAATGTTTCACAGTATGGCATTAGCAGAAGAAGAAGAAGTGACTTTATTGATCCTCACACAGGAGAAATGCCCTTCTCTGCATTTAACCCCATCCCCACATGTTATTAGGAGCAGTGGGCAGCACATTACTGCGCCCCGGGGACCATCTCCATGATCTTCTTGCTTCGGTTTGGTCAGGACCTACGCTGGAGGATTTTACCTATGGTGCATGTTTTGGGTTGGTGGGGGGAAAGCGGAGTGCCCGGAGGAAACCCACCCAGACACGGGGAGAACATGCAAACTCACATACATCACTGGCAAAGAGGGCTCAGAAGCGCCTCTATTTCCTTTCCTAATAGTGTAACATTGTGTTCTGCGTGTTTCTCACATTTGTCTCTCGTTTAAACGCTTTCAAACTTTCATAGATTTTCAACAAAATGTATTAACAGTGAAGTGTGGGGGGAAGCGGGGAGGGGGGAGAAAACTGCGCTCTGACACGTGTGATAGCGCAGCATGACCCGGCGCGGAGCTGATAGCAGGTCTAGACCAAGTTCCCTAAAACCTGACTGACCAGGACTAAACCTGGACTAAAACCTGGACTAAAACCAGGACTAGACCAGGTGGATTAAAGCAGCTGTAGGAGAGGAGAGGGAGACCTGGTCAGGTCTAGAGGAGGTCTAGACCACCGCGGCTCTTGCATGGGTCTCGTCCATGCGCTCAGACTGTGTGCAGTCCCCTCCTCGCTGCTTTAATCCACCTGATCTAGTCCTGGTTTAGTCCTGGTTTAGTCCTGGTCCAGTCCAGGTTTAGACCTTGGTCTAGACCTGCTGTCAGCTCCGCGCCGGGTCAGAGCGCAGTTTTCTCCCCTCCCCCTTCCCCCCACACTTCACTATTAATAATTTTGTTGAAAATCTATGAAAGTTCGAGTGTTTAAACGAGAGACAAACGTGAGAAAAGTTTAAATCCAGTCTGGAGAAAAGCGTATAATGTGTGTGGCTGAGTGCGCATTATTTGAATGTTTGAGATTTCGCGTTTCTCGTAACTTGGAATTTTCTTTCGTATCTAGAGACCAAAATTTACCGTGAAGGCGTTTTCGTAACTTGAAATTTTCGTTTGTTGGGTCATTCGTAAGCAAGGTGAGGTACCACGTGTACTTGGCCAGAGAGAAACGAAATTTCGATTCACTGTATGTTGAACACATATGGCAGAATTGACAATAAAGCTGACTTTGATCTTTTTGATTCTCTTGAAACTCCACACAGAAAGGCTCGGGCGACCCGGGATCAAACCCGGGAGCCCTCTTGCTGCCAAAGACATTTCTATCTTCATAGAGGCCAAACCATGACCAAGTTACAGGTCAGATCGGTGGAGAGGTGACCTCATTCACAGTCAGAATGTTTCTTTTTCTAGGTATTTTTCAGCTATAAAAAACAAAAAACATGTAATGTAATAAATGTAAAGTAGAGCTGTTTAATGTTATACTGTGGAACATTCTAGGTAGAGCCATGACATCTCCATTTTTCTTTGCTGTGGTAGCTGTACTTATACTTAAGTAACAAAATTGAGTAGTTCTTCCAACTCTGCTTAATGTACATGGAAGGTAAGTTACTTCTGAAGCCACAGCTGCCCCAGGGCTGAACAATGACTGTCAATCTGCACTAACGGCTTCACCAATCACAGCCTCACCTCCACATTCACACAGGGGGAGGGGGAGTCCTGACACAGAGAGCCAGCTTTAGGAGTGGAATTTGAACCCCCAACCTTACAGTTATTGATACTTTGCAGCTGAGGTCATCAACAATTCCTGGGGCTGTGATGCTAACTGTAAGCACCTCTCTATCGGATGTGTCTGAAACTAGAGTAGGTGAGATGATTTGTGCTGTTAAACAAGTCCCCTTGCCAACAGTTTTTACAGTTAGTCCCTCTCGCCTTTTCATCACAGGCTCCTGAAAACGTGTTTGTATTTTTGCTCGAGTTTTCAGGATCTTAAAACTTTGTTGACAGTGTTTGCTAAAGTGCGCATTGTATCACCATGGTAAACAGCAGGGCTCTCAAGTCTCACGCATTGAGAGTGTGACACACGCTCACACGCCACACATGGTATTTCTCACGCTGATTTTTGTTTTGTTTTGTTTTGTTTTGGTGCCCAGAAAATCGGTCTGTGTGGCTCAGTTTATGCAGGCACCCGCGTTTTCAGCGAAAAAAACTTCCCCCCCCCTCCCCGCCCCCGCTCCCTGAAAAAAAAAAAATCTCAGTTAGCGGGTGTCCCTGTGTCTCCTCCTCTGTCTCCCCCGCTGTCTCCCTCCCTCTCCCCGGTCTGCTCAGCGGACCCTCAGCTCCGGCGGTGAGCCGCGGAAAGGCGCTCGGAGCCCGGTGTACTGTACCGGCTGTGCTGGCGGGACACACGGAGCGACCTGCAGCTCCGAACAGAGTGAGTCACCCCCTGGACCGGTCCTGGTTTGGTCCTGATCTAGTCCTGGTTTAGTCCTTGTTTAGTCCTGGTTTAGTCTTGGTCTAGTCCTGGTTTAGTCTTGGTTTGGTTTAGTCCTGGTTTAGTCTTTTGTTTAGTCCTGGTTTAGTCTTGGTTTAGTCCTGGCTTTCTAGTCTTGGTCTAGTCCTGGTTTAGTCTTGGTTTGGTTTAGTCCTGGTTTAGTCTTTGTTTAGTCCTGGTTTAGTCTTGGTTTGGTTTAGTCCTGGTTTAGTCTTTGCTTTAGTCCCTGGTTTAATCTTTGTTTAGTCCTGGTTTAGTCTTTGTTTAGTTCTCTGGTTTAGTCTTGGTTTGGTTTAGTCCTGGGTTTAGTCTTTTTTGTTTAGTCCTGGTTTAGTCCTTCTTTAGTCCTGGTTTAGTCTTTGTTTAGTTCTGGTTTAGTCTTGGTTTGG
Source organism: Paratrypauchen microcephalus (assembly GCA_036785185.1). NCBI lineage: Eukaryota > Metazoa > Chordata > Actinopteri > Gobiiformes > Gobiidae > Paratrypauchen > Paratrypauchen microcephalus. Next base: position 4,648 of record JAVJIX010000377.1, read on the forward strand.
TTTAGTCCTGGTTTAAGTCTTTGTTTTTTAGTCCTGGTTTAGTCTCTTTGTTTAGTCCTGGTTTAGTCTTTGTTTAGTCCTGGTTTAGTCTTGGTATTCTATGTAGATGAATTTTTGTAATCAATAGGTATCCGATATTTGGCTCTACAGCTGTAGCCAATAAATATTTCCTGTTTAAATTGACACATTTATTAAAGTTCCTCATGGAATCTTTCACGTGTAAAAAATAATAGAATGTTTTATTTGTTTAAAGGCACTCAGAGAGAGCACGACGGGAAAAATTGTTCTCACTCGCACCCCCACCTTACTTTCTAGTAACGCTGTTACTGTAGTCGGACTACTTTTTTCAGTAACGAGTAGTGTAACGCAACTACTATTTCAAAACCAGTAGTCAGATTACAGTTACTTATCTAATACACTGTGCGTTACTATTTCTGCATTTCGGGGGAACGTAGGTTACATTTATTTATTCTTATTTTTTGGCTACGCATTTCTTACGAGGTTACGTCATCTCGGCTCCGCGGCGCCAAAGTCGGTGTAAACAATATGGAAGGAGAGAGGTTCACCTTTTCCAGCTGGAAATACAGGCATTATTTTGATTTTATTTCGGCTAAGGATGACAACATTAAGGTTCGTTGTACACTCTGTGCTGGTGAACAGAGTGCTGTCTGCAGCCTTCAAAAACGTGAAATCTGAAGAAACATCTGGAGAAACAGCACAGCACAACGAAGCTAACAGAGCCCGATGCGAAAGTCACAGGTGAAGGAGGTCCTAGACCTCGACCAAGCAAGCAAAGGAAGCTGGATTTCGGTGTAAAACCAGTAAGTGGGGCGGAGTTGAAGAGGATGGTTGGGCATTATGTGGTTGATGAAATGCTGCCTGTGAACACTGTTGACTCACCATCGTTTCGTGCCATTGTATCTAAGATCCCTACAGTAACGATACTGAGCTGCCTCACAGAACATGCTTTTCTAGTTACCTGGACAAGCAATATAATAATAAGATAATATAATAATATAATAAAATGTAATGTAATATAATATGGCAACACTGGTGTCCACCAGCATCTGACCAGAACTGAAGAAGCAGCTTGGATGAGCTGCGAAACGTATTCGACCAAATAAACTTTTGTCCAGTTGACAAATTGGATTTCTCCCTTTTGCCATTTGTCCATAAAGCTAGAACTATATATCTAAATATCTAAAAACTGATATAGATATCTACAACTAAATTATGACTATCCCTAACTCCAGTTTGAGACATGTACGTCATTTTGACTAGTTGTTATTCCAGTTAGAGATATCTGCAATGTCATTTTGCCTAGTCAAAACTTTAATTTAGGTATCTGAAGAGGAGCATGTTGAGGTGAATTTAAAGATCCCATGACATGGTACTTCTTGATGCTTTTATATGGCTCCTTAATGGTTCCCTAATACTGTAAATGAATCCTTCTTCAAAATCAACACTCAGTGCATGAGAAACAGAGATAAGATGAGAAAGAGTCATAAATATCTCTCTCAAACTCTTTATTCTGAGAAAAGAGCTGGCCAATAGTAGAAGGTGGGGGCGTGGCCAAACGCTCCGGTCTCCGCTGTCAGCCCACAGCTGATCCATTTCCTTGTTTTTGCACGGGGGAGAGATTTGAAGCGTTCCATTGAAAAATAAATACATTTCCACATAAAATAAAATTAAACCACTGCTGTTCAAAGGTCCAGAGGCTCAGATAAAGGACTTCCGAGCCTAGAAACACTCGGACGTGCCTCTAGGCAAATAAAAAACGCATTTCGCATTGCCTAGCGCATTCGCAGTCCAAACTCTCTGGGTGTGATTTACAGAGACGCTGAGTACAGACAGACGGGGTGGAACTGCATTTGCATTTCTTTTTTTCGATCTGACGTCAATAAGGTGCCTTGTTCAAAATCGCTCGTTTGAGCTCTGATTTTTTGTAACGCAGAAAAAGCATCGCAAATGCTCAGTTTAGACATTTCGCAACTTTTAACCATGGGGGGGGGGGGGCTAAACAGGGTAGGGGAGCTCACATTAACGTTCAAAAACCTCAGAAAGTGAAAAATTTCATGCCATGGGACCTTTAAGATATCTTGAACTTGAGTTATGACTCGTCAGAATGAACTTGTAGATATCTCAAACCGGAATTACAGATATCTATAATTGAGTTACAGATATCTGTAATTTACGTTGTGGATATCTGGAACTGAACTGTGGATATTTGTACTTATGAAACCCACACAAATGAATGGCAAAGGTGACGTCATTTGCTCTGGGAAGAATGTAGTTGTGGAAATCTAAAATGACAATTACAGATAGGAAGTGAATGTTGTCACAAATATTGGAAATGTTCTTTTTGACTAGGCAACACATATTACAATTACTTAATTAGGAGGAAGTGTTATATAGAGTTTCAAACAGTGCAGAAAATTAGCATTAATGAGTGTTAACGACTCACGCAACACATCCCAGCTGTTCATACACCAAACCTCCATCTGAACTCAGGCTCTCATAAAGTTACTCACAAGAAAACATTTCAACAATAATCATGAATGCACTTTTTGGACCAATAAGAAAGTTAGCTTATCAAAAATACATAGAACTGGTCCAAAGGCAGTATTCTATAGGACATGAGCTATCAAGCACAATGTAAGAACACTGCAGATGCCATTAAAATATAAAAGTCAAGTACATAATATAATTAGCACTTACTTCTGTCCTTGATTTGACGTTTAACATTTAAATGTTATAAAGTCTTGCCATACATGTCCATCATTGAGCCCCAAGGCAGCTGTGACTGAAAGTAATATATACTAGATGGCTTTGCGTGTCAAACAAAATCCAAAAACACACTGGATTGGGTTTGAGCCCATTGTTTAGTACTGGTTAAGGTCTTATTTACATAGTTTTAGATCAAGTTAACTTTTACTCTGTGGATTAGTCCTTGGTTTAGTCCATCTCTCTGCTCTTACCTTGTTCCTTGAGTCTCCGCACCAGTCTGTCTCCTCGCTCCTCTCTCCTCTTTCCTTTTCCCTTTCTTTTTCTTCCCCTCTTCTCTCTTCTGGCTCATCCTCCCCCTCATATGAACCCTGGTTCCGGGCTCAGATCTTGTCCTGGTTTGGCTTTTCCCCTCGGAGGAGCCGCTCCACAGCAGCAGGCGCAGCAGAAGCGTCAGGGGCAGAGGCCTATGATGGCGTCTGTGGATGGGACAATAGGCCCTATGTCTGCCGTCTCTCACCCCCTCACCCACCCGCCCCGGGACACATGGGGTCAGGAACAGAGGAGGCCAGAGGGGTGAGGGTGAGGAGGGGACGCTGGCACCAGATGACCTTCTCATTGAAAAACATGCCAGTCACACTTCCTGGTTTTTGGCATTTTCTCTTCCTCATTTTCTTGCGATCTTGTAAAGGGTAATGGAACTGAACTTGTGCTGCCAGAGCCTTTAGCTGCAGATAGAGGACACATCCAAGTTTGTCTCTCATTCTCAGTATATGGACAGACCATGGCTCATGTGAAAGCTCAGAACCTCAAAGACAAGGCGGTGTCCACCAGCACTCTGACCAGAACTGAAGAAGCAGCTTGGATGAGCTGAACGTAATGACCAAATAAACTTTTGTCCAGTTGACAAATTGAATTTCTCCTTTTGCCAAAAATCACAAAATATTACATTATAAAAAATGTGTATCTCAAACATCACAGGGTTAAGGCACTGACAGCCCAGACTCAGTTTTGACCGTGAATCTTTTCCCTTTCAAGAAGAAGAAGAAGAAGAAAAAGATGAAGATCCTTTATTTATCTCCGTAGGGAAATTATTTCTTTGCATTTGACCCATCCTTTTTTTTTCAGGAGCAGTGCAAATACATGAAAACAACTACAGTGGTACCTCACCTTACGAATGACCCAACAAACGAAAATTTCAAGTTACGAAACGCCTTCACGGTAAATTTTGGTCTCTAGATACGAAAGAAAATTCAAGTTACAACGGAAACGCGAAATCTCAAAAATTCAAATAATGCGCGCTCAGCCACACACATACGCTTTTCTCAGACTGGATTTAAACTTTTCTCACATTTGTCTCTTGTTTAAACACTCAAACTTTCATAGATTTTCAACAAAATTATTAATAGTGAAGCGTGGGGGGAAGGAGGAGGGGGGAGAAAACTGCTGTGAGAAAAGGACGCAGGACGCAGAACACAATGTTACACTATAAAAAAAGTTACACTATAAAAAAAAAAAAAAAACTTGGATCGGGGCCTTGGAACGAATCAGGCTTTTTCCATTGAAATAGCTACTCAACTTTTTTTCACGTTACGAAACCACTTCTGGAACGAATTAATTTCGTAAGGGGAGGTACCACTGTATTGTGATACTGTGACATACATGGACAGCACTGCCCCCGTTAGTAGAAGATCATTTAGCTCACACATCACAATTATTACAATAACAAATTGTAAAAAATATATATATATAAAAAGTAATACGTTCTAAATAAGTACCAAAAAAAAGAGACTGTTAAAGTTAAAGTTAAAATAAATTACCTAAATGTATGTACAGTACATAAAAAAACATATAGAATTGATTTCTGATATTTCCTGTCTTTCATGTGGCCTGATATAGCCTGAGCCCACTTAAAAAATAAAAAAATAAAAATGCATCTTTATACTGAACAATAGAGCCTTTCTAAGTTTAAGAATTTGTACTGACGTATTAAGGTTTAATATGTATATTTATGTATGTATATTCACTTCCCTGGTTAAAGCCTGTCTTCCTTCTCTCATCTCCTTAATAACTTCTATCCTACATTCCTCTCTGACCACTGTCATTGTACCTTCCTCATTCAAAACTTCAGAAATCACTCCAATCATCAAAAAACCTGGTACAGACCCAACTGATTTTAATAACCTGCGCCCCATATCCAATCTCCCATTTCTTTCTAAAATACTTGAAAAAATTGTTGCTTCTCAACTTGACTCTCACCTCACTGAAAATACAGTAATCCCTTGTTTATCGCGGGGGTTAGGTTCCAGAAATAGCCCGCAATAAGTGAAATCCGCGAAGTAGGACAACTTTATATTTTACAATTATTCTACATGTTTTAAGGCTGTAAATGCCTCACCACACACATTATACGCTTTTCTCAGACTGGAATTAACATTTTCTCACATTTGTCTCTAGTTTAAACACAATAAAACCCTCATCGTGGACAAATCCGTGACAGAGCAGCACGTGTCGCGCACTTCTCCAAGGGGTTGGTGCGCGTCTCGTCCAGGGACGTGGCAGTGCTACTCGCGCGTCTGGCGGGGGCTCCCGGAGCCGTGTCTCCCCCCACGCCACTATTAATACATTTTGTTGAAAATCTATGAAATTTTGAGTGTTTAAACTAGAGACAAATATGAGAAAATGCAGCACGAGGCCGTACACCGGGGAGATAGAACTGCGGAGCCCGGACCGTGACAGTATCACAATATATATATATATATATATATATATATATATATATAAAAATGAAAAAAAAAAATGAAAAAAAAATCCGCGAAACAGCGAGGCCGCGAAGAGTGAACCGCGATAGAGCGAGGGTTCACTGTAAACTGTATGAACAATTTCAATTCGGCTTCAGACCCCTCCACAGTACTGAAACAGCCTTAATTACAATCACAAACGATCTCCTACTTGCTGCTGACAATGGACTCCTAAAAATACATTGTACATTTTACTGGATTTTAAGTGCAGCTTTTGACACAATCACTCACACCACCCTCATTGACAGACTTATCTCTATTGGCATCTCACACACCTCTTCACTGGTCCATTTCATATCTTTCCTCCCGCTCTCAGTACATCCAACTTGGTTCATACTCCTCCCAGCATTACCCTCTTTCCTCAGGGGTCCCCCAAGGCTCAGTCCTTGGCCCCCTTCTATTCATTATCTACCTCCTTCCCCTTGGTCACATTTTCAGAAAACATAACATACACTTCCCCTGTTATGCAGATGACACCCAGCTCTATACCTCCTCCAACCCCCCTCCCCCCCTCCCCCCAACTTTCTAAAACTAAACAGCAATAAAACTGAAGTCCTACTAATTGGCACCAAATCTACATTAACAACAACAATTCCTCCATCTCTCCCTCCCCTCAGGTAAAGAGCCTGGGTGTCATCCTGGACAGCACTCTCTCATTCCAGTCACACATTAACAATATCACACGCACAGCCTACTTCCACCTCAGAAATATCAACCGTCTCCGTCCTTCACTCACCCCTCCCACAGGCGCCATTCTTGTCAATAGCCTGGTCACCTCACGTCTTGACTACTGCAATTCCCTGCTTGCTTATATCTTGCTGCAGGGAGGAGCTAACTAGCTAACTACTTTCCGAAACTATCTTGTTGGTTTCAGTCTTTTGTTTTCTCTGGCGTCTAGATTACCATACCTATTCATCCCTACAACGACTGTTTTTCACACCTCTGGCCCTGACCTGGCTAGCCCTATTGTTCCCCTGTTTGCTTGATCTAGGCTTAAGAATGGAATTATAGATGGGAGACAAATTATGTCTGACTCCACCATTTCTGTTTAGAGAAGGATTCTCTTTTTTGACAAAAATAGCCTCTTTAACTCCCCTCTCAAACCAATTCTTTTCCCTGGCTAAGATCTGAACCTCACTGTCCTCAAACGAATGGCCCGTGGCTTCTAGGTGAAGATGTACGGCAGATGACGGTCCACTCTGGCACGCCCGTCTGTGTTGGTACATCCTCTTGTGAAGTGGCTGTTTGGTTTCTCCAATATAGCGCTCACTGCAGTCTTCACTACACTGAATGGAGTAGACCACATTGCTTTGTTTGTGGGTCTGTGTTTTGTCCTTTGGGTGGACGAGTTTTTGTCTTAAAGTGTTTAAGATAAGTGGGTTTGAAATAAACTGGGATTTCATACTGTCTGAAAATCCTCTGTAGTTTTACCGACACGCCGGCCAGGTACGTAATCGCTACCCCTTTCCTCCTGGGTTCGGATTCTCTGTTGTCTTGTTTCTTGCCCTTGTCTCTCTTGGTTTTGTTGACAGCCCATTTAGGATATCCACAAACAGAGAGGGCTTCCTGCACATGTTGTTCTTCTTTCTCCTTACCCTCTGTGCTTGTGGGAACCACTTGGGCCCTGTGCTGTAATGTCCGAATAACACCCAGTTTGTGCAGCAGTGGGTGGTGTGAATCAAAAAGCAGGTATTGGTCTGTGTGTGTGGGCTTCCTGAAGACTTCTACTTGGAGTCCCCGGTCTCTTCCTATCATTACTGCACAATCTAAGAACGCCAATGTGTTATCCTTGGCATCTTCACGGGTGAATTTGATATTAGGATCTACAGAATTGATATGTGCAGTAAAAGGTTTATTTTACTTGTATTGCATTGCATTTTGTTAAAGTGCCCATTTCACACTGTTTTCTCATCTATGTTATCACAAACATACCTGGAGTTGTGTTTGTTTCATTCACACATGCTCTCTTAAACTGAAAACACTGTGTTCCAACTTGTGATGTCATCAAAGGGGCAGGGGTGGAGCACCAAACTCATCTTGTGGGGTCTGCACTGCATGTTGTCTAATGAAAAATGCACATTACAGAAAGTGTTCCACTGTGCTTTTAAACTCCATACACCTTCACTTGAATCATTCATATCAGCCCTGGAACTGCCTAACTTTGATGCTACAGCTATTGCTTCTCTGTACAACAGCAGAAATTGTTGACTTTCTGTGGCAATCTCAATCGAACAAAAGTTGCTAGTTTGCGGTTTGCTTTTAGGTCCTATATTATACAAGTTTACAAAGTGCCTGGAGAGCTCACAGAATGAAATTATAACTGTTTTAATAATGCCTGAGCAGAGCAGTGTCAGCAGAGACCCTGGAGAAACTGCTAATATGGACTATAGACCATTATCACTGTTTTGTTTGTCTTCTGTCTATTTTTAAATGTTCTATATGGACCCATAGGAGCAGACCTGGGCATTGTCCAGGTCCCGGGCCACATACGGCCATCATTTGGAATTACGAAATAAACATATTTTATAATTTTACCTCATGCATGGACTAAAGCGGCATTGTTTTTATTTTAGACATGTTTTTAAATGACATTTTTTGTAAGGCAACCTCACTTTTTCATTGCTTAGTCATAAACATATACTCTTACCAGTCTTAACAATGCGTCAAAACAATGCAATTTACCTGCTTATGCTTATTTACTTATGCAGACAGACTAATAATAAAGGATTACTCAGACATGTGTGAATGAAACAAAACACAACTCTGGGTTTTTATGTTTTTGAGGAGGTCACGACATTGTAGCGCGTTTGTAGTGAAATAAAAAGAAAACTTGTACTTACACAATATCACCAGCAGAGGTCAGTGTCTCCATTCCTTCCTCAGTGAGCGCCGCTTCCAACTGCTCCTATATGACGCTTACAAACCTGTTCTCCAACTACTCTTTTTTTCCCCATCTCGCTTGTTGCTACATTGTTACACAAAACAAAGCCACACTACGTAACTTTTTCTTTTTCCCCTGTAATACTTCACCCTATGGCTGTAAACGTATTTTGAAGAAGACACGCTTTATTCATCTCCGTAGGGAAATTATTTCTCTGCATTTGGCCCATCCTTCAGGAGCAGTGGGCAGCTCGTCTTTCAGGTGCCCAGGGACCCATCTCCATGATCTTATTGCTCGGCTTGGTCAGGACCTAAGCCCGGAGTGCCCGGAGGAAACCCATCCAGACACTGGGAGAACATGCAAACTCCACACAGAAAGGCTCGGGCGACCCGGGAATTGAACCCAGATCATGCATGCAAACTCCACACAGAACGGCCTGGGTGACCCGGGGATCGAACCCGGAACCTTCTTGCTGTGAAGCATGAGCACTAGCCGCTCAGCCACCGTGCCACCCAGGCATATTATCAAGCATTTATTAATTTTTTCAATTTTTACAGCTCAAGATTACAGTGAAAAACATGCAGCTCTGACAGATCTTTCCATCCATCCATCCATCCATTTTCTTCCACTTATCCGGGGCCGGGTCGCGGGGGCAACAGTCTAAGCAGGGACTCCCAGACTTCCTTCACCCCGGACACTTCCCTCCAGCTCCTCCGGGGGACCCCAAGGCGTTCCCAGTCCAGCCGGGACACATAGTCCCTCCAGCGTGTCCTGGGTCTTCCCCGGGGCCTCCTCCCGGTGGGACATGCCTGGAACACCTCCTGAGGGAGGCGACCAGGAGGCATCCGAAACAGATGCCCGAGCCACCTCAGTTGGCTCCTCTCCACGTGGAGGACCAGTGGCTCTACTCCGAGCTCCTCCCCGTGTGACTGAGCTCCTCACCCTATCTCTAAGGGTGCGTCCAGCCACTCTGTGGAGGAAACTCATTTCGGCCGCTTGTATCCGCGATCTCGTCCTTTCGGTCATTACCCAGAGCTCATGACCATAGGTGAGGGTAGGAACGTAGATTGACCGGTAAATTGATCTTTCCACAGATCTCAATCAAACAATCATTCAAACATTATTTATAAAGCGCTTTTCATACAAACAATGTAACACAAAGCACAGATCTGACCTGCTACTTGGCCTGGTGACATCCCAGTTTGTCTCCATTCGGATAGATACGTCTAATGCCATATTTTGGAACATACTTGTCAAAGCAAGAACAACATGGAAACAACAGAAACGTTAGATACAGTGCACTAAATTATGCACTAAAATTATTATATGTTATAATGTTATTTCAGCCTCACATACCAAACATACGGTGAGTAATTCTGTCTGTTTCACCTTGGCAGTTTTCAATTTAACAGCTACTTTTTTTTAGCTTATCTTACCTTTAGTTTTGTAGAGATCTGCAAATCCTGGACTGAAATTATTCAACAAATATTTTTAGAAAGGGCAATAATATATGGGCATTCAAGTGTCTTGCATATAGCAGTTCTGTAACTGACTGTACAGGGGGGAAAAAACTGACTGTAAAACCAACACTGAATGACATCACAAGGTGGAACAGAGCATTTTGAGCTTCAGAGATGTAGACAGACTAATAATAAAGGATTACTCAGACATGTGTGAATGAAACAAAACACAACTCTGGGTTTTTATGTTTTTGAGGAGGTCACAACATTGTAGTGCGTTTGTAGTGAAATAAAAAGAAAACTTGTACTTACACAATATCACCAGCAGAGGTCAGTGTCTCTATTCCTTCCTCAGTGAGCGCCGCTTCCAACTGTGACATCTGGTCTTACAAACCTGTTCTCCAACTACTCTTTTTTTTTTTTTTTTCATCTCGCTTGTTGCTACATTGTTACACAAAATAAAGCCACACTACGTAACTTTTTCTTTTTTCCCTGTAATACTTCACATTATGGCTGTAAACGTATTTAGAAGAAGAAGACACGCTTTATTCATCCCCATAGGGAAATTATTTCTCTGCATTTGGCCCATCCTTCAGGAGCAGTGGGTAGCTCGTCTTTCAGGTGCCCAGGGACCCATCTCCATGATCTTATTGCTCTGCTTGGTCAGGACCTTAGCCCAGAGTGCCCGGAGGAAACCCATCCAGACACTGGGAGAACATGCAAACTCCATACAGAAAGGCTCGGGCGACCCAGGAATTGAACCCAGATCATGCATGCAAACTCCACACAGAAAGGCCTGGGTGACCCGGGGATCGAACCCGGAACCTTCTTGCTGTGAAGCAAGAGCACTAGCCGCTCAGCCACCGTGCCACCCAGGCATATTATCAAGCATTTATTTTATTTTTTTCAATTTTTACAGCTCAAGATTACAGTGAAAAACATGCAGCTCTGACAGATCTTTTCATCCATCCATCCATTTTCTTCCGCTTATCCGGGGCCGGGTCGCGGGGGCAAGAGTCTAAGCAGGGACTCCCAGACTTCCTTCACCCCGGACACTTCCTCCAGCTCCTCCGGGGGGACCCCAAGGCGTTCCCAGGCCAGCCGGGACACATAGTCCCTCCAGCGTGTCCTGGGTCTTCCCCGAGGCCTCCTCCCGGTGGGACATGCCCAGAACACCTCCTGAGGGAGGCGACCAGGAGGCATCCGGAACAGATGCCCGAGCCACCTCAGTTGGCTCCTCTCCACATGGAGAAGCAGCGGCTCTACTCCGAGCTCCTCACGTGTGACTGAGCTCCTCACCCTATCTCTAAGGGTGCGCCCAGCCACTCTACGGAGGAAACTCATTTCGGCCGCTTGTATCCGCGATCTCGTCCTTTCGGTCATTACCCAGAGCTCATGACCATAGGTGAGGGTAGGAACGTAGATTGACCGGTAAATTGATCTTTCCACAGATCTCAATCAAACAATCATTCAAACATTATTTATAAAGCGCTTTTCATACAAACAATGTAACACAAAGCACAGATCTGACCTGCAACTTGGCCTGGTGGCATCCCAGTTGGTCTCCATTCGGATAGATACGTCTAATGCCATATTTTGGAACATTCCTGTCAAAGCAAGAACAACATGGAAACAACAGAAACGTTAGATACAGTGCACTAAATTATGCAAAAATTGACATGTTATAATGTTATTTCAGCCTCACATACCAAACATACCTGGAGTTGTGTTTTGTTTCAATCACACATGTTTGAGTAATTCTGTCTGTTTCACCTTGGCAATTTTCAATTTAACAGCTACTTTTTAGCTTATCTTACGTTTAGTTTTGTAGAGATCTGCAAATCCTGGACTGAAATTATTCTAGTAAAGGTGTGTGGAGTTTAAAAACACAGTGGAGCTTCCATCAGAAGGTGGACCAGAGTGTTTTCTGTTTGAGAGAACTGTTTAACATGTGTTAGATGAAACAAAACACAACTCTTTGATGATGAAACAACATTAGAACATTGATCAGAAAATAGCCTAATATGGGCCCTACACTTACATTGATTTTTTTTTTCTATTTTATGTTTCTGCAAAATAACTTTTAGATTCGCACATAGAGATACATTTGTCTAAACCAGATGCCCCCTCTCTCCTCCCCGTTTGTAGGACAAAGGCTGCGTGACTCCACACTGGCTCCTGTTCAGATCCATAATATTGATACATATACTGACCCCACACTGACCCCTTAACTGTCTGGACAAAGAACTAGGACATGGAACTCTGTCATTCAGCTTTGTCATTAAGTGTCAATTCAAAGTTCAAAATAGCATTATAGAGATGCAGCAGCCTTGTAATTATGGTGACCAAACAAAAAAGAATGAAAATCCATAAACTGTGTATGTTTTGAGGCCAGCTAAACATTAGCCAATAGATAATCAGACCCCCCAGGATTTCGCGGGCATTTTTGTGATTGTTGCGGGCTAAAATGCCTGAATTTGCAGGAGCTTTTCCAAAAAGTTGCGATGAAAGTTGCGGTGCTTTTAAGGTTTTTGTTGCGATTTTGTTGCGGGAGGAAGTGAAAGTTGCGATAAATAGTTGTGATTTTCGCTTTTTGTAATTAAAATTGAGTAATATTTTGAATACTGAGTTATTACTGACAAAGAATAATACAAAGACACAGAGATCACAGGTCCTAAAACAACCTTACCAACATCGAAAATAAATTACTACTAGGAGGGGAACTGTTTCGCGCGGTCTTTTGCTGTTATTTTAGTGGGCAAATGGCGCCGCAGACATGTTTCTTTGCCATTAGAAGCCGTGTCTCAATTCCCAGAGCGCGCGGCTCGGAGCGTGGCCCGAAGGGCATGTGCATCACACATTTCGACAGTACACCGGCGCGACGACTGCTGTCCCACTTCTTTTTTGTCCCATGCGCAGTTAACACGCGGTCCGAAGACCGCAGTCGTTAAGCGGTCCGCGGTCTGGGCTGAGCAAGTGTGCACCGCCTTGACTGCAGTCTGAGCCCCCTTCGGGCCGCGTTCCGAGCTGTGCGCTCTGGGAACTGGGACACGGCCGCAGTTTCGTTTGTCACACAGAAGTAAGGCAGAAGGAAGTTGGTCGGTGTTCAATAAGTTGCCGATGATTTGTCAAAATTAGTAAAATTTGCGGAAAAGTTGCGGTGATTGGTCAAAATTGCAACATCGCCCTGAATTCACGGGGATTGGCTGAAGTTGCGTTGAAGTTAGAATCGCAACATCGCGAATTCCTGGAGGGTCTGGATAATGCTCAGTTTCATCACTTCAGCCCTGGAACTGCCCATCTCTACAGAACCGAAAGTAAAAGGCAGCTGTTAACTACCACTTTATTTGCCTCGTTTACACCTAACCATATCACAAGTGATATATGGTCTGGAAGCCACCTTCGAAATATCTCGTACCGGAGGTGTGGTTTACGATCGCCAACGGCCGTTTATTGGGCGTTACGAATGTCTATCATTTGGCGTATACGTAGCCCATAGCCAATCATGTCAGCTGTCAGTTCAAACTACAAGCTTCCGTTTGTCACGTAGTACGCGTCACCATCTTGCCACCTCTCCCCGCTCTCTGATTGGCTCCCAGAATCGGGAGAGCTCGCTTGCCATGGTCGCCAGGCTGTCTTTCAGATCGGAACGAACGAAAGACAGCCTGGGATTTCCCAGGTTACCACTTTATGGCATCAAAAGTGGAACAGAGCCTTTTGAGCTTTGGAGATATACAGTGGGTTTGGAAAGTATTCAGACCCCTTACATTTTTTCACTCTTTGTTATATTGTAGCCATTGGCTAAAATCATTTAAGTTAATTTTTTTCTCATTAATATACACACAGCACCCAATATTGACAGAAAAACAGATGTGTTGACATTTTTGCAGATATATTAAAAAAGAAAAAGTGAAATATCACATGGTCATAAGTATTCAGACCCTTTGCTATGACACTCATATATTTCTCAGATGCAGTCCATTCGTTCTGATCCTCTTGATTAAACTGATTGGATTGATTAGGAAAGCCACACAGCTGTCTATATAAGAGCTTACAGCTCACAGTGCAGGTCAGAGCAAATGAGAATCATGAGGTCAAAGGAACTGCCTGAAGAGCTCAGAGGCAAGGCACAGATCTGGCCAAGGTTACAAAAAAAATTCTGCTGCACTTAAGGTTCCTAAGAGCACACTGTCCTCCATAATCCTTAAATGGAAGACGTTTGGGACAACCAGAACCCTTCCTAGAGCTGGCCGTCCGGCCAAACTGAGTAATCAGGGGAGAAGAGCCTTGGTAAAGCAGAACCCAAAGATCACTGTGGCTGAGCTCCAGAGATATGGTCGGGAGAAAGTTGTAGAAAGTCAACCATCACTGCTACCCTCCACCAGTCGGGACTTTATGGCAGTGTGGCGCAACGGAGGCATGGCACATGAAAGCCCGCATGGAGTTTGCTAAAAAAAAAAGACCTGAGGGACTCCAAGATGGTGAGAAATAAGATTTTGTGGTCTGATGAGACCAAGATAGAACTTTTTGGCCTTTATTCTAAGTGGTATGTGTGGAGAAACCCAGGCACTGCTGATCACCTCTCCAATACAGTCCAACAGTGAAGTATGATGGTGGCAGCATCATGCTGTGGGGGTGTTTTTCAGCTGCAGGGACAGGACAATTGGTTGCAATCGAAGGAAAGATGAATGCAGCCAAGTACAGGGATATCCTGGATGAAAACCTTCTCCAGAGTGCTCAGGACCTCAGACTGGGCCGAAAGTTCACCTTCCAACAAGACAATGACCTTAAGCACACATAAAATAACGAAGGAGTGGCTTCACAACAACTCTGCGACAGCCAGAGCCCTGACTTAAACCCAATTGAGCATCTCTGGAGAGACCTAAAAATATCTGTCCACCAACGTTCACCATCCAACCTGACAGAACTGGAGAGGATCTGCAAGGAGGAATGGCAGAGGATCCCCAAATCCAGGTGTGGAAACACTGCATCACTGCACACTGGATCACTGCATCATTCCCAAAAAGACTCATGGCTGTATTAGCTCAAAAGGGTGCTTCTACTAAATGCTGAGCAAAGGGTCTGAATACTTATGACCATGTGATATTTCAGTTTTTCTTTTTTAATAAATCTGCAAAAATGTCAACAATTCTGTGTTTTTCTGTCAATATGGGATGCTGTGTGAGAAAAAAATGAACTTAAATGATTTTAGCAAATGGCTGCAATATAACAAAGAGTGACATTTTTTTTAAGGGGTCTGAATACTTTCCGTACCCACTGTAGATAGACTAAAAATAAAGGGTTACTCAAACGTGAATGGACTGTCACGACGAAATAGAAGAAAAGATGATGGCGCAGTCAGCAACTTCACTTAAGTTGTTGTTTTCTTTATTGGCATCACAGCCCAACGTGCAAAGTGCAAATATTTACAGTGAAACAAGTCCAAAAAAACACCTCCCAAGGGAGGCGTCCAGGCCACCTCAGCTGGCTCCACTCGACGTGGAGGAGTAGCGGCTCTAATCCAAACCCCTCCCATGTGACTGAGCTCCTCACCCTATCTCTAAGGGTGCGCCCAGCCACTGGTACTTGTATCCGCGATCTTGTCCTTTCGGTCATTTCCCAAAGCTCATGACATGATAGGTGAGGGTAGAAACATAGATTGACCGGTAAATTGAGAGCTTTGCCTTTCGGCTCAACTCCCTCTTTACCACAATGGTCTGGTACAGCAACCGCATCACAGCCGACGCTGCACCGATCCGCCTGTCAATCTCACACTCCATCCTCCCTGGGCGGCAGTAGCTCAGTTGGTAGAGCGTTTGTCCACTGATCCAAAGGTTGGCGGTTCAAATCCTGCTCTTGACATAAGAAACATCAGTGGTTGAGCGGTCAGATCTACTGACCCACAGGTTGGCAGGTATGATTCCAGCTCCCACAGAAGAATCCTGCCGTTGTGTCCTTGGGCAAGACACTTAACCCGCCTTGCCCCCAGTGTCTGTGTGCACTTGTGTGTGTGAATGTGTGTGTGAGTGGTTCCTTGTTGTAAAGTGCTTTGGGTGTCTTGAAGGTGGAAAAGTGCTATATAAAGATGTGACCATTTACTTGTGAACAAGACCCCGAGATACTTGAATTTCTCCAGTGCCCACCCCCCCGGAGAGGGCAAGCCACCTTTTTCAAATGACATGAAAACAAAGTTGATCATCGACCTCCAGCCTAGGTGCCACCCTTGTGGACACCCTTGTGCTCGAACATGGTGTTCGTTATATACAAACCCTGGCTAGCACAGAAGTCCAATAACAGGACACTGCTCAGGTTCAGATCAGGGAGGCCGTTCCTCCCAATCACCCCTCTCCAGGTGTCACTGTCAATCCCCACATGGGCGTTGAAGTCCCTCAGTTGAACAATGGAATCGCTGGTTAGTGCACTGTCCAGGAAAGACTCCAAGAAAGCCAGATACTCTATATTCCTTCAGGCACAGCCCAAAGAAGCAACAGGACAGCCTCATGTTACTCCACTGGGCCGTACCCGGCTGGGCCCCACGGGGGAAGGCCCAGCCACCAGACGCTCGGTGTCAAGCACCCACCACAGGCCTGACTCCAGGCTGGGGCCACAATACCGCCAATCTGGGCAACATAACTGGCCTTGCTCTTGCTCTATTACTCTTCACAGGGGCTTCTGAACCACTCTTAGTCTGTCCCGTCCCCCAGGACCTGTTTGCCTTGGGTGACCCTACCAGGGGCATGAAGCCCCTGACAACATAGCTCCTGGGACCATTTGGGCACTCAAACACCTCCACCACATTGTCGGTGGCAGATTAAGGAGGGGTCCAGTGTTTTTAAAGAAAAAACAACATTCTAACATGACTTAAAGCTTTGTGTAATATCCAACCTTTAATATATAACTGTATTTTGCATTATTATTTGGATTAATTTGCATTACAGTGAATGAAATGACCACCATCGCTCCGTTACACATGGCCCTAGTAATAAAATGTTATAAAGTGAAGGTTGATGGTCCAATCCCCATGGCGAGCTGTTCATGTACTCTTGTGTCTTGTGGCAGGACACTTCACTTCACTGAGTTCAAATGAGTGACACCTCACACCAGTTACATTAAACTTGCAGTGAACAGGTGATGACCGGAGAATATTTATAAGGCCTTCAACATCCAACACTGCTCCTTTTGTGTCTCTTCTTAGAAACTCACAACTTGATCTGGGAATGGAGTTCCACAGTGTATATTAAAGGTGCATTGTGCAACTTATCTGGTGGAGGGTCTGCCAAATGCTTTTCTTCATGGAGATGTTCAGGACCGGTCAGATCTGTGGAGAGGCAATCCCACTCACAGTCAAAATGTCTGTTTCTCTAAGTATCGAATAAATGTTAAGTAGATAGTCATAGTCATAGTCATATTGTGTAACATTCCTGACAGAGCAATGACATATCCATAGAAACAAGCAGGTGACAGACCCTTACCCAAAAAGTTACACAGGGAAATCTTGTTCAGTGCTAATCATCTGCACTAATGACCACAAGACCTGTACTGTATAAGACCTAAAATCTCTTCTTGAAACTTAATAAACTGCCAAGTTATTAAAGCGTTTTGATGAATGTTGCATTTTAAATTTGTCTTTTTGGACTTGTTTCCTCTCACCATCTCTCCAATATTATTTTCTTATTTTGTGATACACATAGCATTAATTTTTTGCACAAATCAAAAATAAAAATCTGCTGCTTGCTAGTGTGATGTGCAGCTTTAATAGAGGCAGACATTACATAGCTGTTTGGCCTCCGTTGTATTGTTAAACTCTTGATATTTGAATTTCTTGAAAAAAGAATGGAAAGACATCGAAGTATGTGGGACAGTTGAGCTCCAGGGACGTGCACAAGGGGGTTGCTCAGGTTGCCCGGGCAACTGCCCCTGTGCCCTCCTGGACTGACGTTGCCCTTCTGAGTCAAAAAAAAAAAAAAGTTCAATTGATACAGAATTTCATGTAGACCTAGGCCTAGATTTGAAAATGAAAACAAAAAATCGCCACTCAAAACATTTTTCCTAAAATAAAAACAGCCTCATTCACTCGCGAGCTGGACCAGTTTGCGAGTCGGGTTCTTTGGAAATGCAGCCCAAAGCGGATGGTAAACTCCGTCTAAGGCTAAATACCGTCACGAGACCGATAGAACTTTGAAGAGAAAGTTCAAGAGGACGTGAAACCGTTTAGAGGTAATCGGGTGGGGTCCACGCGGTCCGCCCAGGGGATTCAACTTGGTGGGCAATGGACGGCTGCCTGTTGCGGGAGGATCCCCTCGCGGGACCTCTCCCTGGGTGTCACTGGCCCCTGCCGAGCGCACTCTCTCTGCGGCGGTGCACTGCGACCGGCTCTGGGTTGGCCAGGAAAGGCTCGAGGCGAAGGTGGCACGCCGCCCCGACTGCGTGCTTCACAGCGCCTCCCGTCCGGACTTCACCTCTTCGCCGCTTCCTGGGGCCATGGGATCAGTGCCCACTGCTGATACACGTGACTGGCACCTGACCCGAGCCTGCATGTGGAAAGAGATTGTCGCGGCTGTCGTAAAAGGTGAG
The DNA here is from genome assembly GCA_036785185.1 of Paratrypauchen microcephalus. Classification (NCBI taxonomy): domain Eukaryota; kingdom Metazoa; phylum Chordata; class Actinopteri; order Gobiiformes; family Gobiidae; genus Paratrypauchen; species Paratrypauchen microcephalus. Next base: position 23,088 of record JAVJIX010000377.1, read on the forward strand.
ATTGAGATGTATAACAAATGATCACCATGAAGGTTTATGAATTGAATAAAAATGTTCATGAATACATGTTCAGTTTGCCACATTTAGCTTAAATAATCAGACAGCTAGCTAGCTTGCAGACAAGCAACCCATTACAGTGGTACCTCACCTTACGAAAGACCCAACAAACGACAAATTTCAAGTTATGAAACGCCTTCACGTTAAATTTTGGTCTCTAGATACGAAAGAAAATTCAAGTTACGAAACGCAAAATCTCAAAAATTCAAATAATGTGCTCAGCCACACACATTATACGCTTTTCTCAGACTGGATTTAAACTTTTCTCACATTTGTCTCTCGTTTAAACACTCAAACTTTCATAGATTTTCAACAAAATTATTAATAGTGAAGCGAGGGGGAAGGGGGAGGGGGGAGAAAACTGCGCACGGACACGTGTGTGATAGCGCAGCATGACCCGGTGTACTCACGAGACCCGTGCTCAAACCGTGCCAGGTCTAAACCAGGTCTAAACCAGATTAGACCACCGCGGCTCTTGCATGAGTTCGTTCATGCGCTCAGACTGCGTGCGGTTTAGTCCAGGTTTAGTCCTGGTCCAGTCCTGGTTTAGACCTTGGTCTAGACCTGGTATAGTCCACGTTTAGTCCTGGGTCTACAGTCTCTACGCAGGACACAGTGTTACACTACAAAAAAATGTTACACTATAAAAAAAAATAAAAAAAACTTCAAACGAATCAGGCTTTTTCCATTGAAATAGCTACTCAACTTACGAAATATTCACGTTACGAAACCACTTCTGGAACGAATTAATTTCGTAAGGTGAGGTACCACTGTATTTAAATAGGCTGCTAATTTTGTGGTAAACTAAGCTTCATGTCTGCAGTTCCTAACATTTCGTTTTAGCAGCAGAATAAATGATGGAACTAATGCATCACATGAATTTGTTCATTCAAAATGGTTAAATGGCTAAATCTTATCACTATTTTGGGTAATGGGTTATGGGTTGGGTTATGTTACGTGATGCCCACGGAAAAGAGGCGGTTGCAGGAGAGAGATAAAAGCAAAGGGTCACTGCAGGGTTGGCTAAGAAAAAAACAACAGCAACAGCAGGTGAGACAGAGACGTTGCATTGTGATAAAGATGAGATGATACTGTGTAGGCTAGTTGATTAATTAATCACACTCATATTTTAGCCTACTACTGGCAATTTTTCATAATTACATTACATTTAAGATGAGGAGCAGCCACAAGCCTCCTCCAGACACTTCATATAGCCTGTGATTTTTTTTTTGGTTTGCCCTTTCTTCAGGACGGAGCAACTGCCCCTCAAAATTCCTGTGCACGTCCCTGTTGAGCTTCATTATAATTTGGATCAAAATTAATGGGTGAAGAGTCTGTTTTAATGTTTTTGTTCCAGTAATGTTTCTCATCTATCAGAGCGTCCAAAAGAGCTCCAATGTGTCCTCGTGTAACTACAGGAGTGAGCATAAATACTGAACTGTGTAAATGACTGAACATGTGTTTAACTAAGAAAACATTTTAGGACCATTTCTCTTCTGTTACGTCTGCATGTTTAAACTTTTGAAATCATTGTCATCTTTAAATCAAGTGAAGCTCAGTGAGGCTGGCATTTATAGTGACTAATTTGCAACCAGGGCTCATAGCTTGAAAACTCGAGTGCGAAACAAAAGAGACAATCAGGAGCGAGGCTGTTGTAGGTTGCGCCCCTTACTACCCGCACTGCTTCTTTATTGTTCTTATCTTAAAGGGACAGTGTGTAAGATTTTTACCCGTTAATTACTGAAATTGAAGATACCCATTCAAAAATACATTGTTTTCCAAGCCTTTTCACTTCCATCATGAAATCAAAGTATTCTTTTGGACTTAGATATAGTCACATAAAAGGGGGATCTTCCCCATGTAGAGGCAGCCATTTTGAATACGAGAGCCGCAGAAGGACATTTGGGCTCCGCCTTCGCCTTCGGCAAGGCTCGTGGTTTTGGGTAAACAACACAAGCATGCTGCCGGATCAGACGTCGTAATGGATCTAACACGTGTTTTGGACTAAATTGTTTTACTGGATTTTATTCGCTGGATCCTTACGGACAAATTGAGAGCAAGTTTATGGTGAAATACAGAGTCTGACCTGTGCAAAGCATTCTAAGGTAAGCTAACCTCGTTTTGTGCTTTTCCGTATAAAAGCCCCATGTGCTCGGGGAGTGATTATTGTGCAGGGAAATGAATTGCATAGTCAAAAAGAGGAGACTGTAAGGTTTCATTTGATGTGTAGAGTGTCATGGCACATGATCGGGAATGTGTGTTTTCATGAGAAAAGAAAAACAAAACAAAACGGGACAGCGTTTTATTTATACAGTAGCGGCGCTCGGCTTGTGCACGGGTACGAGAGCTGTTCGCGTTACGGTGCGCCCGGGTGACCCTCGAGGTCTGCCGTAGCTAAAACAGAAAGTGCAATAGCCACCATCCACCTATGCGCCACGAATCCTACACACTGGGGCTTTAAGGACAAAATAATGAAATAAAAACGCCAGGATCATGTACAACATTTTCAGGTCTGACAGCAGCAGTTACAAAAAGAGGCGACCAAGTCAGTTGCAACCATGCATCTATAATAACAACAGGATAAACCCATCCCCCTCTGTCCCGGCTCGAGACCAACTAGTGGCCGGTCCAGGTACTGCAGCTCCCGGGAGCTTGGGTCCAGAAAGAATTCTCCCATAGAGCACAATGCATTTTGGGAATTCAAAATGACAGGGCATCCAGCTTTCACAGAGGTCAGATTTTGTAGGATTCTTTTCTATTTTCACAAAATAAACTTTTTGACATTTTTAAACCCTTAAAATTATCTTTGTAAGACTTAGCCTAACCCCGCTCTGAGCCCGCGCTCGCTCTGCTCTAGCAGCTCTCACTCTGATTGGTCCAAACACTCCATGTCGTGCATGTTACAGATGTTAAACGGGTGGGAGGAGCTTGCCTGTATTGAGGAAGTAATGCGGAAGAGAAAATTATTTTTGGGTCCATGCACCACAGGCCATTGAAAACAATACGACGCCGTCTTGGTTCACCTTCAGATTTTTTTCTAGTTCTATATAGTTCAACCTGACCATAAAAGAACCACTTTGCACTCATGGTCACTTCCTATTTGGAATGTGGTGGCTAGTGTGATAGCTAGGTCCATAAGTTTGAAGGGTTTTTTTCTCAAGATAAGTATCCAATCAGAAAACAGAATGATCTTCAAATCCAGTGTGTCTAAACTGCCTCTCTCTGATCTGAACGGTCACTAACTGAAGTCCAACACCTGCAGCCAATCCTGAGTCAGTGCTAGTGCAGCCTCTGCAGCTCAGGGAGGAATTCTGGAGGTTCTGAGCTTCACATGAGACATGATCTGTCCATATACTGAGAATGAGACAAACATGGGTGTGGCAGAAAAGCAGGTGACAGATCCTCCATAAAGGAAGTTACATAGTACACCTTTAAATCAAATCACATTTTTTCATGTTTATTGCACTGAAAAAAACAAAAAAAGCCATACAACCTTACTGTGAATAGGCATGTATCTCCACTATTATATTCCACGTATCTATCTCCACAGAGAATGTGTGGTTTTAACGTTTATCTAACTTGAACTTTCAGAAATCTATCCATCCATCCATCTTCTTCCACTTTTCCATTTCTGGGTCGCGGGAGCAGCAGATCTGCTGGCCAGAACACAATGCACCAGCCCCCATTTATCCTCCCGCAGGCGGTGGGTCCACGGGAGGACGGCCCACGTCACAACTGGCCTTGATGCACTTCTATCATGGGGGCTACCAGTGTCCACAGACACTGGGGGCGAGGTGGGGTTAAGTGTCTTGCCCAAGGACACAACTGCAGTGCTCATCTGTGGGAGCTGGGATCACACGCGGTCAACCCGTCACGAGCGGGATTCGAACCGCCAACCCCTGGATCAGTACACAACTGATCTACTGAGCTACTGCCACCCCGTTTTTTTCGCTTTCAGAAATCTAGAACTAAAAATAATTCAGTTTAGTTTACTTCTTTTTGCAAGCACTGAATTCATATAATCGTGTCAAAACAGATCACACATTTGACTGTGTTCTGTTCCCATAATCCAGCTGTGGCGCCTTTTTAGTGTCTGTTAGTGTCTAACAGTGTTTATTCTCCCCCAGAGCAGAGCAGATGTGAAGTTTGGCCCATTGTTTTTAGTGGAATTCACAGACGTCTCGATTTCTATCCTCACGGCATCCGCAGCTGTGAGAGACACGTGCACCTTCATCTCCTCCTCCTCCTCTTCCCCTTTTCCTCTCCTCCTCCTCTTCATCATCAAACAGAGCCCTCCCCTCCTCTTCCCCTCCAACTTCATCAATGTCAGAGAATTATTATAGACACTGATGGTACGCTTTTTTTCTCTCCTTCTCTCCTATTCCTCTCTCTCCTTTCACTAAATCTCTTGCTCCCTTTCTCTTCCCTCTCCCTCTCTCTTTCTCTTCCCCATCTGTCTTCCCCTCTCCTCCTCCCTTTCTCTCTCTCTCCCTCTTTCCTTCCCTCCTTCTTCTTTCCCCTTCCCCCTCCTCTCTCTCTCTCTCCTTTTCTCTCATCTCTCTTCTCTCCCCCTCTCTGCCCTCATCTCTCTCCTCCTTTTCTTTTCTTCCCCTCCTCTCTCCTTTTCTCTCCACCTATCTTCTGTCTCCCTCTCTCCTCTTCCCCCCCTCTCTCTCTCTCTCATTCTCTCCCTCTCTCCTCTTTCTCTCCATGTCTCTCCTCTCCTCCCTCTTTCTCGCTCTCTCCTCTCCTCCTCCCTGTCTCTTCTTTTCTCTCCGTGTCTCTTCTCTCTTCCCTCTCTGTCTCCCTCTTTTTCCTATTCTCCTCGGTCTCTCTCCTTCTCTCCATGTCTCCCCCCTCTCTTTCCTTTACTCATCCTCTCTCTCTCTTTCCTTTTCTCTCCGTGTCTCTTATCTCTATCCCCTCTCTCCTCCCTCTCTCTCCCACCCTCTCTCCTCTTCTCCTATTCTCCCTCTTCTTTTCCCTCCATGCCTGTTCTCCTCCCTCTCTCTCTTCCTTTTTTAGGTCAAACTCCTTGATGTGTCTTATTTCCAGGTAGAATCCTAGAACAGGGCCTTGATCCAAACTGTATGAGCCGAGCAAAACACTCAGAGACACAACTGGGACAGGAAGTAGTGACGTTAACAGTGAAGTGAGGTGAGGTGAGGATCAATTCTCTAATGAAAAGATCTGAGATGGAACAACAGATCTTATTACTTCCAGGATTTTAGTTACAGTAGCATTCAAAAATCTAAATAATAATAATAATAATAATAATAATAATAATAATAATAATAATAATAATAATAATAATAATAATAATAATAATAATAATAATAATACACTTTACATTTGTATTTATTTATTTGTAAAGGGACAGCACATATTAATGAACATTTAAAATGTAAATATGTAAAGATTATAGCCAACGTGGCTAATTTCCATCTTCAGTCCCTCGGCAGGTTGATGTCAAATCAGGGACAGGGAAAAGTACAACAACAATCACACAAAAGTACATAAAACCAGCACTCACTGTACACACAATTCAGACAGTTCAAGTCAAGAGTCTAAGAGTTAAACCAATAACCCCTCAATATATTTCAATTTTGTTAAATATGGTTACATATTTGACTAGTGGACAGCCACTGTTTTACAGCTTTAGAAAATGCTGCCAGTGTTGGAAGCTCTCGTATGTGAGCAGGCATTTTCTCTTTAGTCTTGTATTTGCTGCATGAGTTTGTCTTTTTTGCTTTATTTCCCTTATCAACACTTCCACTGGTGTAAAGAACAACAGATGAAACTGCTCAGGTGATGATAAAAGAAGAAATTCAATTTGTCAACTGGACAAAGTTTGTTTGGTTGAAAACGTTTCGCCGCTCATCCGAGAGGCTTCGTCGTCAGATGAGCGGCGAAACGTTTTCAACCAAACAAACTTTGTCCAGTTGACAAATGTATTTCTTCTTTTATCATGGATTCTACCTGGACGACTGAGGGACTCTTCACGCATGCTCAGGTGATGTTTTAATAATCTGATAACTCCAGAAATCAGATCATGATCAGATCTTTGGTGTGCATATAAACACAGCCAGAGAAAGACTCCATGAGCAAAGACTCAAACCTGAAACCAAACCACCACTTCTTCCATACAGGATCTTCTCTATAAATCACATACATGAGCTGTTCATTTTAACGACTCATATGTAGTTAGACCAGTATGTTCTGCTTCCTCATCACAAACACACCCGGAGTTGTTTTTCGTTTCATTCACACGTGTGTTTAACACACAAACCCTGTGTATTTAGGCTCTTCTCTCAAACAGAAAACACTCTGTTCCACCTTGTGATGTCATGTGGTAATACAGAAAGTGCTTCATTGTGTTTTGAAACTCATACTATGAGGGTCCGTTCAAGACAGTATTCATTCTGGCCCTCTCACATACATCATTCTCACTGTCTGTGAGTGTATGTCCTGTATAGAACCTTTAACATTTCTCTTCTTCAGTGTCCTGTAATGTTTGGCTCACTCACTCTCTTCACCTTTTCTCTGTTGTAAACACAGTATCCCCTGGTATCAGTACTACATAAAATACTACATGAACACAGTATAAATACATAAGACTGTCTAAACCACTGGTGACCTCATTCTGCTCAGCTCATGCTACTGAGTTGCTACCTCACGTGAGGCATCCCTCTCCCTCGCTCTTCTTTCTCTCTCTTTCACTCCATTGCTCTCTCTATTTCCCTTTCTATACCCTCTCTTCTACTCCTCTCCCTCTACCTCACGTGAGCTCTCCCTTTAGTCTCTCTCTTTCACTCTATCTCTCCCTCCCTGTCTCTTCCTACACCCTCTCTCTCTCCCTTTCTCTTTCTATGACCTCTGTTTAACTCCTCTCCCTCTACCTCACGTGAGCTCTCCCTTTAGTCTCTCTCTTTCACTCCATCTCTCCCTCCCTGTCTCTTCCTACACCTTCTCACATTTTCACTCCATCATGCTCTCCCTTTCTGTTCCTACACCTTCTCTCTCTCCCTTTCTCTTTCTATGACCTCTGTTTAACTCCTCTCCCTCTACCTCACGTGAGCCCTCCCCCTACCTTTTTTCTCTCTCTCTCTCTTTCACTCCATCGATTTCTCTTTCTATACCTTCTCTCTCCTCTTTTTCACTACATGGCTCTCCCTTTCTCGTTCTATACCCTCTCTTCTACTCATCTCCCCCTAATTATCTCCTTCTCTTCTCCTCCCCCATCTCTATCCTCCTCCCACTCTCTCTCCTCTTCAAAACTACTGTATCTCCTCTCTCTCTTTGTCTCCTTTTCCCCCTTCCTTCTCTCCACTCTCTCTCTTTCACACCCCTTCTCACCTCCTCTCTCTTTCTCTCTCCCCTTCACTCCCTTCCTCCTTTTCTCCCCTCTCCTCTTCCTCCCCCTCTCCTCTCTCTCCTTTCTATATGGCGAACACATGAGAGACAAGTGATCTGGATATCACTCCATCTCCACTTCTCTCTCTCTCTCTGTCTTTCTATCCTTCCTCCTCCCCCTCTGCACACGAGAGACGAGCCGTTTTCTCTGCCTAGAGCCGGTCTGATCCGGTCATGTCACATGTGATTCGGCTCTGGCCGAGGCTCCGCCCACTGCACACTTCCCTATAGACAGCATCACATGGGCCACACTGCGCACGGCATTAGTCTGTCCCACATCAGGTTTGAACTGGTTCTTTGTGCAGTCAACTGACTTACAATGACAAAGAAAGAAAGAAGAAAAGCTATGCCTTTATTAGTCCCACAGTGGGGAAATTCCATTTCTGCATTTAACCCATCCTGTTATTAGGAGCAGTGAGCAGCACATTACTGCGCCCGGGGACCATCTCCATGATCTTCTTGCTTCGGTTTGGTCAGGACCCAAGCTGGAGGATTTTACCTATGGTGCATGTTTTGGGTTGGTGGGGGAAACCGGAGTGCCCGGAGGAAACCCACCCAGACACGGGGAGAACATGCAAACTCCACACAAAAAGGCCCAGGCGACCCGGGGATCAAACCCGGAACCTTCTTGCTGTGAAGCATGAGCGCTACCCACTCAGCCACCATGCCGACAAATGTTCCCTGTCGCCATGGCGTTTAGCAATTCAAAATATAATGTGTTTTAATGGTCCTATATTACACAAAACGGACTCTTGTGTCACGTGTTTTGTTTCATTCACACATTTGAGTAATCCTTTATTATTATTATTACATTTACAAAGCTACAACATTAGACCAGATCAGAAAATAGTGTAACATGGGCACTTTAAAGGGATAGTTCGGCTCGCTTTCTCAAACCCACGTAGGTAGGTCCGGTAACTTCTCTGGAACATGAAATGAAGCTTGTTTTTCTTCTCAAAACAAAACATCTGTCCAAAAGGTGATATATTTGCGTCCCAAACAGTTGTCAACGAAACATCCAGCAGCGAACTTAGCGATCGCGTATTGTGTCTGCCGACTCATATGACTGCGCCCACGTTAGCTGTATTAGCCTGTTCACTTGTAAACTTCTCCTTGCGGCGGACCTAGGGTGACCACCGGCATGAAACAGGAAAGGAGGACACTTGTGTCCAAAAAGGAGGACAAAGGCCCTAAAGTGAGGACACCTTGTTTTTGTTTTTTTTGTTTTCCCTCGGGAAGGGGGATGGGGGCTGTTGTAATGCTTGATATTCTACAGTGTAGCCATGTCCAACGTTTACTCTAAGCTGCGCACTGCTCGCACATTCTCAGCGCACAAGAAAACCAATGCAGCGCACTGTAAATCAGGGATGAAAGAGCTTTTAGCGGATCTTTTTATTCAGCTGCGGGGTCATTTTTTTATATCTGCAAAGTGCGAGCCGCGCGCGGGGGGGGGGGGGGGGGGTGTGCATTTTGGATGTCGCGCACAGGGATTCCAATTCCAATTCCAAGTATTACTAGTCGCAATAGAATAATATTTTTGTCTGTAGGGAACAAGGACCAGACCACCCGGCTCATTGAGCTGAGGCGGGACTTGTTCCATTTCGCAGACGGCCATGCGCTCCACGGGCTGCACTCAGGGCTCAGCGAGTATGCACCGCCTTGACTGCAGACTGAGACCACACTCCGAACTGTGCACTCGCTGAATTGGGAAACGGCGAACATCGCAGAGTAGCAAGTGTAAATAATGGGTGGGGATTTACGACGATTTATGCAACGGTGGCCGACGAGGGTCCGAAAGGAGGACAAAATGTAAAAAAAAAAAGGAGGACACGTAACGGCCGGACAGACAGCTCTAAAACCGGACTGTCCGGACGAAATCCGGACGAATGGTCACCCTAGGCGGACCGCATCTGCCGTACACTTCCGCTAAAGGTTAAAAGGCTAATACAGCTAACCTGGGCGCAGTGATATGAGTTGACAGACACAATACGCGATTGCTAAGTTTATTGCTGGATGTTTCGTTGACTAGGGCTCTCAAGTCTCACGCTTTGAGAGTGTGACACGCGCAATTCGACATGTTCACACGCTCACACGCCACACATGGTATTTCTCACGCTGAAATTTTGTTAAGCAATTCAGAACTGTAGCCACTGTTCACAGCGCTTCTGTGCCCAGAAAATTGGTTAGTTAATGCAGGCACCGCGCGCTTTCAGCAAAAAAAAGTCACTCGCATCCAGAGAAGTTACCGGACCTACCTACGTGGGCTTGAGAAAGCGAGCCGAACCGGGATCAGCTGAGGGTGTCAGAGGTAAGCCGGTGTCAACACATGTAACTTTTAGAAGGAAACCCATACACATTAACATAAAAACAAAAAAACAAAGCACACTATCCCTTTAAATAGTGAAAGGTCATGTGTTCAATCCCTCAGTCGTCCAGGTGGTTAAATTGCAAATACACTCTCTCGGCCAGGAGGCTTCTTCAGTTCTGCCTGAGCTCTGAAAATCACTACGTCCTCTAGATGTTTCCAGTAAGGGCAGCTCCATACTGTACCTGCGTAAAGTTGGCCTCCCATCCAACGCAAACCTACACAAAAACTATGTCATCGTTTGTGCTGGTTTATGCTGAAAAAAGTTTTGTTTGTGCTGCTTTAGTTCTTGCGATATTAACTATTCTTTTATAGGTCAAATTGGGGCCAGACAGCCCCCAGGAAGCTTCAAAATGCTCTAAAAATGGCCCAAAATGCTTTTGTGCTGTTTTGTTAGTGCTATTATGGTTCTTAAGATATTAGCAGTTTTATTTTCAACCAAAGACGTCATCCAGCCCCTCAAAAAAAAAAACAAAAAAAAAACAGGGATGTTGAAAAGCACCCCTCTCTTTGTAACTGCTGCTGTCAGGCATTTTGATCTCAAAATATTTTATTTAATTTTATTTCATTTAGCACACACATACACAACATAATAAAAAAAGAAAACATTAGATAAAATAGTAGGTGCAGGAAGAGGCAAAAAGCCCCAAAAGGGCTTATATTAAAGCCTCCATCTTATGAATACCTTAAAGGTCCCATGACATGGTACTTCTTGATGCTTTTATATGGCTCCTTAATGGTTCCCTAATACTGTAAATGAATCCTTCTTCAAAATCAACACTCAGTGCATGAGAAACAGAGATAAGATGAGAAAGAGTCATAAATGTCACTCTGGAACTGTCCATTATGGGCGTTGTTGCTTGAATGCAAATGAGGAGGACAGAGATGGCCTATAGTAGCGGGTGGGGGCATGGCCAAACTCTCCACTCTTTCCTTTTCAGCTGTGCCTGTGCGCTCTGACCCACTTCCGTGTTTTTGCGCGGGGGGAGAGATGAGAAGCGTTCCATTGAAAAATAAACACATTTCCACAGAAAATAAAATTAAACCACTGCTGTTCAAAGGTCCAGAGGCTCAGATAAAGGACTTCCGAGCCTAGAAACACTCGCAAGTTCCTCCAGGCAAATAAAAAAACGCATTTCGCATTGCGTAGCTCCTCCACAGTCCAAACTCTCTGGGCGTGATTTACAGAGACGCTGAGTACAGACAGACGGGGGTGGAACTGCATTTGCATTTCTTTTTTCGAGCTGACGTCAATAAGTTTCCTTGTTCTAAATCGCCCGTTTGAGCTCTGATTTTTTCTAACGCAGAAAAGGATCGCAAATGCTCAGTTTAGACATTTCGCAACTTTTAACCATGGGGGGGCTAAACAGGGTAGGGGAGCTCACATTAACGTTCAAAAACCTCAGAAAGTGAAAATTTCATGCCATGGGACCTTTAAAAATAAACATAGCTCTGCATTACTAAAGCGTTACATACATTTGATTCAGTCAGGCATTAAAATACAATGAAACATCCCACAAGTGAATGATTATCACAGTTTACAGCCTCTGTATCGTAGGCGAAACTGAACTCTTGACGTGACACATTTTGGAACACGAAAATTACAATTTTGATGAGTATTATATCTATGAAACTCAGCATTGGTTTTAAAGTAAAAGGTGAAATGTTTAGGGATCATCATTGGATTATAAAGAATTTTATTTATAGAAATACAAATTTGATAAATATTAATACCATAAATATTAAGAATGTTAAGTTTAGTAAATAGATTTGCAGACGATGTTAATGGATTGGAATGAGTTGCAAAACAAACAAAACGTTTTTGCACCAATAATATTTTGAGTAGTTGACAAAGTTCTTGCCCAGACTATATTACAATATGACAGGGATAAATTACACTATAGTATAATGTAAGTATAGATTTAGAGTCCAGAAATTTACACATTTTTCTTATAATACCGAGAGATTTATTAATTTATTAATAAAAATGTTCACATTAAGCTGCTCTACATGACTAGGCCTATATCCTCCTGGGACCCGAAGAAAAGAAGTGTATTTCAACACTGTGTTCTGCGTAGAGACTGTAGACCCAGGACTAAACGTGGACTATACCAGATCTAGACCAAGGTCTAAACCTGGACTGGACCAGGTCTAGACCTGGACTAAACCAGGTGGATTAAAGCGCCGCGTGTGGGTCTATTTCCTGGTTTCGTTTCGAGTCACGGCTGAGGCGAGCAGCGAGGGGGACCGCACGCAGTCTGAGTGCATGAACGAACGCATGCAAGAGCCACGGTGGTCTAGACCAGGTCTAGAGGAGGTCTAGAGGAGGTCTAGAGGAGGCACGGTTTGAGCACGGGTCTCGTTCATGCGCTCAGACTGCGTGCGGTCCCCCTCGCTGCTCGCCTCAGCCGTGACTCGAAACGAAACCAGGAAATAGACCCGCACGCGGCGCTTTAATCCACCTGGTCTAGTCCTGGTTTAGTCCTGGTTTAGTCCAGGTTTAGTCCAGGTTTAGTCCTTGGTCTAGACCTGGTATAGTCCACGTTTAGTCCTGGGACTACAGTCTCTACGCAGAACACAATGTTACACTATAAAAAAAGTTACACTATAAAAAAAAAACTTGGATCGGGGCCTTGGAACGAATCAGGCTTTTTCCATTGAAATAGCTACTCAACTTACGAAAAATTCACGTTACAAAACCACTTCTGGAACAAATTAATTTCGTAAGGTGAGGTACCACTGTAATTAGACACAGGCAGCATGCAGCGGACTTCTTTTGACCTTTTGAGCGTACTTGCCAGACTAATGCCTAAAATAACCACAGAAGTCATTGTGTTTGGAGGTTTTAACTTGGACCCAGTTTATCTAATGCATTCATCATCATGAGTTAGTGTTGTGTGGAACAGTAAGCGGCAGCGATAAGCCCTGAAGAAGAAGCAGGTGGTGTCGTATAAATAAACTGGAAAAAAGCTCCGGTCGATATACAGTAAAGGTAATGTTACTGTAGAAACTAAACTGAATACAATGACTGGAATCAGGATTGGGGAGAAGCAGAGAAGTGTTCATTGGAAACTATTAAGATGTGAGTCAGAAAGTGGATGGATTTAGTTTGGTGATTGGTTTTAAGAGGGGCTATTGGGGTATAACTGTAAACACATCACATATTTAGAGCACCATGTTTTAGCTGACAACAACATATTAATATAAGTTTCACGATGTATGTTTCACTTTCATTTTTGACTCTCCCTTGCTACTCCTTCAGAGCATTGAAAAAAATCTAAAAAAAAAAACAAGCCAAAAAAATAAAAAAAAACTACATTTATAATTTACTTTAGTCTGTTTTATTTTGGCTAAAAGCTACACACTGTAGCTTTCAAATAACTTCTACAAATGGAAAACACACTTTTGTCACATGATCTTTGGGGCTTTTCACCATGAAAAAAAGAATAAAAGTAACATTTTTTACAATTTGAGCCTTATTTCGGTAATAAAACAAGTTGTTTTACTCACCCATAGCACTTTGGTGTCATATGGAGCACTTCCGGAGATGTTTTAGATTAGCGATATCCATAATGCGAGTTCTCCAAGCCTTCTCCAAATAATGGCGATCTCCAAATAACACAAACTTTATCACTTTTCAAATCATAGATTCCTCATTTTTGAGGAGAGAACAACATTAGAACATGACTGAACACTCAAAAGTGTCAATGTTGTATATATATAATATAGAACCTTTAACAAGTATTGTTTTTTAGCTCCTGTAAATGTAGAAAAGTACTTGTTCCATCACAGGGCAGTTCTAGTAGGGGATAGGGCACTTGTAGTAGAGGATGGGGCAGTTGTAGTAGAGGATGAGGCAGTTGTAGTAGAGGATGGGGCAGTTGTAGTAGAGGATGGGGCAGTTGTAGTAGAGAATGGGGCAGTTGTAGTAGAGGAGATGGGGCAGTTGTAGTAGAGGAGATGGGACAGTTGTAGTAGAGGATGGGGCAGTTGTAGTAGAGGAGACGTGGCAGTTGTAGTACAGGAGATGGGACAGTTGTAGTAGAGGATGGGGCAGTTGTAGTAGAGGAGACGTGGCAGTTGTAGTACAGGAGATGGGACAGTTGTAGTAGAGGATGGGGCAGTTGTAGTAGAGGAGATGGGGCAGTTGTAGTAGAGGAGATGGGACAGTTGTAGTAGAGGATGGGGTAATTGTAGTAGAGGAGACGTGGCAGTTGTAGTACAGGAGATGTGACAGTTGTAGTAGAGAATGCGACAGTTGTAGTACAGGAGATGTAGCAGTTGTAGTAGAGGAGATGGCACAGTTGTAGTAGAGGATGGGGCAGTTGTAGTAGAGGAGACGTGGCAGTTGTAGTACAGGAGATGGGACAGTTGTAGTAGAGGATGGGGCAGTTGTAGTAGAGGAGACGTGGCAGTTGTAATAGAGGAGATGGGACAGTTGTAGTACAGGAGATGGGACAGTTGTAGTAGAGGAGATGGGACAGTTGTAATACAGGAGATGGGACAGTTGTAGTAGAGGAGATAGGGCAGTTCTAGTAGAGGAGATGGGGAAGTTGTAATAGAGAATGGGGCAGTTGTAGTAGAGGATGGGACAGTTGTAGTAGAGGATGGGGCAGTTGTAGTAGAGGAGAGGTGGCAGTTGTAGTAGAGGAGATGGGGCAGTTGTAGTAGAGGAGAGGTGGCAGTTGTAGTAGAGGAGATGGGGCAGTTGTAGTAGAGGATGGGGCAGTTGTAGTAGAGGAGATGGGGGAGCAGGAGCAGCAGAGATATGAGTTGAAGTAAATGTAATGTTCTGCAGAAGGTAGTGACCTCTGTGTGAGAATCTGAGCCTATAAGCTCCAGATCAAACCGGTGTGATCCAGGTTGGTCTCTCTTAGCTGGCTGTCCGGGACCCTGCGGTGAACAGGACATCTGTGGACATCAGGAGAGCAGTGACTGATCAGGCGCACTGTACTAAGGTCAATGAGAGGCCACTGAAGCAAAGCACATGTGGCTAATGTAAGCTAACGTCATCTGTAAAGATCACGATTAGAAATGAAAGGTCCTACAGTATATTACACAAAACTGACTCTTGTGAGGTTTAAAACTGGCATCTAAAGGGTTAAAATGTCTAAAATATTATATATTATTTGGTGTGTATGTTTAGGGCAGAAGTAAATGAAGACATTGATATAAAAAGTTGGCCAAAAATCCGTACTGCATAAAAATATTGTGATATTCTTTTCCGGTGTACAATTTTGTCATGAAGGACCACAGATGTGATAAAAACACAGCGGAACAGAGTGTCTCCTGTTTGAGAGAAGAACTCTAATATGCAGGCTTTGTGTGTTAAAGGTCCCATTGCATGAAATTTTCACTTTCTGAGGTTTTTGAACGTTAATGTGAGCTCCCCTACCCTGTTTAGCCCCCCCCTCCCATGGTTAAAAGTTGCGAAATGTCTAAACTGAGCATTTTTCTGCGTTACAAAAAATCGGAGCTCAAACGGGCGATTTTGAACAAGGCACCTTATTGACGTCAGATCGAAAAAAGAAATGCAAATGCAGTTCCACCCCCGTCTGTCTGTACTCAGCGTCTCTGTAAATCACGCCCAGAGAGTTTGGACTGCGAATGCGCTAGGCAATGCGAAATGCGTTTTTTATTTGCCTGGAGGCACGTCCGAGTGTTTCTAGGCTCGGAAGTCCTTTATCTGAGCCTCTGGACCTTTGAACAGCAGTGGTTTAATTTTATTTTATGTGGAAATGTGTTTATTTTTCAATGGAACGCTTCAAATCTCTCCCCTTGCAAAAACAAGGAAATGGATCAGCTGTGGGCTCTGAGCTCTGAGCGGAGAGTTTGGCCACGTCCCCACCCTCTACTATTGGCCATCTGTTTTCTCCTCATTTGCATTCAAGCAACAACGCCCAGAATAAAGAGTTTGAGAGAGATATTTATGACTCTTTCTCATCTTATCTCTGTTTCTCATGCACTGAGTGTTGATTTTGAAGGATTCATTTACAGTATTAGGGAACCATTAAGGAGCCATATAAAAGCATCAAGAAGTACCATGTCATGGGATCTTTAACAGTACCTTCCTGATCCATCCACAAAACGCTCTATAATTAGACAGACAGCATGCAGCGGACTTCTTTTGACCTCAAGAGCTCCTTTTGGAACGTACCTGCCACACTACAGAAGTCATTGTGTTTGGAGGTTTTAACTTGGACCCAGTTTATCTAATGCATTCATCATCATGAGTTAGTGTTGTGGTGGAACAGTAAGCGGCAGCGATAAGCCCCGAAGAAGAAGCAGGTGGTGTCGTATAAATAAACTGGAAAAAAGCTCCGGTCGATAGACAGTAAAGGTAAAGGAAACTGAATACAATGACTGGAATCAGGACTGCGGAGAAGCAGAGAAGAAATAATTGGAAATTTTCACTGAAAAATAAATGAATGAATAAATAAATAAATAAATAAATAAATAAATAAATAAGCAAATTCAGTTTTTAGGTCAAATTTTGTAAAAAAAAAAAACACTGTGAATTGCCAATATGTAATTCTAGCCAAAGTCATTTCCACTGAAGTCTAATCGTCTGTTAGAAATGTTTTGAAAAAGAGTCTTTTCCTGTGTGTTAAATATAATAGTCAAGTTTCCTACAGTTTGCCGTGGACACCCCTGTTGCTACGGTAGCACTCAAACACAACAGAAAAACCAGGAAGTGGATCTCTAATCAAACCCACAGACAATGACGCAGCGGGTTTACTGAAGTCTCTGCTGAGTAAACCTTTATTCTTTTCTTTATTTGAACTGACTCAACTCAAAACAGTTTACCGGAGACATCCTACCAGCTTAATGAACTATTACGCAGTTAACGCTGCATTGTGTAAATTTCCAGTGGAAAAGTTACACGCCCTGTAACAGAAACTCTATATACTTTATTCTTCTATGACTACTGCTAAGAGAAAATAAAACATACATTTTTGGACCTGTCACCAATCACACGTGCACACTCCATGGGTTCAGAATGATCAAATATTAGCACTGCTGCCGTAGCGATGAACAATTTCAAACAAATAAATGTCCTCAAAATGTCACTAATATTTCATCCATTATTAAGCGCTTGAGCACTGCATTAGCCAGCTGCTTTTTCTGATGTTGGATCTCAAGCATACTCAGTGTTGTTACTTAAAGGAAAAGTAACGTTTTTTTACTATTTGAGCCTTATTTCGGTAATAAAACAAGTTGCTTTACTCACCCATAGCACTTTGGTGTCATATGGAGCATTTCCGGAGATGTTTTAGATTAGCGTTAGGCTAACGCCGTTAGCCTAGCGCGACTTATAGCCATAGCTCTGGGCATTCTCCGAGCATGTAATATGCCCCGTGCGGGCTCCAAATAACACAAACTTTAGCACTTTTCAAATCATAGAAGCTCGATATCTTAGTCTACGATTTCTTTTGGTCAAAAGTGGCCTGTAATCCGAGATTTAGTCATAGTTTCGAGTAGATGAGGACGCCAGTGCGCATGTGCGGACTGTGCTCTCAGCTCCTGGGACCCAAACATGAAACGCAAAGCTGTAAACTATGGATAAATCTCGGATTACAGGCCACTTTTGATTCAAACAAAATCGTAGACTAAAACATCGAGCTTCTATGATTTGAAAAGTGCTAAAGTTTGTGTTATTTGGAGCCCGCACGGGGCATATTACATGCTCGGGGAATATATTATATGCCCCGAGTTATGGCTAGAAGTCGCGCTAGGCTAACCGCTAATCTAAAACATCTCTGGAAGTGCTCCATATGACGCCAAAGTGCTATGGGTGAGTAAAACAACTTGTTTTATTACCGAAATAAGGCTCAAATTGTAAAAAACATTACTTTTCCTTTAATGATCCATATGTGTTAAATGCAGGTGAGTGCGTAAAGGACGAGAAGAAACATCTCAAACTTCAATAGCCGGACATCCACTCATACCTGATCGATACAACTAGCCCCACCCCCCGGGAGAGCCTGAAATCTGCTGAAATCTTACGAGACACTGACATGATCCCAGACAGGACAGTGGTTCTTTCTGTAGGAGACAGGTGCAGTAGAGAGTCAGGTGACGTAGTGTGAGAATCCCTCTATATTCAGTTTATCTTCCTTGCAAAAATGGGTCTAATGCAACAGACCTCATGACATAAGCACTAGTACTTGACTGTAGTTTTTAGTTCTTTACACTGTCCAAAAACCCCTCCTTGAACCTTAATGTGGTGGAGGGGAATTGAGTGCCCGAAAGATCCCGGGAGCTATGTTGTCGGGGGCATCGTGCCCCTGGTAGGGTCACCCAAGGCAAACAGGTCCTGGGGGACGGGTCAGACTAAGAGCGGTTCAGAAGCCCCTATGACAAGAAACACAGCAAGGGCAGTTACGTCGCCCGGATTAGTGTTACCGGAGCCCCACTCTGGAGCCAGGCCTGGGGTGTCCCCTGGGAGGAGGCCCGGGGGAAGACTTAGGACACCCTGATGGGATTGTGTCTCCCGGCTGGCCTGGGAACGCCTTGGGGTCACCCCGGAGGAGCTGGAGGAAGTGTCCGGGGTGAAGGAAGTCTGGGAGTCCCTGCTCCTAATAACAAGATGGGTTAAATGCAGAAGTGGAATTTCCCCACTGTGGGACTAATAAAGGCATAGCTTAGACCAGGCATGGGCAAACTACGGCCCGGGGGCCATATGCGGCCTGTTAAGCTTCTTAATCCGGCCTGCCGAACTTGAAGAAATTATATTAATAAACCTTGTTAATGTTTTAATGTTTTAATTTCCCTGCAATTCTGGCGTTTTCCAGTAGCTGACGCACTACATACATTGACCTTTGTTGAGGTGCGGCGTTTTGCTCCATGTTTACTCAGAACTTTCAGTACTTTAAAGCTATTAGTAATTTTAAAAAAGCTGTATTTTATTAATAAAAGTTTTTGTGTTTTAAGAGTCATTTCAATAAATAGCTAAATACTGTGGAACTTGAAAGACGGACATTTTGATGTAATGCTTTTGTTAATTTTTTATTGAAATAAAGCACATGTTTTCTACATATCCCATGTTATTTATAGTTTTTTTTTTTTACTTTTTATTTATGCTTTTTCAAAAACAGAGGTATAGAACATAGCTAAATCTGTGGGGTTCTACAGAAAAAACAAACAAAAAGGGAAAAAAAACTATTCATTTCTCTTGTTCTTATAGTCTATCCATTTAGACCAACTTTTCTCAAATTTGCTGCCTTCAACCTTAGATAATGAGTCATTCTTTCCATCAAATAAATGTCCTCAATTATTTCAATCCACTGTTTCAGTTCCAGTGAGTCACTTTTTAGCCAGTTCCTAGTTACAACTTTCTGAGTGGCCATCAGCATGATTTTAAAGGTCCCATGACATGGTACTTCTTGATGCTTTTATATTGCTCCTTATATTACTGTAAATGAATCCTTCTTCAAAATCAACACTCAGTGCATGAGAAACAGAGATAAGATGAGAAAGAGTAATTTTTCTCTCTCTGAACAGTCCATTATGGGAGTTGTTGCTTGAATGCAAATGAGGAGGACAGAGATGGCCTATAGTAGAGGGTGGGGGCGTGGCCAAACTCTCCGCTCTCAGCTCTCAGCTGTGCCTGTACGCTCTGACCCACTTCCGCGTTTTTGCGCGGAGGAAGAGATGAGAAGCGTTCCATTGAAAAATAAACACATTTCCACAGAAAATAAAATCAAACCACTGCTGTTCAAAGGTCCAGAGGCTCAGATAAAGGACTTCCGAGCCTAGAAACACTCGGACGGACGTGCCTCCAGGCAAATAAAAAAACGCATTTCACATTGCCTAGCGCATTCGTGGTCCAAACTCTCTGGGCGTGATTTACAGAGACGCTGAGTAGACACAGACGGGGGGTGGAGCTGCATTTTTCGATCTGACGTCAATAAGGTGCCTTGTTCAGAATCGCCCGTTTCAGCTGTGTTTTTTTACCCTAAACAGAGTAGGGGAGCTCACATTAACGGTCAAAAACCTCAGAAAGTGAAAATTTCATGCCATGGGACCTTTAAACAAATAAAGGTCTTCGTATTTTTAGTGTTTTCACCAAAACACTAAATCCAGCTGCTCCTGGTCCGGCCCTTTTGTCAAATTTTAAAACCTTTTGTGGCCCACGAGTCAAAAACTTTGCCCACCCCTGGGTTAGACGCCCCCGGATAATCGGAAGAAAATGAATGATGAATGAATGAACTGTCCAGAAGGTATTAGTCTACCTCTTGGAAAAAAAATATGAAGTTCTGCCCCAGGATTCTGACTCCTTCTGCCCCAACATACATTCAACTGCAGTTTGTTTTACTTGCAAAAATGGGCCTATCTAATGCATGACATAAGCACCAGTACTTATAATCCTGACCTGCTGGCCCTTTGTGCCCCCCTCCTCCTCCTCTTCCTTCTCTGTCTGCAGACACCAGCCCCTCAGGAAATCGAACCCCCAACCCTGCCCCCGGGAGCAGAACGATGGGCCCTGGATGGACCATGGACTGGAGCCAGGTCCTGCTTCAGAGAGGAAAGAGCCGGAGCCAGGAGTCCCATTGTTCGGACCGGCGGGAGGGCAAGGTCAAAGGGAGAGACAGGACAGACACACACACGGAAAGGACACCAAAGTATTAATACTCTGCTGGGACAAAATGTTAAAGTGCTTTTGTTTTAAAGGATGAAATCAGCAATATGTAAATAATAGAAAAGAACAGTGCAATGCAAGACAATCCAATATTCTATCTCTGTTCTAATGTTTCCTCATCACTCGCCTGAACTAAAGGTAAAAGTAAAAACTTCCACCACATGACATCACAAGGTGGAACAGAGCATTTTGAAGTTGAGGTGTAGAAAAGATGTAGAAAGATGAATAATGCAGGATTACTCAAACATGCGTGAATGAAACAAAATACCCACACCTTTGAGAACGTTTCATATTTGTTTCCATATCTCAAAACTCCATGTTTATGGTTTTCTTTTTTATTTATTTTTTTTCAATTTGTTCTATTATTATTTTACATTTGTTTATATAATGTATACAGTAATCCCTCGTTTATCGTGACAGTTCCAGAAATAACCCGCAATACGTGAAATCCGCGAAGCTGGACAACTTTATATTTTACAATTATTCTACATGTTTTAAGGCTGTAAACGCCTCACCACACACATGATACGCTTTTCTCAGACTGGAATTAACATTTTCTCACATTTCTCTCTTGTTTAAACACCCAAACTTTCGTAGATTTTCAACAAAATTATTAATAGTGACACGTGGGGGTGGGGGGGGGGGGGGGACAAAGAGCCACAATTCTGGTTTAGACCTGGTCTAGTCCTGGGCAGGGTGCACCACGCTCATTCAACGGCACTGCCATGTCCTGGGACACGACACACACCAACCCCTTGGAGAAGTGTGCGACAGGTGCCCCATGGGCGCGAGGCCGCGCGTACACCGGGGCTGCAAGCACGAGATCGATCCGCGGCGCCCGGACCGCGTACTCTCAGCCCGAGCCACAAACCAGCCACACGAAACCAGCAAAGAGCGGCACGTGGTGGTTTAATCCCAGTTTAGTCCAGCTCTAGACCTGGTCCAGTCCTGGTTTAGTCCAGGTCCAGTCGAGGTCTAGACCTGGTTTAGTTCTGGACTAGACCTGGTTTAGTCCACGTTTAGTCCTGGTTTAGTCTGTTAGCCAATCAGGATGCAGAACACAATGTTACACTATAAAAAATAATAATAAAAAAAAAAAATCTGCGAAACAGTGAACTGCGATAGAGCGAGGGATTACTGTACTTAGTTTTTCAGTTTTTCAAATCAGGTACTGTTGCAGGAGTTGGGCCTGATGGATGTTGTATTGTGTATCATTAATGTTTTATGGTTTTTGGACCCCCTTGAAAACAAGATGGTACATCTAAAAAAAATAAAAATAAATAATAATAATAATAATAAAAAATACAATGTTTTCGAGGAGGTAACAACTTTATAATAGAGCTGGACGGTGTGACCAAAAATGGTCTCTTTAGCAAACGCGTGTTTGAGTGACGTCTGAGTGGCGTTTTGTGTTGCAGTGCCAACATGAACATTACCTGCAGATGTGGAAGAGGATGCAGATCTTAGTTTCATGCATTCTTCATATTCAAGGACATGTTTGTGATGGATGTGGTGAAGCTAATTGCTTGTGTTGCCTCCTGCGGCTACAACTTTAGCCTGACAACATTTACAGATCAACGCCAGATTTTTTAAAGCTGAAGTACTTCCACACAACTGACACGGCTCCTCTTTTCGGTATAAGTTCCTCTGTGTCTGTAACATTTTCTCCGTCCATGTTGTTCACCGCTCAACACACACTGAGCTTCCACCGCTCTCATGCCACTACAAAACAGTCCCCCTCTCAAACAAAGTCCTGTGGTGCGACGTTCCGCTGCTCTGTGTTCCTGACGTTTTGTACGCACACACTCACCGGTATTGGGATATATGAAAAATTCATATCATTAAAAAAAAAAAACACCGGTATTCAGTATGAACCGATACATCGCCCAGCCCTATTTTATAACATGTCAAAAGGCTCACAAGACTCATTTTGTGTAATACAGAACCTTTAAGAGTTACGAAGTTGCAGTGTCAAATCAAAAGTTGGCCCTGTACAAGCGCGCCTCCTCTGCAAAGGTGAACTGGACCAAGAGTGAGGGGTTCCTCCTCGGGCGGTGGGTCAAACAGGCGAGGCCCGTCCTTCCAGGGGACTGCAGTGGAGCTCCGAGGGGATCAAGTACCTGGGAGTGTTCCTGGGGAATGAACAATTCCAGGGCAAGAACTGGGAGGGGCTTGTGGAAAAGGTTAGTGCCCGATTGACTCGGTGGACCTGGGTCCAGCCCCAGCTGTTGCACAGGGGGAGGGCTCTAGTGGTCAACACTCTGGTAACCTCCTGTCTGTGGCACCGCTTCACTGTCCTGCAGCCTCCAGACTCTGTGGTGGTGAATATTCAGAGAAAACTGGTGGAGTTCTTCTGGAGGGGCTTCCACTGGCTCAAAGCGGCAGTCCTCTACCTGCCTGTGGACGAAGGAGGACAGGGGCTGATAGACCTGGCAAGTCGTGTGGTGGCTCTGCGTCTGCAGACTGTGCAGCGTCTGTTGTATGGCCCACAGCAGCTGTGGACAGAGTTGGCAGCCGTCCTGCTTCGTGGAGTGGGGGGGCTGGACTACGACAAACACCTGTTCCTCACAGACCTGAGTGGTGTGGACATGTCAGGGACTACAGCCTTCTACCGCTCAGTGCTGAAAGCCTGGCACTCCGTGCGGTCTTTTTCACGGGAGGACCCATATGATCAGGGAGGAGAAGCCGCACCTCCACAACCCTGTGGTGAGGAGTACCCTGCTGGAGTCCCCTCAGCTGAGGCAGGTGTTTGTGACTGCAGGACTGACCCGGCTGGCCCACCTGAGGACTGAGAGAGGGTGGAAGACCGCTGCTCAGTTCAGCCAGGAGACAGGGGTGATGTCTGAGCGAGTGGTGCAGAGACTGTTGCAGGAGGTGCAGAGTGGACTACCCGGCACGGTTCAGAGAAGCTCTGGGCACATAGAGAGCCCACCCACCTGCCCATCATCTGAACTTTCTGTCACTGTGTGTGCAGGCCTTAGGAGCACAGGAGGAACCATCTGGAGCGGTGACGTTCCCAGTCCTGTCAGAGCTGGCTACAGTGGTAAAGAAGGACCTGTACATCACTGCCGTAAAAGTCCGCCACAGAGTGGAGCTGGTTGCCATGTCTGAGAGCAGGCGGTCAGGTGTGTTGTCCCCGGGGTCACCTCCCATGGGCAGCTGGAGGTCCCTGTACTGCCCTCCTATGGAGAAACGATGTGCTGACCTCCAGTGGAGGGTGGTGCATGGGGCTGTGGCCACAAACAGACATGTGGCCCACTTTGACCCAAGCACAGCCCGTCAGTGTGTCTCCTGTCCTGCTGAGGAGACACTGGAGCATCTGTGGCTGTCCTGTCCTCGCCTCAATCCTCTCTTTGCCACACTGGGATACTGGCTCCAGAGGTTGGGCCAAGACCTCACCAGGGAGATGTTTGTGTTCCTGAAACCAGACAGTCAGTTACATTTACTTGAGTACATTTTTAAAGAAACCATACTTTTCAGAATACTTTTTAATTTAGATAACAGTACTTCTACTTGAGTAAAACTTTGGTTACCCACTATGTGTAAGCTTTATGTTGACAATGAACATTTGTGTTTCTTGCACCAACCCTTCAGAAATATTGTAGTTTATTGCATTTTTGTCCATCCTTTGAAAATATCAGATTCTGTGCATTATTTTATATTTTTCCCTCTAATTACATTAATTAGTAGTAGTTGAGTAGTACTTTTCCCAAATACTTTTTCGCTCTTACTTGAATAAATTCCACTAATTTGTACTTGTACTTCAGTAGTATTATTTTGAAGTAGCATTACTCTTATTTGAGTACAATATTTGGCTACTCTATCCACCTCTGCTTGAAACGCTTAACTCTAGCTTTTGGGCCTAACTGGGATTGAACTGCTGACTTTTTGGTTAGCGAGCAGAAGCTCTAACTGTGAATATACAAAAACATAAAAAAATACTACTAACTTTTAGAATAAGTACTACAGAACAGGCCTGTCGACAGAAATTTGGAAAGAAGTGTCACATGGGGCTTCCCTATAATAGAAATGAATGGGATCCTGACCTTAAAATAACTCCAAAAGTGTAATTACGACCTTTTACACGCTCTCAATTAAATCTGTTCTGGGAAATACATACTAATTTCTACTTTCTCACGATTTTAATAGCGCCCCCTGCTGCTAATTAGCCTTTCAACGCTTTCCTCATTTATTTTTATGTGGTCAATAAGTGTTTATGGGGATTGTAGTTTCCAGTAAAGTCCCGGTTCCACGTAATAGGCCTACGCAGAGAAATGGAGTCCTGGTTTGACCTTGGGTGCTCATTACCCGTCATTAGCGCCCACGGGTGTAGCGGCACCTGAGCCATTCACACATGTTTATTTCTGTAAGTGCTTTAATTCTGTTTTGGATTTATTTTAGGCAGGTTTTTGCTAAGTGTTGCTGAATGGAAAGCCTTGTAAACCAGCTCATTTGGTTTTGACTTCCTGTTTTTGTCAATACTCAAAAATTTCAAATATGTGAATCACCTGTAGATGTAAAACTATAGTAAACATTGATCACATGTACTATTCCACCAAACCAAGTTATAATTAGAAAAAACATGAAAACCTGAATCAATTATTATTATGAGGCAAGTTTCTGGTAAGCCTTGGTTATGCGGAAAATTTGTAAATAAAATAATTTAGTTTTGACTTCCTGTTTATGTCAATAAAAATCTGAATAGTCACGTCACTATTTTAAAAAAACATGAAGCAACATTATTAATATAAGGCTAATTTTTGGTGTTGCTGAATGTGAAGCCTCGTAAACAGGTAAAGCCAGTTCATTTGGTTTTGACTTCCTGTTTTTGTCAATACTCAAAAATGTTAAATATGTGAATAGCAGTGAAGCCGCGCCTCACCTGTCATCACAGATAATAAAAAAGTAAAATGAAAAAATAAATGTATATTTATCCAATGATTTGCACTATAAAGTTATTTTCTATTTAAAGGTCCCATGACATGGTACTTCTTGATGCTTTTATATGGCTCCTTAATGGTTCCCTAATACTGTAAATGAATCCTTCTTCAAAATCAACACTCAGTGCATGAGAAAGACACATGTACACAGTCAGAGTCAGAAAATCTCTCTCTGAATAACTCATTCTGGGCCTTGTTGCTTGAATGCAAATGGAAAGGACAGCGATAGGTTAGAGGAGTGGGTGGGGGCAAATGTGCTGCTGGTTCCTTGTTTTAGCGGTGCGCTGTGTGCTGGCCCCACTTCCGTGTTTTAAGAGCAGAGAAGGAAAGGAGAGGCATTTCAATGAAAAAAACACATTTTCACAGAAAATAAAATTAAACCACTGCTGTTTCAGATGTCCAGAGGCTCAGATAAAGGACTTCCGAGCCTAGAAACACTCGCACGTGCCTCCAGGCAAATAAAAAACCGCATTTCACATTGCGTAGCTCATTCGCGGTCCAAACTCTCTGGGCGTGATTTACAGAGACGGTGGGTAGACATCCAGACAGGGGGTGGAGCTGCATTTTTCGATGTGACATCACATAGTTGCCTTGTTCAGAATCGCCCGTTTGAGCTGTGTTTTTTTCTAACGCAGAAAAGGACTGCAAATGCTCAGTTTAGACATTTCGCAACTTTTAGCCATTGGGGGGAGGGGAGGGGGGGGGCTAAACAGGGTAGGGGAGCTCACATTAACGTTCAAAAACCTCAGAAAGTGAAAATTTCATGCCATGGGACCTTTAACTTAACACCGTTTAAATTATTATTTTTATATTCAAAATTGCTGAATTTTCACTTTTACTGTTCAAATACTGAGAAGAGCCGTGCGGAGAGGCACCAGCCATCCATGCCTCACATGGACTGACTGTGCTGTAGCTCAGCAGTGACAGATTCTGCGCTAAAGCGGCTGTGAAAAGGCGCCGGGTGAGGCACGTAGTTACCTGGCCTCATGGTAGAGACACTCGTGAGCCCAGGGATTCTTCTGCAACTCCCGGGGCAGCAGATAAGAATAAGTAACAGCAAGATACAATTTAGAGTTAGCAGGTCAAGTAAGAATCTGTTCAACTTAACTTTTTTCTTCTTGTCTGGCCTGACTTTTTAAATGGAGGAAGATTTCATATTAAAGCTCAAGCAGTTTTCCAAACTGGACTTTCGGTCGAAGCAGGAGGTTATAATTAAAGGAAGACCAACGCAGGAGCTAAAGGGTTTGCTCCAGACTCGCTCTTTTCAAAGAGCGTGGTAAGAAATAGTCTTTTCTGCTATTCCTGCCTTCTTTTCTCAACCTGCTGTGACAATGTCTGGACTCTGTGACCTGAAAATTTTGCAAAGAAGCCTTGTTAAACAGGAGTGGTCCAGCTCTCACATTCAGACCCAGATCTCGCTAAAAACATTGCTATTTTAAAGGTCCCATGGCATGAAATGTTCACTTTCTGAGGTTTTTGAACGTTAATGTGAGCTCCCCTACCTTGTTTACCCCCCCCCCCCCCCCCCCCCCCATGGTTAAAAGTTGCGAAATGTCCGTGATTTTGAACAAGGTACCTTATTGACGTCAGATCGAAAAAAGAAATGCAAATGCAGTTCCACCCCCGTCTGTCTGTACTCAGCGTCTCTGTAAATCACGCCCAGAGAGTTTGGACTGCGAATGCGCTAGGCAATGCGAAATGCGTTTTTTTATTTGCCTGGAGGCACGTCCGAGTGTTTCTAGGCTCGGAAGTCCTTTATCTGAGCCTCTGGACCTTTGAACAGCAGTGGTTTAATTTTATTTTATGTGGAAATGTGTTTATTTTTCAATGGAACGCTTCAAATCTCTCCCCCCGTGCAAAAACACGGAAATGGATTAGCTGAGGGCTCTGAGCAGAGAGCGGAGAGTTTGGCCACGCCCCCACCCTCTACTATAGGCCAGCTCTTTTCTCCTCATTTGCATTCAAGCAACAACGCCCATTATGGAGTGTTCAGAGAGAGAAAAATTACTCTCTCATCTTATCTCTGTTTTTCATGCACTGAGTGTTGATTTTGAAGAAGGATTCATTTACAGTATTAGGGAACCATTAAGGAGCCATATAAAAGCATCAAGAAGTACCATGTCATGGGATCTTTAATTTATCACGCTACTCGGTGCGCTCTGGAAAATACACTGGACAGTAATAATTAATTTTCAGCTTCTCATCAAAAATATTACGAGCTCCAGTCACTCCAGTCAGAAATTGGCTGGGGCCAAATTGACTTGCGTATTTACATATGTGTAAATCTGATTGTGATGACATCAGTGCCTCACCAGCCATGACCTTCACCGCACGTCACTGGTGAATAGTCACGTGCAGAAAAACTGATGTAAAACGATAATAAACATTGATCACAGCTACTATGCCGCCAAACCATGTCGTAAAAACGTGAAAACCTGAAGCAATATTATTACTTTGAAACTAGTTTTTTGCTAAGTACTGTATGAGGAAAGCCTTGTAAACAAACAAAGACAGCTCATTTGGTTTTGTGTTCCTGTTTTATCAATACTAAAAATGTTCAAGATCCCATGACATGGTACTTCTTGATGCTTTTATATGGCTCCTTAATGGTTCCCTAATACTGTAAATGAATCCTTCAAAATCAACACTCAGTGCATGAGAAACAGAGATAAGATGAGAAAGAGTAATTTTTCTCTCTGAACACTCCATTATGGGCGTTGTTGCTTGAATGCAAATGAGGAGAAAAGAGATGGCCTATAGTAGAGGGTGGGGGTGTGGCCAAACTCTCCGCTCTCAGCTGTCCGCTCTGATCCATTTCCGCGTTTTTGTGCGGAGGAAAAGATGAGAAGCGTTCCATTGAAAAATAAACACATTTCCACAGAAAATAAAATTAAACCACTGCTGTTCAAAGGTCCAGAGGCTCAGATAAAGGACTTCCGAGCCTAGAAACACTCGGACGTGCCTCCAGGCAAATAAAAAAACGCATTTCGCATTGCGTAGCTCTTCTGCAGTCCAAACGCTATGGGCGTGATATACAGAGACGCTGAGTAGACACAGACGGGGGTGGAGCTGCATTTTTTGAGATGACGTCAATAAGGTGCCTTGTTGAGAATCGCCCGTTTGAGCTGTGTTTTTTTCTAACGCAGAAAAGGACCGCAAATGCTCAGTTTAGACATTTCGCAACTTTTAGCCATGGGGGGGGGGCCCTAAACAGGGTAGGGGAGCTCACATTAACGTTCAAAAACCTCAGAAAGTGAAAATTTCATGCCATGGAACCTTTCAAATATGTGAATCACCTCTAGATGTAAAACTATGGTAAACACTGACCACAGGTACTATTACACCAAGACCAAGTCATAATTAGAAAAACGTGAAAACCTGAATCAATATTACTACTATGAGCATTATTCTTCTGAAATAACACTACTCGTGAACAGAATTAACCCACCAGTGTCCACTTTCTTCCTTTCTTTACTGACAAGAATCAACTTTGCGTAATATAGGATCTTTAAAGGGCCCAGGTTAGACCATTTTCTGATCTTATCATGTTAATTCCTCAACACAAACAGACCTGGAGCTGTTTTTAACACACAAACTCTGCAGATTTAGGCGTCTCTCAAACTGAAAATATTCTTTTGGTAATACAGGAAGTGCTCCACTGTGTTTTTAAACTCCATACACCTTCAGTAGAATCATTTTGTAGGATTTAAGCCATGAAATTGCAGATCTCTACTGAATAAAAATGTAAAAGGTAGCTGAAAACTACCACTTCATGACATCACAAGGTAGAACAGAGCATTTTGAGCTATGGAGATGTAGACAGACTAATAATAAATGACTCAGACATGTGTAAATTAAACAAAACACAACTCCAGGTATGTTTTTGAGGAGGAGGAGGAACATTATACCACAACTTAAAGCCCACAAGAGTTACTTTTGTGTAATGTAGAACTTTTAATACAAATAATGACAAAAAACAAACATGGCAAAAAATGAAAATATATTCAAGTAATTGCACAGTCTTGCTCAGAGGCACAGCAACAGGACTATAGGGTTCAAAAAACTAACATCTCTCAAAGTTAGTATGACCTTACAAAGCCTGCACAATGAATCAAAGGTTTTGGACTCAGATATTATTAGTAACAACATTAGCACAAAACAGAAAGTCTAAAGATACCTCAAGTGCATTGCCGTTGTTTAAAGGAAAATTAACGTTTTTTACAATTTGAGCCTTATTTCGGTAATAAAACAAGTTGTTTTACTCACCCATAGCACTTTGGTGTCATATGGAGCACTTCCAGAGATGTTTTAAGATTTGCGGTTAGCCTAGCGCGACTTCTAGCCATAGCTCGGGGCATATAATATATTCCCCAAGCATGTAATATGCCCCGTGCGGGCTCCAAATAACACAAACTTTAGCACTTTTCAAATCATAGAAGGACTGTGGGGAGATGCCCAAGTTTGACCTGGGGATGGCATATCCCTTTAATGCACGACACTGCTGAAGGGGATGCCATATAGATTCACATCAAAAAACCCAAACGATCCCTTTAAGAAGTAGTAGTAAGAGTAGTACTGTATTGTGAAAAATCTGTGCATTATTATGAATTATTATGAGTTCTGGTTTTGCAGATTTTCGTTGTACATGGGAATACTCTGAAAACAAAAGTATGCCACAGTTTGACATTCACTACAGTTATGGTCTTGGTTTGGGAAGACTTGTTTAAGATCCGAGCGCTCCTCTTTGATAATGCTAATCGAGCGCTCGCCTCCTCCTATCTCAGCACTATTTTCAGACTGTGGGGGAAACGCGAGCTTACATAACGTCAGCCAAAAAGGGAAGTCTGAGCCAGTTTTATCTGTGTTAGGAGTGACATGTCTGTATAGCCAGACCCTCCCGTGCAGACGCTAACACGACCTTTGAACCCTGAACTCTACCCCCGTGGTTAAATTTAGTGCCATTTTGTTGATTATTAAAAATGAATCGCGAAAAGGTCAGAGGTCCCAACATCAAGGCTACAGCTGCAGATGGGAAGACCTTCCAAAAATTAACTATTACTAAAGAAGTGCATCTTTATCTTTAGTTTCTTTAGTTATTAGATTGATATTTTATGTAATTTGTATTGGTTGAAGCAGAGTTATGTTGCAAAATCGTCTTTTCAAAGCTTTTAAGCATGTTATCGTTGTACAGTGGTACCTCACCTTACGAAATTAATTCGTTCCAGAAGTGGTTTCGTAACATGAATTTTTCGTAAGTTGAGTAGCTATTTCAATGGAAAAGGCCTGATCCGTTCCAAGTTTTTTTTATAGTGTAACGTGAAAAGTCCCTCAGTCGTCCAGGTAGAATCCATGATCAAAGGAGAAGTTCAATTTGTCAACTGGACAAAGTTTGTTTGGTTGAAAACGTTTCGCCGCTCATCCGAGAGGCTTCGTCAGCTCGGAGCTGACGAAGCCTCTCGTCAGCTCGGAGCTGACGAAGCCTCTCGGATGAGCGGCGAAACGTTTTCAACCAAACAAACTT
Source organism: Paratrypauchen microcephalus (assembly GCA_036785185.1). NCBI lineage: Eukaryota > Metazoa > Chordata > Actinopteri > Gobiiformes > Gobiidae > Paratrypauchen > Paratrypauchen microcephalus. The sequence goes on from JAVJIX010000377.1 coordinate 54,026, forward strand.
TGTCCAGTTGACAAATTGAACTTCTCCTTTGATCTTTATAGTGTAACATTTTTTTTTTATAGTGTAACATTGTGTTCTGCTTCCTGATTGGCTAAGAGACTAGACAGGACTAAACGTGGACTAAACCAGGTCTAAACCAGAACTAAACCAGGTCTAGACCTGGACTGGACCTGGACTAAACCAGGACTGGACCAGGGCCGTGCGGCTGGTTTGTGGCTCAGACTCCAGAGGACGCGTTCCGGGCACCGCGGTTCTCTCTTGCTCGCAGACCCGGTGCAGACTCCTCGCGCCAGGTGCTCCTCGGTGCTCGTGGTGCTCCTGTCTCCACGTTGCTTCCGGAGTCGTCTCCCCCCACGCTTCACTATTAATACATTTTGTTGAAAATCTATGAAAGTTCGAGTGTTTAAACAAGAGAGAAATGCGAGAAAAGCCCAACTCCAGTCTGAGAAAAGCATAGAATGTGTGTGGTGAGGCATTTACAGCCCTAAAACAATTGCAAAATACAAAGTTGTCCTACCTCGTGGACCTCTCCCACCGCAGGCCACCTCTGGAACCTAACCCCGTGTGTGTTGATAAAGTGTCGGCCTATTTACGTTTCGGGGCGTGCATCTGAGCGCGCATTAATTGAATTTGAGATTTTGCGTTTCGTAACTTGAATTTTCTTTCGTATCTAGAGACCAAAATTTAACGTGAAGGCGTTTCGTAACTTGAAATTTTCATTTGTTGGGGCTTTCGTAAGGTGAGGTACCACTGTATTTACAATTTACAATCTTTAATTGCTGTAATTACTTTGTTACACAGGTGTATTTTCTTAATCAGTGGATTTTTATTACATGCAGGATTTGGCAGTGTGGCATAGTCATTTTGGTACACCCTAACTACTCGCTAACTGCACGGCTCTTTGTTGTGACGATGTTTACAGCGATTTCACCTCCCATTGGGCACTACAGTTTTCTAACGCGGAAGTCAACGCACTTGTTTCTTTTCGTTTTAGATTAATATAACATAATGATCCACGGGTGTGATAAAACTATAGCAGACACAAGCACAGTATGTCTTCCTTAAAACACACATTGACATCAAAAATATCTGTCAGCACAGCTTAAAGTAAGATTTTTTTTTTAGCTACGCAGGAAGAAAATTCAGACATAACTAACCACATTTATTTCGGTGAATTTGAAGCACAGCGCATGTAAGTGACAGAAAGGGGAAAAAGAAAACATTGCACTTGTATTGTATCAGTGTCATCAAATAATGAAATGGTTCCTAAAAGAATAGCAGAAATAATGATGGTATGCATAATGGTACATGCATGAAATATGAAACATTTTTAGTGCAATGAAAACACCTAATTAAGTAAAACACATTTTAGTGTAAAAACAGATGTCCCTGGATCCTCAATACATCCTCAAATACCTTTCAATCGCAATATTGATCATAATAAAAGAAACAAACTGACTTTCAGGTTGGAAAATTGTGGTACTCAATTAGATAATAGGAGCGGATTTCCACCTGACCCTTAAAGGTCCCATGGCATGAAATTTTCACTTTCTGAGGTTTTTGAATGTTAATGTGAGCTCCCCTACCCTGTTTAGGCCCCCCCCCCCCCCCCCATGGCTAAAAGTTGCGAAATGTCTAAACTGAGCATTTGCGATCCTTTTCTGCGTTTGAAAAAAACACAGCTCAAACGGGCGATTCTGTACAAGGCACCTTTGTTACGTAACATCGAAAAAAGAAATGCAAATGCAGTTCCACCACCGTCTGGATCTCCACCCCCTGTCTCTGGAAATCACGCCCAGAGAGTTTGGACCGCGAAGGAGCTACGCAATGCGAAATGCGTTTTTTTATTTGCCTGGAGGCACATGCGAGTGTTTCTAGGCTCGGAAGTCCTTTACCCGACCCTCTGGACCTCTGAAACAGCAGTGGTTTAATTTTATTTTCTGTGAAAGTGTGTTTTTTTCATTTAAATTCCTCTCCTTTCTGCCTCCGCGCTTCAAACACGGAAATGGGAGACAGGCGCAGCACTCCAGCGGCGCAGAGGAGCGGGTGGGGGGCCCACCCGCTCCTCTAGCGCTCTAACCTAATCTCTGTCCTTCTCATTTGCATTCAAGCAACAAGGCCCAGAATGAGTCGTTCAGAGAGAGAGATTATGACTCTGACTCTGTACATGTGTCTTTCTCATGAACTGAATGTTGATTTTGAAGAAAGATTCATTTACAGTATTAGGGAACCATTAAAGCACCATATAAAAGCATCAAGAAGTACCATGTCATGGGACCTTTAAAGCTGCGCCGGTGTATACGTCATCATGATTATTTTTTTTTTCCATTTGTGCCAAAATTCACACTTGTCTTGTGTCCTTTGTTTTGGCTCTCATAAAGCTCTTATATATTGTCCCCCAGTGTGGCCTCAGACACATGTATACCTCTTGGCGACACAGTGTCCGCTCAGGGCCTGCTCCAGAACAATGCTCCGCTCCACATGTTTGACTGATCCACAAACACGCTTTGTTCAGTGTGAGTCTGAGGGAGGGACCCATCACTACATAAACATTTAAGTTATCTGACAACTGCACTTTTTTAGGAACACTTAACGATCAAAACATGCACTGAGTTCTGTTTATTCCATACATGTTGGTAGTCCATATTAAAGTAGAACTAAACACCAATTCAGCCGTTTAAACTGTGAATTTGGTGTTTTAATATTATTCATAGTGTGATTGGATTTATAAAGATTTCTACGGCACTTTTCAAGACACCTAAAGCATTTTACAGCATTATTCAATCACTCAATGACAAAGTCATTGCTGGGCAAGTCCCAAGTAAGTCTAAGTCTTTTGCACTCAAGTCCGAGTGAAGTCCCGAGTCAAGAGTATCCAAGTGCCGAGTCAAGTCTGAAGTCAAAGCTCACAAGTCTCAAGTCGAGTCCAAAGTCCTAGCATTTTAGTTTCGAGTCATTTCGAGTCCCCTTTACAAAGAAATAAAATTTCTACAAATCATATAATGTCTGCAAGATCTGTATTCGTTTTACCTTTTTACACCATATCAAATAACATAACAAATAACATTAGAAAAAAATGAAAGGATCCAGGTGTGAAAAACATGTTATAATATTCCCAAAAAGTCTCATGGTTGTATTAGCTCAAAGTGGTGTTTCTACTAAATACTGAACAAAAAGGTCCGAAAACTTATGACAGTGATTTCAGTTTTTAATAAATCTGCAAATATTCTGCAATTCTGTGTTTCTCTGTCAATACGGTGTGCTTTGTGTATGATTTTAGCTAATGGCTGCAATATAAACAGAGTGAAAACTTAAAATGGTCTGAATACTGAGAGAGAGAGAGAGAGCGAGAGACAGAAAGAGAAAGAGAAAGAGAGATCATTTGTTGCGCAATTTGCCTTGGATGCGGTCGTAGATCTACTGTGATTGGATGTTGTGCAAGTCGCGCGCACATGCTCTTTGCATACATTTTCGCAGATTCACAAGTACAACGAGTGCGGTCCTTACCAACATACTTTTAGAGTTTTTTTTTCATTGGACGTAGCAAGTCATCACAAGTCAAAAGGCCCAAGTCCAAGTGAAGTCACGAGTTATTGATATTGAAGTCCAAGTCGAGTTGCAAGTGTTTGTACATTTTGTCGAGTCGAGTCTAAAGTTATCAAATTCGTGACTCGAGTCTGACTCGAGTCGAAGTCACATAACTCGAGTCCACACCTCTGCTGAGTGGTGTTAAGATAGGCCTACTATTGTAACCACACCACTTTCTTACTACACAATATGGGTGAAGTGCTTTGCCTAAAGACACAATAACAGTTTTTCACTCCACTATGGCACCTGCAGTCTCCCATCCAAATACTCCCCAGGCCCAGCCCTGCTTAGCCTCAGAGATCAAGTTTGACGAGCCGGTATGGCCACATAAGAGTATTTTCTACTCTTCCTAGTCCTATTTTGTGGCAATTTTAGTGGTAAATTTTGCAGCTTAGTGTTTAAAAACTGTGTGTGCTGCCTCCAGAGACCAGTGCAATTCCAAGTACCATGTGACATCATGCATGGCTGCCCCAGTCACAGCCAGGTCTTTCTGATAAACACCCCTGACTGCAGGAGCTGAGTTTGAAGTGTGGACACCTGTTCGGCCAATCGCACTGCTCCCTATATTTCCAGACCCCCCTCCTCCTCCTTTTAGCTTAGCTTTTAGGTTATTGTCTATATCTTGGTACCAGAGGTGTGGACTCGAGTTATGTGACTTCGACTCAAGTCAGACTCGAGTCACGAATTTGATAACTTTAGACTCGACTCGACAAAATGTACAAACACTTGCAACTCGACTTGGACTTCAATATCAATAACTCGTGACTTCACTTGGACTTGGGCCTTTTGACTTGTGATGACTTGCTACGTCCAATGAAAAAAAAAACTCTAAAAGTATGTTGATAAGGACCGCACTCGTACTTGTGAATCTGCGAAAATGTATGCAAAGAGCATGTGCGCGCGGCTTGCACAACATCCAATCACAGTAGATCTACGCTGCTTTCATTCGACCGCATCCAAGGCAAATTGCACAACAAATGATGCGGAAAAAAGCATCCATGCGCCAGTTTGCAAAATGATGCCGAAGGTGATTTCGTTTGGTTATAAAAACTACGAAGTTGTCAACAAAAAACGAACGGCAATATGCAGAACGTGCGGGTCAAAGATTACAGACGGAGCTTCCACAACGTCCAATTTTGTTCGGCATCTGAAGCTTTTCTAATCTTATTTGATATGGTGTAAAAAGGTAAAAAGAATACAGATCTTGCAGACATTATATGATTTGTAGAAATTTTATTTCTTTGTAAAGGGGACTCGAAATGACTCGAAACTAAAATGCTAGGACTTTGGACTCGACTTGAGACTTGTGAGCTTTGACTTCGGACTTGACTCGGCACTTGGATACTCTTGACTCGGGACTTCACTCGGACTTGAGTGCAAAAGACTTAGACTTACTTGGGACTTGCCCAGCAATGACTTTGTCCCACCTCTGCTTGGTACTGCTGTCAGCTCTTTCTGGTCAGATTGTGTTCAAATAAAGCTCAAATTAAGTGTAATTTGAATCACAGAGCTCCAGGGAATTCTGACGACATCAACTGCAAAGCAACTATTAGAGAAGTGTGTATTCTGAATCACAGGAAACCAGCTCTCTAATCATAACTTCTGACTTTGTTATGTGAACTCCACATCAGGGCCAATGCCAAACATCCCATAGATGGTGACAGACTTTTTTTTTTGGAGGTGCCAGTCCACCAACCGAAGGAATTTCATATTTTGTTATTTACAGGAAAGAAATGCTGGAAAATAGTTTGAATTTTTGTCTGGGCATGTTTTTCACTGCTTTCTTTCAACGCGAGTCTTACCATCTCCACACACATGTATCCTGCACCCCTCTCTCGCTTTGTCCTTGAGTCTTTGCCTTATTGTTTCAGTCCAAACTCGGGTATTGTTCTTGGTGTAACCGAACACCAGTGCCACATGCCGGGGATTCCACTGCGCCACTTCAATTCACTTACAGAAGAAACACAAAAACAAGCACTTCCTGGTTGGCTGTCCCTGACTTTCTGTCTCCTTATTAGGCGTGGACACGGGCCTGCAGGAGGACTCTTGGCTTGTTTATAATGACGAGTTTACAAAGAGAGGATCTGCTCACTGTTATCAGAAGTGGACTTGTCACCATAATTACTTTATTGACTTAAATAAATGATAGATGGAACAATAATCCTCTTTCTTTGTACTAATGGGGAACTTTTTGGTATTTTTCTGTACTAAAATAAGAGTGTAGCAGGCTGAAAAAACAACAACAAACGAGATTTAGCCATAGTTTCGAGTAGATGAGGAAGCCAGTGCGCATGCGTGGACTGTGCTCTCAGCTCCCGGGACCCAAACATGGAACGCAAAGCTGTAAACTATGGATAAATCTCGGATTACAGGCCACTTTTGATTCAAACGAAATCGTAGACCAAGATATCGGGCTTCTATGATTTGAAAAGTGCTAAAGTTTGTGTTATTTGGAGCCCGCACGGGGCATATTACATGCTCGGGGAATGCCCCGAGCTATGGCTATAAGTAGCGCTAGGCTAACGGCGTTAGCCTAACGCTAATCTAAAACATCTCCGGAAATGCTCCATATGACACCAAAGTGCTATGGGCGAGTAAAACAACTTGTTTTATTAGCGAAATAAGGCTCAAATTGTAAAAAACGTTACTTTTCCTTTAAGAGAAAACAGTAAAAGTATTTCGTGTCAATTTTGAGGTCTCTATAAAGCTTCAAATGTAATGATTTTGATGCAAATTTGTGCTGAAATTTGTTCTGCAGAAACAATTGAATCGGTTGTTTTTTCTAGTTGTTTTTATTTGTATATATTGGTGTTTGCTCAAATTACAAAATGAACCCTCAGACTATATAATAATACTTTTACTGGACTTTTTTCAGTCCAGTTTAAAAAATGTAGAGGAGTACCAAGTTTATAATAAATATAATAAAAGGCCATACACACAACATTATATGCATACAATATATAGTGCTAAAATCAGCCTATAGTGCAACACATGTATTTTTCAAGTCAAATCTGATCACGCCGGTCTATAATACCACCAAGTACTACCAGTTTGTAAGGCATTTTAATTATCTTTTTGATAGACTGTCATCTATTTAAAATGCAATATAGCTGAGTCTTACCTGGGTTTGTCAAAATTCGCAAAAATCAAATACAAACCAATACTAAAACATACTGAAACCAGACACTCATTTGAGCAGAGATTGAAACTAAAAAAAGTTACACTCACAGGAGAGAAATGAACTGAACAAACCTGAATGTCTTTAGAATAATCTTGAGCTGTATCAGAAGAGCACACAGACCAAGGTTATAATAGCTTTGGATTTTTCCTCTAATTCACTTAAAGATCCCATGACATGGTACTTCTTGATGCTTTTATATGGCTCCTTAATGGTTCCCTAATACTGTAAATGAATCCTTCTTCAAAATCAACACTCAGTGCATGAGAAACAGAGATAAGATGAGAAAGAGTATTTTTTCTCCCTCAGAACAGGCCATAATGGGCGTTGTTGCTTGAATGCAAATGAGGAGAAAAAAGCTGGCCAATAGTAGAGGGTGGGGGCGTGGCCAAACGCTCCGGTCTCCACTGTAGCTCACAGCTGATCCATTTCCTTGTTTTTGCACGGGGGGAGAGATTTTGAAGCGTTCCATTGAAAAATAAACACATTTCCACATAAAATAAAATTAAACCACTGCTGTTCAAAGGTCCAGAGGCTCAGATAAAGGACCTCCGAGCCTAGAAACACTCGGACGTGCCTCCAGGCAAATAAAAAAACGCATTTCGCATTGCGTAGCTCCTCCGCAGTACAGACAGACGGGGGTGGAACTGCATTTGCATTTCTTTTTTCGATCTGACGTCAATAAGGTGCCTTGTTCAAAATCGCCCGTTTGAGCTCCGATTTTTTGTAACGCAGAAAAGGATCGCAAATGCTCAGTTTAGACATTTCACAACTTTTAACCATGGGGGGGGGGGCTAAACAGGGTAGGGGAGCTCACATTAACGTTCAAAAATCTCAGAAAGTGAAAATTTCATGTCATGGGACCTTTAAAGGAAAAGTAACGTTTTTTACAATCTGAATCTTATTTCGGTAATAAAAAAAGTTGTTTTACTCACCCATATCACTTTGGTGTCATATGGAGCATTTCCGGAGATGTTTTAGATTTGCGATCTCCATAATGGGAGTTCTCGGGGCACATGTTTGCGGTCTCCAAATAACACAAACTTTAGCACTTTTCAAATCATAGAAGCTCGATGTCTTAGCCTACGATTTCATTTGGTCAAAAGTGGCCTGTAATCAGAGATTTAGCCATAGTTTCGAGTAGATGAGGACGCCAGTGCACATGTGCGGACTGTGCTCTCAGCTCCCGGGACCCAAACATGAAACGCAAAGCTGTAAACTATGGATAAATCTCGGATTACAGGCCACTTTTGATGAAATCGTAGACTAAGACATCGAGCTTCTATGATTTGAAAAGTGCTAAAGTTTGTGTTATTTGGAGCCCGCACGGGGCATATTACATGCTCGGGGAATGCCCCGAGCTATGGCTAGAAGTCGCGCTAGGCTAATGCTAATCTAAAACATCTCCGGAAATTCTCCATATGACACCAAAGTGATATGGGTGAGTAAAACAACTTGTTTTATTACCGAAATAAGGCTCAAATTGTAAAAAACGTTACTTTTCCTTTCAATTTTAATTAGTTTTTAGAGCAGCTCTGATAGTTTTAGTTAGTTTTCGTTTTTTTTTTCTAACTTTTCAGTTTTAGTTGAGTTTTTATTAGTTTTAGTTTTTGGGTTATACTTGAGGTTATTTCTCAAGTGCAGGATTCAAAAAGAAAGTTTTGTGTTGTCAAACTTATAACAAATACAATTTTAAAACATTTCTTCAGGTTTACCCCCACAACAAAGCAGCCCACAGGCTACAGCATTAAGTGCAAAAACAAATAAAAACACACACCAGAACTTCCAAATTTACCAACTCCAAAAAAGGCTTGTAAATAAATTGACAAAGACGAAAACGAAGAGCAATTTATCTATAATTTCAGTTAATTTTAGTTAGTTTTGTAAACACACAATATAGTTTCAGTTACCAGTTACGGGGTAAGTCATATTATCATATTATTTCTGCATCAAATGGAGATATTAGCTGACAGCAAGGGCCTTGTGTCAGCGTGTGTGTACAGGACTAAACTGGGACTAAACCAGGACTAAACCAGGTCTAAACCAGGACTAAGCCAGGTCTAAACCAGGACTAAGCCAGGTCTAAACCGGGACTAAACCAGGACTAAGGTGTGTGTGTGTCCACGTGTGTGATAACATATTATCCTGTGTATTATTGAATTATTATATGGACTTTTTGTTATAAAAGCATTTCCATTTTAACAAAGTACGTTCTAATTCTGACCTGCCCTGAAACACCAGACCGCAGTGATGTCAGTGATGGGGGAGGGCTTAGCTTAATGTCATGCAAATGAATTCCATTCTGTTCAACAAGCAGATCTTTAACGTGGAATTTCTCAGATTGTTGTCTTCACAATGTGCTGCTTTCAAATGGCCACAAATTCTTCAAATGTTCTCAGATTTCCATGTGTAAGGCATCGTTGGAAAGCTTAGAATCTACACTTTCAGAATCTCTGAATAACTCAAAATGCCTCCGGAACGACTTGTGACTGATTTTGCCACGGCTGGTCCACACACCACAGACCACAGGGGAATAGAAAAGAAAGTACTATGATTTAATGCTGAAAATCACATTCTATTGTCTAAAGAAACATTTCTTTAGACAATCTCAGTCCCATTGAGATTCAAAATCTCATTTCCAAGAGAGACCTGGCCAAGTTAGCAGCCAATCCACATAAATAGTTACATACATACAATAGTTACAACATACTTACATACATATTAATGCTATACTTTACATTTTCATTATAAATAAATAAATACAGTATGTTAAAACATCAAGAAAAACAAGCATTAATGCTATACTTTACATTTTCATTATAAATAAATAAATACAGTATGTTAAAAACATCTCAAGAAAAACAAGCACATGTGTTTGTTACCATTTTTCTTATGGTTGTATCAGAACTGTGTATAATTCCTTACTATTGATCGAAATCAAGTTTGAAATTTTAGTATTATGACAACACAATTTATCTTAATCTTAATTAAGTATAATATAGACCTATAAAAAGGTCAACTTTAACATTTCTAGAGCTATATTATCTTTTTTCCTTTGTCTCTGCGCTCGTAAACATAAATACATTTTGTGGCTCTGTGGCTTTGTGCACTGGTGGTTTCCTGATTGGAGGAGCTCCCTGCAATGGGCGTGGCTAAGTGGGGGAGAGGGTGGGGGGGGTGACATCAGCTGAGGCAGAGGCTTCCCCCGTGCGCTCCGCTCCTATAAAGCTCCCCGCTCTGCTTCTCCACTTCATTCTGTGCGCTCTCCACAGCCTCTCGCGCCTTTACGCACGACCAGAGACGAGCGCAAAACGTCTCCAGCGCAACAACATGTCCTACGCCAGCTACTACGAGTCCCGACGCGTCACCCCCTCCGCGTACGGCAACCGCTTCGACACGGCGCACCGCAAAAAGGCCGTCGGGAACATCTTCGAGAACGTGAATCAAGAAGCGGTCATGCGGCTATTCCAGAAAACGGGCGACATGAAGGCGGAGGAGCGCGTACGAAGCATCTTCTCCTACTCCCACGACCCGGAGGAGACGTCCAGAGCGCTCATGGCTTTGAAACAGCGCAAAAAGGACAAATTTCTGCAGATCGCGGGTATGGTTCGCCACCTGCTCAAAATACGATGAACGAACGGACCATTACGAGCTCCTAGAAGCGGGATGTTGACCCGAACTTTCCCCCCCGTCCTTTTGATACTAGGGGGATGTCACCTGAATGCGTAAAATGGTGAACTGGTTGGTTTTACGCGCGGGTGCCTGCGACTGGTTCGCGATGCCGTGTGCGTAAAAAGACCTCTCCAAAAGCGCAAGAGGTGGATGCGCGGTGCCGATCCGCTCCAGCGCGGAAACATGAAGGGATATACCACTACGAGATTGCCTTCGAAACTTGAATCCTCAAACTGTGGATGCACGTGACGCTGTGTGCACGCAAAGATACTTTACTATGACTGTTGGAATATGCACGGACTCATTCCCACGCAGTGCCGACGTAAAAGACGTTTTGTACTATTACTATTATTATTTTTTGTGCATAATTTTTGAAATATGCCTGTCCGGAACACACGCCTTCTCTTGTCATATGAAGAAGTAAAAATGACCACTGTTGTTGTCATACAAGCACAATGTTTTTTTTGCAATTGATGCTACGTTCCTAATGTTTTTTAAAACAATAAATGATTCACTTGTGTAGAAAAATATGCCCTTTCCTCTCCTTATTGTCTTGCACCATGCACCAAACACTTTCAAAGCATGACCATTTCACAACTACTTCTTGAAAAGCAGAATTTTAATCTATTTTCTGTCATTTGGAAGCTAATATCATGATATCAAGCGTATTCCAGTTCAAAGGCTATGGGGAAAAAACAGATATGGGTCAAAAGGGGTCAAGTGAACATGCTTTAAATGTAGAATTCTTATCCCAAAATTTCAGCAATTTGAAATCTTGTCCTTATCCAGAGGTCGTAGGGTCAAAAACAAAAGTGGTATGGGTCATTAGGGGTCAGGTGAATCGGATTTTCCAAAACAAGTTATCAAGTTAGAGCAGTAAGGATTGTGGAAGGATGGTGGGATAGAGATAAGAGCCGATGATGCAGTTGGGGACCTCCTTTTTGTTGACCCAAATTTGGTGTTTACAGTAAATAACACTAGGCTGAATGTGTGGTATAAGAAAGATGTTGGAGACTGAAAATGCAGATTCTATTGCCACTGCACGTATACTCTAATAATAAGATACTTAGTACTAATTGACATTGCTGTTGCTAATACTAATACTGCTATTACTGTAACATTTTGGGGACTTTTTCCCATTCAAAAGAATAAATTGTTAATTGCTATGGCAATGGACTTATGGTTTGGCAATTTGACCTATTAACTGTCAAATTCCAATTGCTTAAAAAGGTGCACTATGTAACCTTTTGGTTGGGGGTCTGTCACTTTCTTGTTTCTATGGATATGTCTTTGCTCTGCTTCATATGTTCATATTGTTTAGTCCTGGCTTAGACTTGGTTTAGTCCTAGGTTAGTTCTAGTTTAGTCCTGGTTTAGGCCTGGCTGGTCTAGACCTGGTTCAGTCCTGGCTTAGACCTGGTTTAGTCCTGTTTTAGACCTTGTTTATTTCCGGTTTAGACCTGGTTTAGTTCTCATTTAGTTCTGGTTTAGTCCTGGTTTAGGCCTGACTGGTCTAGACCTGGTTCAGTCCTGGTTTAGTCCTGTTTTAGACCTTGTTTAGTTCCGGTTTAGACCTGGTTTAATTCTCATTTAGTTCTGGTTTAGTCCTGGTTTAGGCCTGGCTGGTCTAGACCTGGTTCAGTCCTGGTTTAGACCTGGTTTAGTCCTGTTTTAGACCTTGCTTATTTCCGGTTTGGACCTGGTTTAGTTCTCATTTAGTTCTGGTTTAGTCCTGGTTTAGGCCTGACTGGTCTAGACCTGGTTTAGTCCTGTTTTAGACCTTGTTTATTTCCGGTTTAGACCTGGTTTAGTTCTCATTTAGTTCTGGTTTAGTCCTGGTTTAGGCTTGGCTGGTCTAGATCTGGTTCAGTCCTGGTTTAGACCTGGTTTAGTCCTGTTTTAGACCTTGTTTAGTTCTGGTTTAGACCTGGTTTAGTTCTCATTTAGTTCTAGTTTAGTCCTGGCTGGTCTAGACCTGGTTCAGTCCTGGTTTAGACCTGGTTTAGTCCTGTTTTAGACCTTGTTTATTTCCGGTTTAGACCTGGTTTAGTTCTCATTTAGTTCTGGTTTAGTCCTGGTTTAGGCCTGACTGGTCTAGACCTGGTTCAGTCCTGGTTTAGACCTGGTTTAGTCCTGTTTTAGACCTTGTTTATTTCCGGTTTAGACCTGGTTTAGTTCTCATTTAGTTCTGGTTTAGTCCTGGTTTAGGCCTGACTGGTCTAGACCTGGTTCAGTCCTGGTTTAGACCTGGTTTAGTCCTGTTTTAGACCTTGTTTATTTCCGGTTTAGACCTGGTTTAGTTCTCATTTAGTTCTGGTTTAGTCCTGGTTTAGGCTTGGCTGGTCTAGATCTGGTTCAGTCCTGGTTTAGACCTAGTTTAGTCCTGTTTTAGACCTTGTTCAGTTCCGGTTTAGACCTGGTTTAGTTCTAATTTAGTTCTGGTTTAGTCCTTGTTTAGGCTTGGCTGGTCTAGACCTGGTTTAGACCATATTCATATTGGTGGAATTGAAAAGACTGCCATGAATTTAATATTGTACGTTTTGGATTCTTGGATTTTCAATGTGTTTCTTCTTTCCAAAAAACGTGAGTCAGGCCCTTTTGCTTTATCTGAAACCATGACACTGAATTCTCAAATATCATAACCCCAACCCTTCACAAATTTCCTACTCTCAACATTTCCTTTTGCTCAAAGGCTATGGGGGAAAAAACAGATATGGGTCAAAAGGGGTCAAGTGAACATGCTTTAAATGTAGAATTCTTATCCCAAAATTTCAGCAATTTGAAATCTTGTCCTTATCCAGAGGTCGTAGGGTCAAAAACAAAAGTGGTATGGGTCATTAGAGGTCAGGTGAATCGGATTTTCCAAAAAAGGTTATCAAGTTAGAGCAGTAAGGATTGTGGAAGGATGGTGGGATAGAGATAAGAGCCGATGATGCAGTTGGGGACCTCCTTTTTGTTGACCCAAATTTGGTGTTTACAGTAAATAACACTAAGGAGGTGAACTATAGGCTGAATGTGTGGTATAAGAAAGATGTTGGAGACTGAAAATGCAGATTCTATTGCCACTGCAGGTGTAATCTAATAATAAGATACTTAGTACTAATTGATATTCCTGTTGCCAATACTAATAATGCTATTACTGTAACATTTTGGGGACTTTTTCCCGTTCAAAAGAATAAATTGTAATAATTATCTTATGGTTTGGCAATTTGACCTATTAACTGTCAAATTCCAGTTGCTTAAAAAGGTGCACTATGTAACCTTTTGGTTGGGGGTCTGTCACTTTCTTGTTTCTATGGATATGTCTTTGCTCTGCTTCATATGTTCATATTGTTTAGTCCTGGCTTAGACTTGGTTTAGTCCTAGGTTAGTTCTAGTTTAGTCCTGGTTTAGGCCTGGCTGGTCTAGACCTGGTTCAGTCCTGGCTTAGACCTGGTTTAGTCCTGTTTTAGACCTTGTTTATTTCCGGTTTAGACCTGGTTTAGTTCTCATTTAGTTCTGGTTTAGTCCTGGTTTAGGCCTGACTGGTCTAGACCTGGTTCAGTCCTGGTTTAGTCCTGTTTAGTCCTGCACTCTCAACATTTCCTTTTGCTTAGACATGTTCCATCTATTGAATCGACTCAGCATACCTCACAGTCTCTTTCTTTGTCCATGTTTGCGTCACACACAACAACCTGCTGACTCATCGACAGCTTTGCAGTTTCACGTTCATGAACCCAGTCACCAGATACTCTCGCACTCCAGGCCACAAACTCATTTTCTTTTGAGGTACTTGGTAAGGTAATACTGCAGTACTCGTGTGTGGTGGTTGGATACAGAACAGGAGAACAGTGCGTTGGAAAGCTTGGATCTCGTGGCGACTACAGACCGGTGTAAACCAGTTCAGATCAGCACCACGGAGAGAAGGAGGGAGGGGGAGGGGCCCTGTTTGTATAGGAGGCGACCAGATAACAGCTACTACTACTACAGGCTTCATGGCTACACTACCACAACAACAACAACTACTACTACTACAGGCTTCATGGCTACACTACCAACAACAACTACTACTACTACAGGCTTCATGGCTACACTACCACAACAACAACGACTACTACTACTACTACAGGCTTCATGGCTACACTACCACAACAACAACTACTACTACAGGCTTCATGGCTACACTACCACAACAACAACAACAACTACTACTACTGGCTTCATGGCTACACTACCACAACAACAACTACTACTACTACAGGCTTCATGGCTACCCTACCACAACAACAACAACAACAACAACAACAACTACTACTACTACTGGCTTCATGGCTACACTACCACAACAACAACAACTACTACTACTACTACTGGCTTCATGGCTACACTACCACAACAACAACAACAACTACTACTACTACTGGCTTCATGGCTACACTACCACAACAACAACGACTACTACTACTACTACTGGCTTCATGGCTACACTACCACAACAACTACTACTACTACTACTGGCTTCATGGCTACACTACCACAACAACAACAACAACTACTACTACTACAGGCTTCATGGCTACACTACCACAACAACAACAACAACTACTACTACTACTGGCTTCATGGCTACACTACCACAACAACAACGACTACTACTACTACTACTGGCTTCATGGCTACACTACCACAACAACTACTACTACTACTACTGGCTTCATGGCTACACTACCACAACAACAACAACAACTACTACTACTACAGGCTTCATGGCTACACTACCACAACAACTACTACTACTACTACTACAGGCTTCATGGCTACACTACCACAACAACAACTACTACTACTACAGGCTTCATGGCTACACTACCACAACTACTACTACTACTACTACAGGCTTCATGGCTACACTACCACAACAACTACTACTACTACTACTACTACAGGCTTCATGGCTACACTACCACAACAACTACTACTACTACAGGCTTCATGGCTACACTACCACAACAACTACTACTACAGGCTTCATGGCTACACTACCACAACCAAATCGCTGCTCGGGCCTTTGAACGGCAAGTTAATTTATAAAAAGAACAAAGTGGCGTCTCTCTAATTTTTTCTAATCGCCTGACAGCAATAAAATGCATTTTCAATAGATCAAAATGGATGGTTTTGGACTAACATAAAATGTATAAATGGAAAAAAAAAAAGAGCATATTTTTTTTGTGGTCGTTTCATTTGTTGAGTGAACAGAGGGCTGTAACATTATGAATGGAGATGAACCGATGGTTTACTGGTTTAGTCCTAGTTTAGTCCTGCTTTAGTTCTGTTCAGTCCTGCTTTAGTCCTGGTACAGTATGTCACGGGGGCTAGTCGGACCAAAAGCAGAGCACACCAAAAAGGTATAAGCAATTTATTTCCAAAGAGTAGGAGCAGGTATCGGTCTTGAGGGGAAGGGCCAGGAGCAACTTGTAGGTATTGGGCTGGAGGGCCAGAAGGAGCTGGCAGGTAACGGACTGAGGAGCCAAGAGGAGCAGGTTGGTATCGGGCTGAGCCGGGCCCAGGAGGTGCAGAGTGGTGATGTGGTTCCCAGATGAAGAGCAGAACGGAAGCAGGTAGAGGTCCGGGGTAAACTGGAAACAGAGAAAAATAAATGAAGTTCACAAAAAACCCACAGAAGAAGAGAAGGTTATCAAAAAGCTTGTAAGCCAGGAGACAAGTTAGCCCTGTGTGGAAACTGACAAATTGGGAGGGAGTGTTGGATGAACTGGTTCTTATAGCAGAACTTGATTGTAGATGGACCACAGGTGAGTGAGTAGTTGACTGCTGCAGGTGTGGAGGACATGGCTCCTCCCAGGTGAGTAGACAAATACAAGAGGGAGGGGAAGAACCCAGGAGGATTATGACACAGTAATCTCCTCTGTGAACAGCGGATACTTGTACCGTAGTGCTGTAACCTGATAAGTAGGTTTAAATTATATTGTGAAACATTTAAGACAAAGGAATATTTATTTCCATGGAGACTAGAAATATTATGTTTTTGGCGAGAGCGGGATTCAAACGTCCAACCTTCGAATCACAGGACAATGCTCTAACTGAGCTATTGTCGTCTGGTTTAGTCCTTGTTCAGTCCTGCTTCAGTCCTGTTTAGGCCTGCTTCAGTCCTGGTTTAGTCTTGGGGGGTATTTCACGAACGTCGCTAAACATAGCGGCGCCTAAGTGGTAAAGCCTCGCCTGAAGTAGCGGCAACTTAGCGTAAAGCCTAAAGTCGTTCCACTAACTCATTTCAGCTGCGCCTCAGCGGCGCTAACTTCAGCTGCGCCTATCCTGTCCTGGCTTAGACGCGTGCACGGGGAACGTAAGAAGCCCAGAACAAGCGACTGTCGAAAATGCGATCATGTCGAAGATTCGGGTCGATTATTTCAGCGCATCAGAACAGAAGTTGCTTTTGGAACTCAACAACACATTTGCAATAACCAAGGCGAGAGACATGGCGTGGCAGAAGATCACCGAGCGCTTAAATACGTAAGTTAAGTCCTATAACAGTGCTGAATGTTGAGTTTTTTAAGTATGTTTTTCACCATCGGTGTTAAGACAAATCTGTGGGGGGGCTATGCTACAGTTTGGCATGCGCGAGGGGTGAGTTGGATTCTCAGGGAGAACATTTGATGTCAATAAATATTATATATTTGTAGAGCAGTCTTGTCAGTTGTAAATTATTTTTACTGTGTAAAAGTATTTGCTCCAACTAATACGTTAAATTGTGTTATCTTGTCTTTGAGCAGGAATAATGTGAAGAGGACTGTTTTACAGGTAAAGACAAAGCATAATAACATTTTGCAGAGTGGTAAGTAGGCTAATATTAATATTATTATTCAGTGAAATTAGTAATACTGTTGAAATGGTACCTTAATTTAATTTAAAATGAACAGTAGCTACAAAGCCACAGGAGGTGGGAGCCCCCCTCAAAATCTTTCACCTGCAGAGGAGCTGGCACTGGCCCTAAACCGGGGTCGCCCACTGGTGGAGGTAACTGAAGGAGGGACCCCATCAAAGATCCTTCCTGCGAGTTCTCGTGAGCAGTATATTCAAGGTATTCTCTAGGCTAATGCTTGCCTCAGCTGTGATCCAAGCATTTGTATATTTTAATAGTATGCTTGTGTTCTAGTTACTGATGGCGTACACTTGGACCCTCCTCAGCAGTCCTCCAGCAGTGCTGTGCCTGACCCTCAGCAGTCCTCCAGCAGTGACCTCACACCAGAATGTCATACCTAATGTCTTTTATTGTTTTATGCCTATTGATGGAAATTGATAAATAGGATTTCATTAAACTCTATACATCTTCACTACAATCATTTAGATGATTCCAGCCCTGGAAGTGGCCATCTCTATTGAACTAAAGGTAAAAGGAGCTGTTCACTTGAAAACTACCACTTCATGACATCACAAAATGGAACGTTTTGGAGCGTTTTGAATTTTAGAGATGTTGACAGATTAATAATAAATAATTATTCAAACATGTGTGAATGAAACAAGACACAACTCCAGGTCTGTTTTTGAGGAGGGAACAGCTTTATAACATGTCTTAAAGTTGTATTATTATTATTAAAGCTCACAAGAGTCCATTTTGTGTAGTATTGGACCTTTAACCGATGTAAAACTATGATAAATATATAAAAACAGCCACTATTCCACCAAAACCAAGTGAAAATTAAAAACATAACTTGAAGCAATATTATTTTGAAGCTTTATAATTATGAAATGGGACTACTCAACAGCAAGGACTAACAGACTCAAAAACACCTTCTTCCCAAGGGCCATAACCACTTTGAACACTCACATGCACTGATTTACCCCATATTCGTATGCTCCACTCTCCTTCCATCCACCCCTTGTGCAATTACCTGTGCAATATTTATTACTGTGTAATATCTTAAAACTGGGTTTTGTAGCATATCCACCTGTTGTTGTGCAATACCTAATTACAATGCAATATCCTGTGATGCAATATTTAGCACTGTGCTATAGCTGTAGACAACATTTAATACAGTACAATATGCTAAACAGAGTTCTGTGAAGAGACTCTCTAGTGTGTGTATATATGGTTGTATGTGTCACCCCTACTGCAATATATGAGCAAGACTTGCAATAACCTAGATAACTAATGTGTAGTACTGTACAGGACTTTTTTTGCACACATTCTTTGCACTATTATTTATGTATGTAAATATTCAGCTGTGTTGTATATATCTTAAATGTCTACTTAAATGTGCACTGAAGTGAAATGCTCAGTGCTCACTTCTTCTCTGTAAACCTTCATGACATGTGTGTGTGATGGTGTCTTCTGCCTCGGCCCCAGTACCACACGTGCATGTGATGGGCCCATCCTGACGTCACTCTGCGCTGCCCCCTGCCTGCAGACGGAGGCAGACTGGTTCAAACCGGTCTGGAGCTCAGGCCTATCCACGACCGCAGGAGTCGAGTATCAGAGATTACAGTAAGGCGTGATCTGCTGTCAGCCTGGTGTGCCTCTAAGCCCTCAGCCCACTCCCGCCACTAACATTAGCACGCTACAAGAGCTAAAGTCGACGTGTGAAGATGAAGAGGTCACCATGGTAACAGTGAATGCGAATGATCCAAAAACATTCATTTTTCCTTTTTTTTGGACATTACCCAAAGAATCCAAGAAGTTCATGCTGGTTAGATAGTTTAAAGGTCCTATATCACGCAAAATTGATTCTTGATTCTTGTGAGATTTAAAGGGATAGTTCTTTTTTTTTTTAATGTGAATCTGTATGGCATCCTCTTCAGCAGTGTCATCCATTAACACTGACTTACAGCTGACCGTGTCCTGTGAGCCTAATTCTGTCCCGGTTCTGGAGCTGACGAAAATAGTTTCGGCAAGTTAGCCGGAACATTAAATAAAGCTTGTTTTTCTTCTCAAAACAATAGTTGTCCAAAAAGTGATATATTACGTCACAAACAGTTGTCCACGAGAAAGTCAGCAGTCGGAATCGCTTGGTGCCGTTTTCTGTCGATTCGTATCACTGCGCGTCTTTTATTATTATTAGCCTGTTCACTTGTAAACATCCACTTAAGCTACTATCCCTTTAAGCCAGGAGCTGTTAACTTTACATGACATCACAAGGTGGAACAGAGCATTTTGAGCTTTGGAGATGTAGACAGGGTGACTCGTGTGAATGAAACAAAACACAAATTCAGGTCTGTTTTTGAGGATGCAACACAGAGCAGTACTATAGCATTATTGTTTACAGTGGTTCATGTAGAAAAAGGAAAGTAGCAACAGTAGCAGTAGTAGTAGTACCAGTAGTACAGTAGTAGCCAGTAGTAGGCAGCACTTCTGGTAGTAGTAGTAGTCGGCAGTAGTAGTATTAGTAGAGGTAGTTGAGGAAGTAGTAGTAGGCAGTAGTAGCAGTAGTAGAAGTAGTAGTCAAACCACAAACTGCCACTTATGACTTTTTTTGATCTGTGTTCTAATGTTTCCTCATCACAAACAGACCAGGAGTTATGTTTTATTTCACTCACCCAAGTTTAACACAAATCCTGAGTTCTTCTCTCAAATGGTCGTGTTATAATAATAATCACAATAATAATACAAATAAATCCCTAGTGGTCCTTGGGCGTCAAGATGGCACATGCTCCGTGGCACATGCTTGTTTTTTGTCTTTTGTCTTCGTATGTTACATCAAGTTGCACTTAAACGGATAAAAAATGATCCATCAAGGCAGGGCCTGAGGATCTAAGGCTGAAGAAGAACAGTTAACATGGACCTGCCTGAGGATCTAAGGCAGGCTCTAAGGCTTGTACGGGGTTAAAAACTCTGAAATGTAACTTGGTGCTAAACAAGCTTTAAAAGTGATCAGTAAACTCTTAAAATCAATAATGTTGTTCTGAAAAACATACCTGTTGCTGTGAATTTAACTTTATTGGTCATGTGGTAACGAGGGCTTGTCATTAAACAGATCTATCTTACATTTATTAAATCACAATATGGACTAAACCAGGATTGAACCACGACAGCACCAGAGGGGTATTCCACCAACGTGGCTAAGCGCAAAGCCCGGCTTTATTCGACAGTTTGCGCTAGTTTTAGTGAGAGTTCGGTTCCATGACTCTTGCTAACCTTAGTCCCCGCTGAGTTACTGGGGCAACATGGATTCAGCGGCTAGCCTGGTCGCGGGCAAGCTAAAGATGAGGCTTAATCAGGCCGTGTCGCAGAGAATACGTACCTGACGAGTGTCAAACAAACAGTTCTGCACACCTTCCGCATGACTATCTGTGTTGTCCGAAAACAATATCAGCTAAAAAATAAATTACCTTACGTTCTTGGTTCTTAAAAAATCTCCGGTAATTTAAAAATATGCGTTCGAACCGCTGTCTTTACGACATTATCAGATAGAAGAATTCCACAGCCATCACAGAGAAAGACTTTGGTCGAGTGGTTAAGTGCTGTGTTTTTCATGTGGGCGTCCCGGGTTCGATTCCTGTTACTTCATGCTCAAGTCAATTATGTGTTATATTTTCACTGACATTTGTGTAATGTGTGGCAAATGTAAACATTTGCCACACATTACACAAATGTCAGTGAATTTAACCTAAAATTATTCATATCATCATAGAACTTATATCAGCTGGGCCTAACATCACTCTCACTTGACGACATTGACACTTTATATTTTATGTGACATCTCTATCAAAGAATACAGTTAAAGGTAAACCTTTTCTTTTAAAACAATTTAGCCAAATAACAGACACACTGCATGATGCAACATTAATGATTCAACAAATTTGCTTCAGAGATGCTGTGCAAGCCTTTTTGAAAATACAGTAGAGCATGTCCTGTATTAGCACATGACATCACAAGGTGGAACAGAACTGGTCTGGAACTCCTGGTCTGTTTGTGATGAGGAAACATTAGATCAGAAAATCGAGTCATAAGTGTCAGTTTGTGTTTGAGACGTACAAAAAACAGGAAGTAGCAACACTGAAATTCAGGAACAATTTACGCACAATAATGTCTAATCATAACTATTGTGTAATTTAGTTTTGTCCCTTTTACATTATTGTTGCATGGTAACAGGAAAGTGTAGTTAGGGCCGTGCAAAAATATGAAAATATCAATATCGTGATGCTAAATTTGGTGATACAGTAATGTTATCACGGGCTGCTGTAACTGTAACTATACACTGGCAAGAGATTTATATCTTTTTCGTGACCGCATTATAATTTTGTTGCTTATTTAGTGGAAGAAAACTTATTTATGCCATACACTTGACATTCACTGTTTTGGGGATTAAAATGCACACATTCATTCATCATCTTCATCCGCTTTTCCATTTTCTGGGTCGCAGGGGCAGCAGGCCAAGCAAATCTGCTGCCCAGAACACAATGCACAAGCCCCCATGAATCCTCCCGTGGGTGGTGGGTCCACAGGAGGACGGCTCACATCACAACAGGCCTTGATGTATCTTCTGACATGTATCTGCTACCAGTGTCCACAGACACTGGGGGCGAGGTGGGTTAAGTGTCTTGCCCAAGGACACAATGGCAGCACTCATCTGTGGGAGCTGGGATCACACGCGGTCAACCCGTCAAGAGCGGGATTCGAACCGCCAACCCCTGGATCACTAGACAAAGATTCGTCTGTATAAGAAGGGGGCTAAGGGGGGAGATGGGGGGAGAAAAGGGAAGAAAATTGAGCAAGACGCAGGTTCGAATCCAGACCAGAGTGAGAGCAAATGAACAGATTTAATTTTTAAACTTGCTTATTTTAAAATCAGTTATTTATCTTTTCATAATGTTTTGTCATTTTTCAGGGAAATTATTAAAAACTTTGTCCAAACTACTAATATTTGTCCATTTAAAGGCATTTTACTTATCCAATTGTTTCCTATAGTAATTTGGGGATTCCATTCATACCATAGTACTTCTAGAAGTACAGTGGTACCTCACCTTACGAAAGACCCAACAAACGAAAATTCAAGTTACGAAACGCAAAATCTCAAAAATTCAAATAATGCGCGCTCAGCCACACACATTATACGCTTTTCTCAGACTGAATTTAAACTTTTCTCACATTTGTCTCTCGTTTAAACACTCAAACTTTCATAGATTTTCAACAAAATTATTAATAGTGAAGCGTGGGGGGAAGGGGGAGGGGGGAGAAAACTGCGCGCGGACACGTGTGATAGCGCAGCATGACCTGGCGCGGGGCTGCCAGCAGGTCTAGACCTGGACTAAACCAGGACTGGACCAGGACTAAACCTGGACTAAACCAGGACTAAACCTGGACTAAACCAGGTGGATTAAAGCGCCGCGCGCGGGTCTATTTCCTGGTTTCGTTTCGAGTCACGGCTGAGGCGAGCAGCGAGGGGGACCGCACGCAGTCTGAGCGCATGAACGAACGCATGCAAGAGCCACGGTGGTCTAGACCAGGTCTAGAGGAGGTCTAGAGGAGGCACGGTTTGAGCACGGGTCTCGTTCATGCGCTCAGACTGCGTGCGGTCCCCCTCGCTGCTCGCCTCAGCCGTGACTCGAAACGAAACCAGGAAATAGACCCGCACGCGGCGCTTTAATCCACCTGGTCTAGTCCTGGTTTAGTCCAGGTTTAGTCCAGGTTTAGACCTTGGTCTAGACCTGGTATAGTCCACGTTTAGTCCTGGGTCTACAGTCTCTACGCAGAACACAATGTTACACTATAAAAAAAGTTACACTATAAAAAAAAAAAACTTGGATCAGGGCCTTGGAACGAATCAGGCTTTTTCCATTGAAATAGCTACTCAACTTACGAAAAATTCACGTTACGAAACCACTTCTGGAACGAATTAATTTCGTAAGGTGAGGTACCACTGTACTATGGTACTTCTAGAATTCACTGTAAATTAATACAACACAATCAATTCCACAAAGAAATATATTTATTAACACAAGCGTATGCCCAAAATTTCACATTTTCTTGGCGGTCAGTAATTTCAGTCAGGTCAGTGATTATTTTCTAACTGAAAAGGAACCAGAATATAAAAACATGAATTTTAGATTCATAAAGATATTAGAAACATAAAGATATTGATATACAAAACCAACAATAACTACATAGATAAATAGGAATAGAACAGTAATAGAACAGGATTATAATAATTATAATTGGAATAGAACAGTTATTAAACCTAGATGGTAATAAAAAAACATTTATGAATATTAAAGTAAGTAAAGCTAAACCAATATCCTCATACGTTGAAGCCACTCCTCTTTTGTAACTGTCTCTGTGTTTGGAAAATATACCTTGCCTTTTTACTGACTGTGACTGTTTCCACGGTGCGAAACTGCCCACATTTATGACATATATTTGAGGTCATGACTTACAAAAACATATTTTTAGGTATTTATATTTTCTAATACACTAAATACCAACAAAAGCAGAAGTATTTCCTCAGACATAAGTGAATAGGCAAATATTATTACTTGCATGTGAGGATAACTCTAAACTCTGATCGATGGGCCCGGTCCAACTGCTGAAGCACAGCATGACCCCCTGGATCTACATCTGGTGCAAATGGGGGTTTTCGTGATCATGTTATAAAAGCTGTAAATGTCCAGCACCTGCCGAACTCTCCTGTGCAGACCACCACCAGACAACTGATGCCCACAACAATTTGTTTTGATACACTGGAGGCGGACCTTCCAAATCCAGCAGCCGTTGGGCAAAGAAACGGTCTGGTGTTGGAGCCTGGTGGTACAAGATAGCTGGTGGTGGGGGATGGTACTACAGGTCTCGGCGGACGTTCAGTTCCAGCTTCCCTTTTGCACCCAACATAAAAAGTGTTGCTCTGCTTTTCAAGCTGTTAACAAAAGGGTCATTGTCAGTCAAATTTATGGGTCTAAATCCTGCACCACTGCTGCAGATGTGTGTGTGTGTGTGTGTGTGTGTGTGCGTGCGTGCGTGCGTGTGTGCGTAATTATTATTTTATTATTATTATTACATATCTTTATGCCATTCTTGCCTGCATGCACTTGTCTTCTTATTCAAACTGTCCCTACCTGGAGCTACTGTGACAAGTAAATTTCTCCTGTGTGAGATCAATAAAGTCTTATCTTATCTTAAATTATCCAAATGATTCTAGTGAAGTGTTTTCCGTTTTAGAGAAGAGCTCAGCCTAAATATGCAGGGTGTGTGTGTTTGTGATGAGGAAACAAATTTAAAACAACGTAATAATCAGTTCAACATTTGTGTTTTTTTATTTGGTATATTTCTTTCAAAAAGAGTATATGTTCCATACAGTCACTTGGGTGTTTTTCTAGCAGTGTACTTAAAATATATGAGATAAGTCCAAGCAGATGCACAAAGGGGAACCTAGAATCAGATAACCAAACGGTAGAGGAGCCCAGATTAGTCAGAAGACTGTTACGTCAGAAATATACTACTCAAGTCAAAGTAGTCCAGCGCAGGATGCATATCTCCTTCAAAATACAGTCCGTCGCTCTATCACAGAAAGCATCTAGCAAAACGTGTTCCAGGGGCAGTTATGTTTCCTAACAAAAATAGCTTCTTTATCTCTCCTCTCAAAGCATTTTTTTTTTCCTGACTCAGATCTGTACCTCACTATTCTCACAGGAGCAGTGTTGGGCAAGTTACTCAAAAACTGTAATACGCTACTTCTTACTTGTTACTGTCATTTTAAAGTAATGCCTTACATTACAATATTACTCTAAATAAAAAGTAAGGCATTACACTACTTTGGCATTACTTTAGTTACTCTCGCCAAAATGACTGGAAATAAGGAAAAGCCATGTTGGCGAAAATTCCATATGGGCCAGAACCAGACAATGACTCCCACATTTTCAATATTAGGCTAACATCAAATTCAAATTCAGCATTCAGGTAAAAAGAAGCGTGTCGAGGCAATGCAGCCTTGCTTACCTTGTCCTTGCTAGCAGCGACCGGGATCTTGGAGATAATTTTTCTGAAAGCGGGCGACTCCACCGTGGAGAGTGGCAGCATGTCTTCCACAATATACTCGGCAACGAGCCTTCTCACCTCTCGAGGCTGGAGATTCTCTGGTCGGGTCAACATCAGTTTCGGCTGCTTTGTTGGGGTTGTATCGTTCCCTGTCCCATCCCCTCCTTTCCTGGCTAATTTCGTGGTGCTATGGCACCTCTGCAAGTGCTTCGTCAAATTGCTTGTACTGCATTTCGACGTGGAAAGAGGATTATCAGATTCAGTAGCTGATCTCGCGGTGATCCGCAAACTTTGTATGAAGAAAACGCAAAACCCACAAAAACAAAGCAGGTTAAAAATGCATTGTAATGTGCGTTACTGGCATTGTAACGAGTAATATATTACCAATTTTCTTCCCTGTAATTATTTTATTTACCTTTATTTAACCAGGAAAAAAAGTCCCATTGAGATTCAAAGATCTCTTTTTCAAGGGAGTCCTGGCCAAGAGGCCCACACAATACAACTCACAAGACGACAATTAAATATAAAGTCAACACAGATAAAATGTTAAAAACAATTAGAAACACAATACGACTCACGAGACAACAAATAAATATAAAATCAACACAAATAAAATGATGAAAAACTGTTCAAACACATTGGCATATCATCGATTGCGTTTCCAGGTCCTTTAAAAGAGTATTAAAAGAAGCCATAGGTACGAGTGATAGCAGGAGAAGTTCAATTTGTCAACTGGACCAAGTTTGTTTGGTTGAAAACGTTTCGCCGCTCATCCGAGAGGCTTCGTCAGCTCTAATAAGAATACTGGTAAGACACTTGCTTATATCTTGCTGTAGGGAGGAGCTACCTAGCTAACTACTTTCCGGAACTATCTCATTGGTTTCGGTCTTTTGTTTCTCTGGCGTCTAGCTTAACGATCCCTATTCATCCCTACACGCCTGCTTTTTCACACCTCTGGCCCTGACCTGGCTAACCCTATTGTTTCCCTGTTTGTTTGATCTAGGCTTAATAATGGAATTGTAGATGGGATGCAAATTATATCTTACGCCACCATTTCTGTTCAGAGAAGGATTCTCTTTTTTGACAAAAATAGCCTCTTTAACTCCCCTCTCAAACCAATTCTTTTCCCTGGCTAAGATCTGAACCTCACTGTCCTCAAAAGAATGTCCCGTGGCTTCTAGGTGAAGATATACGGCAGAAGACGGTCCACTCTGGCACGCCCGTCTGTGTTGGTACATCCTCTTGTGAAGTGGCTGCTTGGTTTCTCCAATGTAGCGCTCACTGCAGTCTTCACTACACTGAATGGAGTAGACCACATTGCTTTGTTTGTGGCTCGGTGTTTTGTCCTTTGGGTGGACGAGTTTTTGTCTTAAAGTGTTTGTGGGTTTGAAATAAACTGGGATTTCATATTGTCTGAAAATCCTCTGTAGTTTTTCCGACACGCCGGCCAGGTACGGAATCGCTACCCCTTTCCTCCTGGGTTCGGATTCTCTATTATCTTGTTTCTTGCCCTTGTCTCTCTTGGTTTTGTTAACAGCCCATTTGGGATAACCACAAACAGAGAGGGCTTCCTGCACATGTTGTTCTTCTTTTTCCTTACCCTCTGTGCTTGTGGGAACCACTTGGGCCCTGTGTTGTAATGTCCGAATAACACCCAGTTTGTGCTGCAGTGGGTGGTGTGAATCAAAAAGCAGGTATTGGTCTGTGTGTGTGGGCTTCCTGAAGACTTCTACTTGGAGTCCCCGGTCTCCTCCTATCGTTACTGCACAATCTAAGAACGCCAATGTGTTATCCTTGGCATCTTCACGGGTGAATTTGATATTAGGATCTACAGAATTGATATGTGCAGTAAAAGGTTCCAAATCTTGAATTTTGATTTTTGTAAAATTATCATCAACATAACGAAACCAGTGTGTGGGAGGAGTGCCTGGATATGAGGCTAAGGCACTCTGTTCAAATTGTTCCATGTATAAATTAGCCATGATAGGGGAGACCGGTGAGCCCATCGCACAGCCATGAATTTGCCTGTAGATAGGTACGAGTGTTTGAAGTTTTAAAACTCTCTGCAAAGAATTCCAGTCTGCTGGAGCACGATACTGAAAACACAGTTTTCCTTTCTCTGTTCTAACAGTAGGAACCAACAACGTGAAAACATCCTGAGAACGTAAATTCTGGGGTCCGTCAGGCCTCCGCTGAAGATACACACTGAGGTATTGAGGGAGCAGCCCAACAAGTCCCTTATAAATAAGTTTATACCAGTGTGTGAGCGGCCGGGTCGCTAAAGCAGGCCATCCAACACGAGAGTAGAGTTCACAATGATGGGTCCGAGCACTACAGTTTCTAGTAAAGCGCAAAGAGGCGTGAAATACTGAGTCCAGAGAGCGCAGAGCTTGGGCTGGGGCATGCATATACAAAAGATCCCCGTAATGCGTTACATTACTGTGTTACACCAAAAAGTAATGCATTACAGTAATTAATTACTTTTGTAACGAGTTACTCCCAACACTGCACAGGAGTGGTTATTGGCTTTGGGGATGAAGATGTACAGCAGACTGGGGTCCTGTGTTGCTCTCTCATCTGTGTCGGTACATCCTTTTATTAAGTGAAATGCTCACTGCAGTCTTCACTACACTGAATGGACTAGACCACATTGCTTCACTAACAAAACACTGAGCCACAAACAAAGCTGAAAGAAAAGAATTGTTCTTTTGCTAGATCTCAAGTTTAGTTCCATGCTAATTGTTGGGAGGTTGTTGGAATGTGGAATATGGCAGTAAAATGCACTGCCTTTCCCAAGAAAAGCCCAGAGTTATTCAGTGGATTCTGGGAAACCTTGGACTTCCCACAGCTGGATCCTTGAAGGCCGCATGGACCCCTCCTGTGCCCTGCGCTGGCCTCACGCCCCTCACACTTGGCCTGTTTTATGGGCCTTCCTGAGAACTCACTTGGCTTTCATTCTGTCATTGTCCTCCAGCTGACGAGAGATGGTCCACACCTCTTCCCCTGTTTGACTGGAGGATGACGCTTTTGATGTGATCCAGACTGAGAGGCAGACACACGAATGGACAGATGAGTGGAGAGAGAGAGAGACAGACAGACAAGTGGAGAGAGAGAGGCAGACAGAGGAGTGGAAAGAGGGGAGAGGGAAGGAGAGACGTTTTTTTTTTTTTTTTAGGATGATTGCAAGAGAGGATAATCTGCTCATGTCACAAATTCAGCAGTATTTCTAAGGAGCTCCTTCACTCCAAAGCTCAATCCAGTTCTGGAAGCTACCAACTACATTTTTGCCACAGAAATCCAAAGGCATCATTTAGCCATGAGCAAGGTTATTTTTTATTTTCTGAAAGTCTATGGGAAAAATGAAAGGAATCTGGAATCAAGGGAGGGCGGTCATTCATAAGCTCCATTAGATGTTCTTAGAAGGAGCCACAAACCCGGCTCTGATTTGGTCTGGACGAGTGCCTCCACCTTTGTCTCCATGGAAATGTTGTTGCTTTGGCTATAATAATCCATGGCATATAACCCCGGAGAATGAAAGTATGGTTTTACCTTTTTTCCCCCCATGGAATCATGCAGGTGACATGTTTCCAGAAAGTTTTGCAGTGTTGCTTTAATGTACATTTTATCATACAAACTTTATATAAATAATTTTGTTTTTGTTAGTAGTAGGCGTTACTGTACAGGACATATTGGCTA
Source organism: Paratrypauchen microcephalus (assembly GCA_036785185.1). Taxonomy (NCBI): domain Eukaryota; kingdom Metazoa; phylum Chordata; class Actinopteri; order Gobiiformes; family Gobiidae; genus Paratrypauchen; species Paratrypauchen microcephalus. Next base: position 83,118 of record JAVJIX010000377.1, read on the forward strand.
GATTCATGATAAGTAGCTAAAACTTGTTTCTATTTGTAGAGCCATGTTCTCCTCGTCCATGGTTTATTATCCTTTACAAACAGGCAGGGTTACAGCTCACTGCCTCAGTGTACCATGTGCTCACTGGCAGAGTAGTTAGCCTTTCTGTCTAAACACTCCATGTAATGTACTTAAAGAAAAAGTAACGTTTTTTTTACAATCTGAGCCTTTTTTCGGTAATAAAACAAGTTGTTTTACTCACCCATAGCACTTTGGTGTCATATGGAGCACTTCCAGAGATGTTTTAGATTTGCGGTTAGCCTAGCGCAACTTCTAGCCATAGCTCGGGGCATATAATATATTCCCCAAGCATGTAATATGCCCCGTGCGGGCTCCAATTAGCACAAACTTTAGCACTTTTCAAATCATAGAAGCCCGATATCTTAGTCTACGATTTAGTTTGAAGCAAAAGTGGCCTGTAATCCCAGATTTATCCATAGTTTACAGCTTTGCGTTTCATGTTTGGGTCCCGGGAGCTGAGAGCACACTCCGCACATGCGCACTGGCATCCTCTATGGCTCCTCTAAACTATGGCTAAATCTCGGATTACAGGCCACTTTTGCTTCAAACGAAATCGTAGATTAAGATAGAAGAAGGGCTTCTATGATTTGAAAAGTGCTAAAGTTTGTGTTATTTGGAGACCGCAAAGTAATGCCCCGAGCACTCAATTTAACGGATACGCTACAACATAACTTCTACGAAACTGCTCAAAATGACACCAAACTGCTATGGGTGAGTAAAACTACTTGTTTTATTGCTGAAAGAAGGCTCAGATTGTGAAAAAAAAGTTACTTTTCCTTTAACCCTTTTTATAATACCCACAGATTTTGAAACCTTTTTAGAAACAAATTTGCAATGCTTTTTAAAACATAGCTTATCATCAAGAATGACACCTAGTTCAACTGATGTACGCATTACAATTAATAATGTGATAATTACCTATCAGTTGAGTTCATTGTAACTTGTGTCAAATCTGTGAGGAGCTGGACACTTGGAACAGATGAATTTGTGTGACCAACCTGACCGCACTCTGACTGCACCCACTTCAGCTGGGACTTGTGAAGGCAACTGTGATACTATATACACTCTACAAAAATATAAACGCAACACTTTTGTTTTGGCTCCCATTTTTCCTGAGATGGACCCAAAGATCCAAAATTCACTCCAGATACACAACACTACCATTTCTCTCCATCATTGTTCACAAATCTGTCCAAATGTGTGACAGCGAGCACCTCTGCCCCGCCGAGACAATCCACCCCACCTCACAGGTGCGCCACATCAAGATGCCGATCCGACATCATGACCAGTGCACAGGTGTGCCCCAGATTGCCCACAATAAAAGGCCACCCCGAAATGTGCTTTTTTTTTGCTTTATTGGGGGTGTGGGGACTCAGAACCAGTCAGTATCTGGTGTGACCACCATTTGCCTCATGCAGTGCAACACATCTTCTTCGCATAGAGTTTATCAGATTGTCAGTTGTGGCCTGTGGGATGTTGGTCCACTCCTCTTCAAAGGCTGTTATGGACGAAGAACACAGGTGCATTTTATTGATGGCATTTTGAATGCACAGAGATACCGTGATGAGATCCTGAGGCCCATTGTTGTGCCATACATCCATGAACATCACCTCATGTTTCAGCAAGATAATGCACGGCCCCATGTTGCAAGGATCTGTACACAATTCTTGGAAGCTGAAAATGTCCCAGTTCTTGCATGGCCAGCATACTCACCGGACATGTCACCCATTGAGCATGTTTGGGATGTGCTTGACCGGCGTATACGACAGCGTGTACCAGCTCCCACTAATATCCAGCAACTTCGCACAGCCATTGAAGAGGAGTGGACCAACATTCCACAGGCCACAATTGACAATCTGATAAACTCTATGCGAAGAAGATGTGTTGCACTGCATGAGGCAAATGGTGGTCACACCAGATACTGACTGGTTCTGAGTCCCCAGACCCCCAATAAAGCAAATTAAAGCACATTTCGGGGTGGCCTTTTATTGTGGGCAGTCTGGGGCGCACCTGTGCACTGGTCATGATGTCGGATCGGCATCTTGATGTGGCGCACCTGTCGGCGGGGCAGAGGTGCTCGCTGTCACACATTTGGACAGATTTGTGAACAATGTTTGAGAGAAATGGTAGTGTTGTGTATCTGGAGTGAATTTTGGATCTTTGGGTCCATCTCAGGAAAAATGGGAGCAAAAACAAAAGTGTTGCGTTTATATTTTTGTTGAGTGTATATATATAAAAACATGGATTCTTACTGTGAGCAGGCTTGCGTCCCCACAAACCCGGCTCCTGACCCCCTGATTGGAAATGATTAAGTGCCTTAGAAACTCTTTTCACTTGTTCATTATCGCTCTTTTATGAGCTCTTTAAAACAATATAAGGAATCCCCAAACAGTCAGCAGATCCTTCCTGCTCCAAAGGTCAAGTATGGCTCTGCTTCTCATAAACCGCTGAGTGAAAAGAGAAACAAAGGAGGGAATAAAAAAGGAGGAGGAGGCGAGTGGAGCAGGTGATGAGTGGTCCAGACCAGTTTAAACCGGAGCCACTGGTCAAAGGCTCCTGCTGCATTCGTCACAGCAGTGGGAGTTGGAGGGACGAGGTGCCTTTACATTGTAGGGAATCACCGTAGTAACGAGCGACAACACACTGTGAACTGTCGTTTCGAAGCTCATCCGCGCTGCTTCGTCAGTTCAGAACTGACTGACGAATTGAATTTCTCCTTTTATCATGGATTCTACCTGGACGACTGAGGGATTCATCACACATCCCCCTGTTAATGATGAAATGGGGCTAATTGGAAATACAGAACAATAAATATGCATTTTCCTTTGAATACGAATACAAAAAAACTTCCATGTAGATTTTGCATGTTTAGGAAATACAGTGGTACCTCACCTTACGAATGACCCAACAAACGGAAATTTCAAGTTACGAAACGCCTTCACGGTAAATTTTTGTCTCTAGATACAAAAGAAAATTCAAGTTACGAAACGCGAAATCTCAAAAATTCAAATAATGCGCGCTCAGCCACACACATTATACGCTTTTCTCAGACTGAATTTAAACTTTTCTCACATTTGTCTCTGTTTAAACACTCAAACTTTCATAGATTTTCAACAAAACGTATTAATAGTGAAGTGTGGGGGGAAGGGGGAGGGGGGAGAAGACTGCGCGGACACGTGTGATAGCGCAGCATGACCCGGCGCGGGGCTGACAGCAGGTCTAGACCAAGGTCTAAACCTGGACTGGATCAGAACTAAACCTGGACTAAACCAGAACTAAACCAGGACTAAACCTGGACTAGACCAGGTGGATTAAAGCACCGCGTGCGGGTCTATTTCCTGGTTTCTCATGAGTCACAGCTGAGGCGAGCAGCGAGGAGGAGACCGCAGGGAGGAGGGGACCGCACGCAGTGTGAGCGCATGTGAGCGAGAGCCATGCAAGAGCCGGTGGTCTAGAGGAGCCGCGGTGGTCTGGACTAAACCAGGACTAAACCTGGTGTTGTGAGATGTGTCTATATTGTGTCTATAGCTCAGTGCAGAAGAAAGAGAGAGAGTGAGTGAGTGTGTGCGCGCGCCGGGGGCGCTGTATGTATGGCTCCGCGGATCAGTGGAACCGGGTCCGTCTGGGTGTGTGTCCGCGTGTGCTTTCTCAGGGGAGAGACAGAGACGGCGATCGGGCAAGTAGAGGGTAAAAAGGTGCTACTCCTACAGTGTAGTGAGCTAATAAAGCGCCACTCTGCAGCAAAACCACTCCCTTTTATCTGCATTCTCATCCACCGTAAGCACACGAGGTCCACAAGGGAGTTAACCCCGGAGGGAACACTGTCTCCGGCCCTGGAGAAGACGATCTCCCCTGTGCTCCCCAACCACGGTTAGGGGACGAGAACAGGAAAGGTTAACACTGGACTAAACCAGGAGGAGCCGCACTCACATGCGCTCAGACTGCCTGCGGTCCCCTCCTTCCTGCGGTCCCCTCCTCCCTGCGGTCCCCTCCTCCCTGCGGTCCCCTCCTCGCTGCTCGCCTCAGCTGTGACTCGTGAGAAACCAGGAAATAGACCCACACGCGGCGCTTTAATCCACCTGGTTTAGTCCAGGTTTAGTCCTGGTTTAGTACTGGTCCAGTTCAGGTTTAGACCTTGGTCTAGTCCTGCTGTCAGCTCTGCGCGGGGTCATGCTGCGCACACGTGTCCGCGCAGTTTTCTCCCCCATCCCGCTTCCCCCCACACTTCAATATTGATACGTTTTGTTGAAAATCTATGAAAGTTTGAGTGTTTAAACGAGAGACAAACGTGAGAAAAGTTTAAATCCAGTCTGAGAAACCAATCAGGACAGAACACATTGTTACACTATAAAAAAAGTTACACTATAAAAAATAAAAAAAAACTTGGATCGGGGCCTTGGAACGAATCAGGCTTTTTCCATTGAAATAGCTACTCAACTTACAAATTTTTCACGATACGAAACCACTTCTGGAACGAATTAACATCTCTGTTCTAATGTTGTTTCCTTATCACAAACAGCCCTGGAGTTGGTTTAGTTTCATTCACACATGATTCCAAATTGAAAACTCTCTGTTCCACCTTGTGATGTCATGGGGTAACACAGGAAGTGCTCCACTGTGTTTTAAAACTCCATGCACCTTCACTAGAATCATTTGGATCATTTCAGTCCTAGAATTGCCGATCTCTACTGAACTAAAGGTAAAAGGAGCTGTTAACTGCCACTACATGACATCACAAGGTGGAACAGAGCATTTTTTCTTATTATTTATTTATTTGTAAAGGGACAGCAAATATTAATGAGCATTTAAAATGTAAATATGTAAAGATTATAGCCAGCGTGGCTCATTTCCATCTTCAGTCTCTTGGCAGGTTGATTTGAATTCTTCAATTGCGTGCGAAATGCCGTGCCGTGACTTGAGAGCCCTGCTGTAAATGTTTGTCTAAAGAGCAAACTTAAACTACAAAGCAACTAATGAGAGTTATATAAATGAAGTTATTACCTGATGGTTCTCAGTTTGTTTTATCATCTCCTCCTGTTCAGTCGCTGTCCTTATCACTGAGCGCGCACTGCACTGTCAACAGTCTGCCCAGCAACAGAACAATCTATTTTCTGATTGGCTGAAAAGGGCGCGGCGCCTGATATCTGAGATTTTTTTTCCTGGGAGTGGGGCGGGGGGGAGCGGGGGAGTTTTTTTCGCTGAAAACGCGCGGTGCCTGCATAAACTGAGCCACACAGACCGATTTTCTGGGCACAAAAAAAAATAAAAATCAGCGCGAGAAATGCCATGTGTGGCGTGTGAGCGTCGAATTGCGTGTGTCACACTCTCAATGCGTGAGACTTGAGAGCCCTGGGAGCACTTCCGGAGATGTTTTAGATTTGCGATAGCCTAGCGCGACTTCTAGCCATAGCTCGGGGCATATAATATATTCCCCGAGCGGTCTCCAAATAACACAAACTTTAGCACTTTTCAAATCATAGAAGCTCGATGTCTTAGCCTGCGATTTCGTTTGAATCAAAAGTGGCCTGTAATCCGAGATTTAGCCATAGTTTACAGCTTTGCGTTTCATGTTTGGGTCCCGGGAGCTGAGAGCACACTCCGCACATGCGCACTGGCGTCCTCATCTACTCGAAACTATGGCTAAATCTCGGATTATAGGCCACTTTTGACCAAACGAAATCGTAGAGTAAGACATCGAGCTTCTATGATTTGAAAAGTGCTAAAGTTTGTGTTATTTGGAGACCGCAAACATGTGCCCCAAGAACTCACATTATGGAGATCGCAAACCTAAAACATCTCTGGAAGTGCTCCATATGACACCAAAGTGCTATGGGTGAGTAAAACAACTTGTTTTATTACCGAAATAAGGCTCAAATTGTAAAAAACGTTACTTTTCCTTTAAAGACTTAAACCAACCTCAATATATATAAAAAAAAAAAAACTTTGCAGATGTAGACAGATTATTATTTAAACATGTGTGAATGAAACATAACACAACTCAAAGTATGTTTTTGAGCAGGTTTATAACATGACTTAAAGCTCACAAGAGTCACTTTTGCGTAATATAGGACCACACATTTTCATCTTAATAATACAAATAATAATACATTTTATTTCAAGGCGCCTTTCTAGACACTCAAGGACGCTGCACAAAGACAATTAAAAACAGTTAAAAACAAGCAGTATATACAAAATAAAACAAAGAATGGACAAGGCAATACGAGTAAAATGAAACAGTCAGCAGGGAGAAAATGATTAAGTGGGGTAAGCTATTTTGAAAGTCTGGAGTCTGGATTTAAAATCTTTAAGATTTTGTGGCCTATAGGCGCTCTTAAACAAGGCATTAAAGGGATAGTTCGGGTTTTTTGATGTGAATCTGTATGGCATCCCCTTCAGCAGTGTCGTGCATTAAAGGAAAAGTAAATTTTTTTACAATCTGAGCCTTATTTCGGTAATAAAACAAGTTGTTTTACTCACCCATAGCACTTTGGTGTCATATGGAGCACTTCCAGAGATGTTTTAGATTTGCGATCTCCATAATGTGAGTTTTCGGGGCACTTGTTTGCGGTCTCCAAATAACACAAACTTTAGCACTTTTCAAATCATAGAAGCTCGATGTCTTAGTCTACGATTTCGTTTGGTCAAAAGTGGCCTGTAATCCGAGATTTAGCCATAGTTTCGAGTAGATGAGGACGCCAGTGCGCATGTGCGGACTGTGCTCTCAGCTCCCGGGACCCAAACATGAAACGCAAAGCTGTAAACTATGGCTAAATCTCGGATTACAGGCCACTTTTGACTCAAACAAAATCGTAGACTAAGATATCGGGCTTCTATGATTTGAAAAGTGCTCAAGTTTGTGTTATTTGGAGCACGCACGGGGAATATTACATGCTCGGGGAATATATTATATGCCCCGAGCTACAGTATGGCTAGAAGTCGCGCTAGGCTAACACAAATCTAAAACATCTCCGGAAGTGCTCCATATGACACCAAAGTGCTATGGGTGAGTAAAACAACTTGTTTTATTACCGAAATAAGGCTCAAATTGTAAAAAAAACGTTACTTTTCCTTTAACACTGGCTTACCCCTGACAGTGTCCTGTGAGCCGAGTTCTGCCCGGTTCTGGAGCTGACGAAAGTAGGTCCGCCAAGTTAGCCAGGACAGTTAACAAAGCTTGTTTACTTGTAAACATCGCCACTTACAAGTGAACAGGCTAATAATAATAATAGGCGCGCAGTGATACGACTCGAGAGAAAATAGCACCAGGCGATTATGACTTCTCACTTTTTCGTGGACAACTGTTTTGTGATGAAAATATATCACTTTTTGGACAAATATTGTTTTGAGAAGAAAAACAAGCTTTATTCACGGTCCTGGCTAACTTGCTGGACCTACTTTCGTCAGCTCCAGAACCGGGCAGAACTTGGCTCACAGGACACTGTCAGAGATAAGTCAGTGTTAATGCACGACAATGCTGAAGGATCTGCCATACAGATTCACATTAAAAAAAAATCCAAACTATCCCTTTAAAGGAACAGTAACATTTTTTACAATTTGAGCCTTATTTCGGTAATAAAACAAGTTGTTTTACTCACCCATAGCACTTTGGTGTCATATGGAGCATTTCCAGAGATGTTTTAGATTAGCGTTAGGCTAACGCCGTTAGCCTAGCGCGACTTATAGCCATAGCTCGGGGCATTCCCAGAGCATGTAATATGCTTGTGCGGGCTCCAAATAACACAAACTTTAGCACTTTTCAAATCATAGAAGCTCGATGTCTTTAGTCTACGATTTCGTTTGGTCAAAAGTGGCCTGTAATCCGAGATTTAGCCATAGTTTCGAGTAGATGAGGACGCCAGTGCGCATGTGCGGAGTGTGCTCTCAGCTCCCGGGACCCAAACATGGAACGCAAAGCTGTAAACTATGGATAAATCTCAGATTACAGGCCACTTTTGATTCAAACGAAATCGTAGACTAAAGACATCGAGCTTCTATGATTTGAAAAGTGCTAAAGTTTGTGTTATTTGGAGCCCGCACGGGGCATATTACATGCTCTGGGAATGCCCCGAGCTATGGCTATAAGTCGCGCTAGGCTAACGGCGTTAGCCTAACGCTAATCTAAAACATCTCCGGAAATGCTCTATATGACACCAAAGTGCTATGGGTGAGTAAAACAACTTGTTTTATTACCGAAATAAGGCTCAAATTGTAAAAAACGTTACTTTTCCTTTAAGCAGTGGGGGTGCAGACTCAGGAGAAACATTCAGAAAATCACCGTCACAGTACTGAGCTCCTGATTTGTTCACTTTTACTCCAAATGCGTATCAGTACTTATTCTTTAGTGGTTGTTGGTGCTTCTTGTTGGACTCTTGTGAGCTTTAAAGGTGCATTGTATATGGTGATATTATTGCTTTGTCTTGAATGTTACACAGTATGTTATTACACCTTTCTATCGTCATGGAAACCAAACCGGACCAAGTTCCAGGTCAGATCTGTGGCGAGATATATATCCGGTTATTCATTGTATCATGAAGCTGTAGTTTTTAGTTTAACAGCTACATTTTACCTTTAGTTTACCAGAGATGGGTAATTCCTGGGGCGAAATGCTCCAGATGATTCTAGTGAAGGTGTGTTGAGTTTAAAAACGCAGTGGAGAACTTCCTGTATGACCACATCACAAGGTAGAAAAGAACTGAAAACACAGTTTGAGAGAAGATTTGTGAGTTAAACGTATCTGAATGAAACAAAACACAACTCCAGGTCTGTTTGTGATGAGGAAACATTAGAACGTAGATCAGGAAATGGCGTAACATGGCCCCTACTGTGGTTTCCTTCCCATAAGTGAGCTCGAGTGGGTTTGATGGAGGAGCGTTGGCGAATATGTGGACAGAGCTCTAAACAAGTCTCTTACTGGAAGCAGGCCTCAGAGTTTATATACACATTTAACAGGAATATCAAAACATAACTTTTAATAAACACACGCTAATGGGCCAAACATCCCACTGTTTATCTAATATGAAGATCAGAAGTGAGACAAAAGTTATTTTTACTCGTTAGTTAAAGGTCCCATGGCATGAAATTTTCACTTTCTGAGGTTTTTGAACGTTAATGTGAGCTCCCCTACCCTGTTTAGGCCCCCCCCGAAATGTCTAAACTGAGCATTTGCGATCCTTTTCTGCGTTACAAAAAATCAGAGCTCAAACACGCGATTTTAAACAAGGCACCTTATTGACGTCAGATCGAAAAAAGAAATGCAAATGCAGTTCCACCCCCGTCTGTCTGTACTCAGCGTCTCTGTAAATCACGCCCAGAGAGTTTGGACTGCGAATGCGCTAGACAATGTGAAATGCGTTTTTTAATTTGCCTGGAGGCACGTCCGAGTGTTTCTAGGCTCGGAAGTCCTTTATCTGAGCCTCTGGACCTTTGAACAGCAGTGGTTTAATTTTGTTTTCTGTGGAAATGTGTTTATTTTTCAATGGAACGCTTCAAATCTCTCCCCCCGTGCAAAAACACGGAAATGGATCAGCTGAGAGCTAGAGCGGAGAGCGGAGAGTTTGGTCACGCCCCCACCCTCTACTATAGGCCAGCTCTTTTCTCCTCATTTGCATTCAAGCAACAATGCCCATTATGGACTGTTCAGAGAGAGAAAAATTACTCTTTCTCATCTTATCTCTGTTTCTCATGCACTGAGTGTTGATTTTGAAGAAGGATTAATTTACAGTATTAGGGAACCATTAAGGAGCCATATAAAAGCATCAAGAAGTACCATGTCATGGAATCTTTAAAAAATACACAGATTAGTGGAGAGATTAAAGGGCCTATATTACACTATTTTCTGATCTGTTCTAATGTTCTTTCCTCATCACAAAATTCACACGTTTAACACACAAACCCTGCAGATTTAGGTTGAGTTCTTCTCTCAAACAGAAAACGCCCAATACAGGAAGTGCTCCACTGCATTTTTAAACTCCATACAACTTCATTAGAATGATTTGGATCATTTCAGCCCTGGAATTGCCAATCTCTACTGAGCAAAAGGTGATGTTTGTGAGGAGGGAACAGCATTCTAGCATGAAACCTCACCAGAGTCAGTTTTGTGTAATATAGAACTGTTGCATAATCATTAAGAAGGGGCACAGAATTGTAGTTGCGGGGTGTGTTTCCCCATGGGGATTTTGTGTGTACACGTGGGGTTCTGTATGGTTATCTGGGGTCGCCGCCGGGAGGGGGGTCCATATAATCATTCAATAATTCAGTAATACACAGGATATATGTTATCACACACACACACACACACACACACACACACACACACACACACACACACACACACACACACACCTACCTTAGTCCTGGTTCAGACCTGGTTTAGATCTGGTTTAATCCTGGTTTAATCCTGGTTTAGACTTGGTTTAGACCTGGTTTAGTCCTGGTTTAGTCCTGGTTTAGTCCTGGTTTAGACCTGGTTTAGACCTGGTTTAATCCTGGTTTAGTCCTGGTTTAGTCCTGGTTTAGTCCTGGTTTAGACCTGGTTTAGACCTGGTTTAATCCTGGTTTAGTCCTGGTTTAGTCCTGGTTTAGACCTGGTTTAGACCTGGTTTAGACCTGGTTTAGTCCTGGTTTAATCCTGGTTTAGACCTGGTTTAATCCTGGTTTAGACCTGGTTTAGACCTGGTTTAATCCTGGTTTAGTCCTGGTTTAGTCCTGGTTTAGACCTGGTTTAATCCTGGTTTAATCCTGGTTTAGTCCTGGTTTAGTCCTGGTTTAGACCTGGTTTAGACCTGGTTTAGACCTGGTTTAGTCCTGGTTTAGTCCTGGTTTAGACCTGGTTTAATCCTGGTTTAGTCCTGGTTTAGACCTGGTTTAGACCTGGTTTAGACCTGGTTTAGTCCTGGTTTAGACCTGGTTTAATCCTGGTTTAATCCTGGTTTAGTCCTGGTTTAGACCTGGTTTAGACCTGGTTTAGACCTGGTTTAGTCCTGGTTTAGTCCCGGTTTAGTCCCAGGCCCCTGCTGTCAGCTAATATGTCCCTTTGATGCAGAAATAATATGATAATATAACTCACCCAATAAGAACACGGTCAGCTCCGTAGTTTGCGGTGTTGTCCGATAATTCATGTGTCCACGTGTATGTGCATGGAAACCGACCTTATTATCCCGAGTCCCGAGGCGAGAGTTCCTTCTTACGTAGCATTAATGTAGCGTACATATTAACAGGGCTCCTCACAGCTGATCGGCGAACAGGCGCAAACACAACAGCGCTAATCGTCATAATTGTCGGGAGCACGATTGGTGGGTGTGCTGCAACATGATTGGAAGCCGGAGCGCAGTTCGGCCTATGATTGGCTCTTGGAACTGGCCGCGATTCATGTAGGTCACCAATTTTGACTTCAAAACGGTGAATTTTGCCAAAAGGTGAGGGATTTTCATGCCTGATTGATAAAATGCCACAAGGGATGGAAGAAGGGATGCCCGTTTTAGAAGAGGGATGATTCTGACTATTTTTTCCCCCAGGTGGGATCCCCTGGGCCCTTTAATACCCCAAGTCGGTAATTTTGACTTTAAGTTGGAACACAGGATCATTTGCACCTGCACCAGGTTGCACGCAATACACCCTGACAGGTACGGCTGTGACTGTCTGGTACGCGGTAAGGCACGTGAAGACCTCCTCTATCTGGCCGCACGGTGTCCTGTCGCGGTTCTGGACTCGAACACTGGACCTTCTCGCTCGGTGGCTGGCGTTGGGGCTCCCACAACTCCATACATCCTGTCCCCCCTGAACCCTGTCGTCTGGACCTTCCCTGGATACTGCAACGCCCTTGCTCTTCCCCAGGCCCCCTTTCTTCACCTGGGACAATCCCTTTGGTCCTCTACACTCCCCCTGTTTCTCTTAGCCCTTGTGCCCAGGGGTTTTTATTCCCATGCCCACATCCCCCGATGTGTCTTCTGAGTGCTTTGCGAATGTTATTGTGGTGTTAAAATATGTATTATTATGTACCTGAAGTGTGTATTATTGTGTACCTTGTAATAATAAAAGATTAAAAAAAAAAAAAAACTGTATATTTGTCTGTTACATTACACCTATCTCCGCATTCGCAATCATACTACTTTTGCACTTTTTTTGTCTGATCTGCTTCTTGCCACTTTGAACGGCCACAATTTAACGTAAGACAGAAAATCTTAATAATGTTTTGAAATATGTGGTTGAGCTCGGATAAATACCACCTTTTTCTTTTCAAACAACATGGCAAACAATGTCTGAGCCTTTTATTTTTCTGTTGTCATGTCAACACACTTAAACAGACCAAAACTACTATCCAATTATGTCATTTAGGAATTCCTAGACAGTATACGTCTGTTCTCAAAATGGCCTTAAATCCTCAAATATTCTGGAATTATCTTTGTCTGTGCTGAAATAACAGGTTCCCTTTTTTTCTCTTGTAGATCCTTGAGGAATAGTGTTTTTTTTTTTGTTTTTTTTTTAATAAAAGGGTAGGGTCCATATTATGCTATTTTCCGATCTCTGTTCTAATGTTGTTACATGACCTTCTACCGCAATCTAAAGCCAAATTAAAAATGTCAAAAGAATAATAAAATCAGCTTAAGACAATAGAATATGAACATGTTAAAGGAAAAGTAACGTTTTTTTTTACAAACTGACCCTTCTTTCGGTAATAAAACAAGTGGTTTTACTCACCCATAGCACTTTGGTGTCATATGGAGCACTTCCAGAGATGTTTTAGATTAGCGTTAGCCTAGCGCAACTTCTAGCCATAGCTCGGGGCATATAATATATTCCCCAAGCTTGTAATATGCCCCGTGCGGGCTCCAATTAGCACAAACTTTAGCACTTTTCAAATCATAGAAGCCCAATATCTTAGTCTACGATTTCGTTTGAAGCAAAAGTGGCCTGTAATCTGAGATTTATCCATAGTTTACAGCTTTGCGTTTCATGTTTGGGTCCCGGGAGCTGAGAGCACAGTCCGCACATGCGGACTGGCGTCCTCATCTACTCGAAACTATGGCTAAATCTCGGATTACAGGCCACTTTTGCTTCAAACGAAATCGTAGACTAAGATATCGGGCTTCTATGATTTGAAAAGTGCTAAAGTTTGTGTTATTTGGAGACCGCAAAGTAATGCCCCGAGCACTCAAGTTAACGGATATGCTACAACATAACTTCTACGAAACTGCTCAAAATGACACCAAACTGCTATGGGTGAGTAAAACTACTTGTTTTATTGCTGAAAGAAGGCTCAGATTGTAAAAAAAATGTTACTTTTCCTTTAAGATGAATAAAATCAAAGACATACCATATAACGAGTGCTCCAATGTGCATTTAAACTCCACACACCTTCACTAGAATCATTTGGATAATTTCAGACCTGGAATTGCCATTCTCTACTGAACTAAAGGTAAAAGGAGCTGTTAACTTGAAAACTACCACTTCATGACATCACAAGGTGCAACAGAGCATTTGGAGCTTTGGAGATGTAGATAAAACTAATAATAAAGTGTAACTCAAACATGTTTGAATGAAACAAAACAAAACATCACATCATAAATAGAATTCTTGCATATTTTTGTCACAGGGATCGGAGCGGAGACGTTACAGAGTTGGTGTAAATGCATTTTATTTACATTTTTGATTGATTATTTATTGCTATTTTATGAATTTGCTTGTATATGACTTTACTGGTTTTAGTGTTTTATTACTGGCAAGGTTACATTGAGCATTTATGCCGTTGTTTTTAATGTAATCTTTATACAGTGGTACCTCACCTTACGAATGACCCAACAAACGAAAATTTCAAGTTACGAAACGCCTTCACGGTAAATTTTGGTCTCGAGATACGAAAGAAAATTCAAGTTACGAAACGCAAAATCTCAAAAATTCAAATAATGCGCGCTCAGCCACACACATTATACGCTTTTTCCATTGAAATAGCTACTCAACTTACGAATTTTTCACGTTACGAAACCACTTCTGGAACGAATTAATTTCGTAAGGTGAGGTACCACTGTATGTGCATCACTTTGGAAACTGTTTTGTTGATAAAACGAGCTATAGAAATCAAGTGGATTTGGATTACTGCTTGTGCCACTGCCATCTTGTCAAACTGAATACTCCCCTCAGTCTGACCTGATGCTGTTGTAACCTGCCTGTAGCTTCTGTTCACTGTCACCGTCAGACGCTCTCTGACGCCGCGCTGTGTTTGTGTTTATGGTTCAATTCCCCACCCCGCTGTGGCTCTTATGGCCCTGTCACGACCGGCTGCTGTGAGGTCTGTATGTTATAACCCATGATACCTTTTCCCATGTATTTGAGCAGCATTTATCTTGACCAGTATTGTTTAAGCAGAATAAAATAAGATTGCTGTGTACTGTCTGCATCTCATTATCAAGTGTGTGGTTAGCATGCTAGTTGTTGCTTTGGTCGAGCCTCTGAAAGTTGTGAAGAACACTTATAAACTCATCGTGGTGAAGTACAGCATCTGTAGGACCAATTAATGTGAGCTTAAAAATAAAATAAAATGCGAATGCTTTATTTTCTGTCTTCTACACTCAACAAAAATATAAACGCAACACTTTTGTTTTTGCTCCCATTTTTCCTGAGATGGACCCAAAGATCCAAAATTCACTCCAGATACACAACACTACCATTTCTCTCAAACATTGTTCACAAATCTGTCCAAATGTGTGACAGCGAGCACCTCTGCCCCGCCGAGACAATCCACCCCACCTCACAGGTGCGCCACATCAAGATGCCGATCCGACATCATGACCAGTGCACAGGTGCGCCCCAGACTGCCCACAATAAAAGGCCACCCCGAAATGTGCTTTTTTTTTTTCTTGCTTTATTGGGGGTCTGGGGACTCAGAACCAGTCAGTATCTGGTGTGACCACCATTTGCCTCATGCAGTGCAACACATCTTCTTCGCATAGAGTTTATCAGATTTGTCAATTGTGGCCTGTGGAATGTTGGTCCACTCCTCTTCAAAGGCTGTTATGGACGAAGAACACAGGTGCATTTTATTGATGGCATTTTGAATGCACAGAGATACCGTGATGAGATCCTGAGGCCCATTGTTGTGCCATACATCCATGAACATCACCTCATGTTTCAGCAAGATAATGCACGGCCCCATGTTGCAAGGATCTGTACACAATTCTTGGAAGCTGAAAATGTCCCAGTTCTTGCATGGCCAGCATACTCACCGGACATGTCACCCATTGAGCATGTTTGGGATTTGCTTCACCGGCGTATATGACAGTGTGTACCAGCTCCCACTAATATCCAGCAACTTCGCACAGCCATTGAAGAGGAGTGGACCAACATTCCACAGGCCACAATTGACAATCTGATAAACTCTATGTGAAGAAGATGTGTTGCACTGCATGAGGCAAATGGTGGTCACACCAGATACTGACTGGTTCCGAGTCCCCAGACCCCCAATAAAGCAAAGAAAAAGCACATTTCGGGGTGGCCTTTTATTGTGGGCAGTCTGGGGCGCACCTGTGCACTGGTCATGATGTCGGATCGGCATCTTGATGTGGCGCACCTGTGAGGTGGGGTGGATTGTCTCGGCGGGGCAGAGGTGCTCGCTGTCACACATTTGGACAGATTTGTGAGCAATGTTTGAGAGAAATGGTAGTGTTGTGTATCTGGAGTGAATTTTGGATCTTTGGGTCCATCTCAGGAAAAATGGGAGCAAAAACAAAAGTGTTGCGTTTATATATTTGTTGAGTATATTTGGAAGAAACTACACTCCAGAATTACATGTTTAAAGGTGCTCTATGTAACTTTTCGGTTGGGGGTCCGTCACCTGTCATTCCTCTGCCCGGAATGTTCCACCGTATGACATTAAACAGCTCTACTTCACATTTATTCAATTACAGCTGGTTTTATAGCTCAAAAATACATAGAAAAACAGGCATTCTGACTGTGAGCGGGGTCGCCTGTCCACAGATCTGACCTGGAACTTGGTCTAGGTTGGTCTAAATGGAGATAGAAAGGTTTAATACAGTTTTGTGAAACATTCCAGACAAAGCAATAACATGTCCATGGAGAAAAGCGTTTGGCATACTTAGACTTAGACTAACTTTATTGATCCACAAGGGAAATTGTTTTGGCTACGGTAGCTCACTCATCAAATATAATATACAATATAAAACAGAGGGTAAAAGAACAAAAAGAAAAATAGATAGAATAGCAGCCTGCATGGAGACAAGCAGGTGACAAACCCTCCATCAGAAAAGTGACATAGTACAGCTTTACGAATAATAAAAAACAGGAAAATCCAAAATGTATTACAGCATTTCAGCTTCAGCAATTTTGCAGATTTTTGAGATTTTTTCGCATCTAAAAGAAATTATATTTTGTTTTAAAGATCCACCCATGACATGGTACTTCTTGATGCTTTTATATGGCTCCTTAATGGTTCCCTAATACTGTAAATGAATCCTTCTTCAAAATCAACACTCTGCATGAGAAAGAGAGATAAGATGAGAAAGAGTTTTTTTTTCTCTCTGAACAGGCCATAATGGGCGTTGTTGCTTGAATGCAAAAAAGGAGAAAAGAGATGGCCAATAGTAGTGGGTGGGGGCGTGGCCAAACTCTCCGCTGATCCATTTCCGTGTTTTTGCACGGGGGGAGAGATTTGAAGCGTTCCATTGAAAAATAAACACATTTCCACATAAAATAAAATTAAACCACTGCTGTTCAAAGGTCCAGAGGCTCAGATAAAGGACTCCGAGCCTAGAAACACTCGGACGTGCCTCCAGGCAAATAAAAAAACGCATTTTGCATTGCCTAGCGCATTCGCGGTCCAAACTCTCTGGGCGTGATTTACAGAGACGCTGAGTACAGACAGACGGGGGTGGAACTGCATTTGCATTTCTTTTTTCGATCTGACGTTAATAAGGTGCCTTGTTCAAAATCGCCCGTTTGAGCTCCGATTTTTTGTGACGCAGAAAAGGATCGCAAATGCTCAGTTTAGACATTTTGCAACTTTTAACCATGGGGGGAGGGGCTAAACAGGGTAGGGGAGCTCACATTAACGTTCAACAACCTCAGAAAGTGAAAATTTCATGCCATGGGACCTTTAAATTGATAATCGCCATGGCAAAAGGCCTAACAGATACCTCTGAACTTCTTGCTAGCGTATTTACATGACATTTGTTAGCTCTGTCTTTTATAACAAATGCTGAGTAACAGTGAGCGCATGTCCCCGTCCATCTGTGGAGGAGCTGCCTGTTGTTTTTGGATGAGCCAGATTCCGATTCGTCTCTGTGGAATCTGCTTTTCTGCACTTAGAGGACGTCACCGCTTTGACCTCTGATCCCTCTGTGCTTTTTCTACAATAACAACACGGGACTGAACTCGATCCCTTTTTCATCCAACACAAAAATAATATGTCATTACAAAACGCACATGCACCGAAATTAAAAACTCATAAAAATCTCTTGGTGATCAGATCCAATACTTTTCTCTATGGAGATTATTGTTTTATCTGTAATGTTCGGCAGTATGGCATTAAACCTTTCTATCTTCATGGAGACCAAACCAGACCAAGTTCCAGGTCAGATCTGTGGAGAGGCGACCCCGATCACAATCAGAATGCCTGTTTTTTTTGTTTTTTTTAGCTGTTTCTTAACATTTCTTATGAATTATGTGTCTTGAAACAGCCTTTTTGGACTTAAAACAACCATGTTATAGATATACTTTAAGTTATCCACATAGCTGTTAGCCTATGCGATGTCTTGGAACTCTTAAGATTATTTTTTTTCAAAAATGTCGCTGGGAAAAATGACCAGAAGATTTTCTTCTGGAACCGGAGCAGGTGGTTACTGTTGCACTCCATAAGGCCATAAGGTGTCCAGTCAGAAATTCTGTTTCTAACTTCTACTGTAGGGAGTATTATACTTCTGAAGACATACCTCTGGTGACATAGGCCAAGGTAAGGCAGTGTCTGCTCAGAACTGGGTTTGCTTCTATTGTAGGGAGTATTATACCTCTGGTGACATAGGCCAAGGTGACGAGGACTGAGCTGGCAGTGAGTGACCTCGGTACAGCACCATGTCTTTATCATATACCACGTGTGTCACATTGCGCAACTGCATACACTACCCTCACCCTCTCCTTCAGTGTTGTTTTCTATACATTTACTTCTTTCTACATTTCATATACATACAGTACAGAAGATTTCAGATAGAAAAAGCAAGATATATGGAATTATTTTTGTTATAAGGCACAGATGTAGGACCCAAAAGCAGACCAGAACTCAGGTAAACAGGTTTATTGTACAAATGGAAATGGGCAAAAGGG
The DNA here is from genome assembly GCA_036785185.1 of Paratrypauchen microcephalus. Classification (NCBI taxonomy): domain Eukaryota; kingdom Metazoa; phylum Chordata; class Actinopteri; order Gobiiformes; family Gobiidae; genus Paratrypauchen; species Paratrypauchen microcephalus. Next base: position 101,505 of record JAVJIX010000377.1, read on the forward strand.
TCTGGGGGAGGCAGGCAGGCACAAGGCAGGGGGGTCCGGAGGAACACGACCCACGAGAAGAACAAGAGAGCCAAGAGGGGAGATCCAGGGAGCACTGGGAGCAGAAACAACAAAAAATTACAAAAGGTCCGGGAACACCCACAAAGCAGTCTCAAAAACAAGATCCTAAGAAGCGTGAGCCACAAGCTATTTACTGATGTGGTAAAGTGACGAAGTGGCAGGGAGTGGTGGAAGAACCAAGCTGATATGGGCAGGAGTAGAAAGGGAGAAACATGACATTTTTGTAAAGAAAGAGTAACTTTTCTGGTGGAGGGTCCATCACCTGCTTGTCTCCATGGAGATGTTAATGCTTTGCCTGGAATGTTCCATGGTATGACATTACACACATCTAGCACTAGCATTTCTGCATTACTGGTGTTTCTGCCGCACAAAAAGACAATAATTCTCTTTGTGAATAATGGTGACTCTCCACAGATCTGACCTCTGATGTAGCCTATAGTTATATCCCTTGGGATGAAAAGATTTCATCTCTACTGTGGAACAAGGTGACTGCTCCTCCACCAGAAAAGTTGCGCAATGCACCTTTAAATACAGTCGTACCTCACCTTACGAAATTAATTCGTTCGTAACGTGAATTTTTCGTAAGTTGAGTAGCTATTTCAATGGAAAAAGCCTGATTCGTTCCAAGGCCCCGATCCAAGTTTTTTTTTTTATAGTGTAACTTTTTTTATAGTGTAACATTGTGTTCTGCGTAAAGACTATAGACCCAGGACTAAACGTGGACTATACCAGGTCTAGACCAAGGTCTAAACCTGGACTAAACCTGGACTAAACCAGGACTAGACCAGGTGGATTAAAGCGCCGCGCGTGGGTCTATTTCCTGGTTTCGTTTCGAGTCACGGCTGAGGCGAGCAGCGAGGGGGACCACACGCAGTCTGAGCGCATGAACAAGACCCGTGCTCAAACCGTGCCTCCTCTAGACCTCCTCTGGACCTGGTCTAGACCAGGTCTAGACCACCGCGGCTCTTCCATGCGTTCGTTCATGCGCTCAGACTGCGTGCGGTCCCCCTCGCTGCTCGCCTCAGCCGTGACTCGAAACGAAACCAGGAAATAGTGGCGCTTTAATCCACCTGGTCTAGTCCTGGTTTAGTCCTGGTTTAGTCCAGGTTTAGTCCTGGTTTAGTCCAGGTTTAGTCCAGGTTTAGTCCTGGTCCAGTCCAGGTCTAGACCTGCTGGCAGCCCCGCGCCGGGTCATGCTGCGCTATCACACGTGTCCGTGTACAGTTTTCTTCCCCCTCCCCCTTCCCCCTCCCCCCCCCCCATTTCACTATTAATACATTTTGTTGAAAATCTATGAAAGTTTGAGTGTTTAAACGAGAGACAAATGTGAGAAAAGTTTAAATTCAGTCTGAGAAAAGCGTATAATGTGTGTGGCTGAGCGCGCATTATTTGAATTTTTGAGATTTCGCATTCCGTAACTTGAATTTTCTTTCGTATCTAGAGACCAAAATTTAACGTGAAGGCGTTTCGTAACTTGGAATTTTTGTTTGTTGGGTCTTTCGTAAAGTGAGGTACCACTGTAACTCCTATTTTTTGATAAAGCAAAGAATGGCCAATTTGAAGATATGAATACTCAGACTCACTAAACACTTTCAAAAAACTACTCAAAACACACCTTTGCCTATCTCCCCCATACATGACTGTCCAGTCCTTGTTTAATGTTACATTATTATGAAGCATCTTTGCGTTACCGTGAAAAGCGCTATATAAATACATAATTCCATACATCTTGCTTCATATATTTGGTGTCTTCTGTGTGTATTTTAAATGTAGAAAGTAGTAAACATATAAGATGTACTAAAAAAGATGGCATGTCCAAACTTCTGACTGATTGTGTACAAACAGCAGGTTACACAACAGAACTGTGACTTAGTGGAATATGTCCAAGACTCAGGGGTGTGCTGTGATTTGTGATCAAAGTTCCAGTTAAAGTCAAGTGTCCTCTCATAAACCTCTTAATCAGCGTTTGGAACCAGTACAAAGAAGACGTGGTAATAAATAAACCGCAGATCCAACTCTGTCTTCTAAACAGATTTGGGTCACCAAAACAAAGATTTACCGCCATTTTATTTTCGACCACACGATCAGTTTAAAGTTCGGCCAAAGCTTTTCATGTATTTTCTTTTATGTCCATGATTATTTCCATTGTAGATTCTCACTCACTATGAATGCCACATATGGACTGTAGTAAACAAAAAGTAAACTCCAAAACTTTTTAGAAAAATCTAATAAAAAATAATAAAATAAAAATTCTACAATTCCATTCTACAATTATTTAAATGTCCTTAATAGGTTATTGTATTTTTTAAAGGTCCTATGGCATGAAATTTTCACTTTCTGAGGTTTTTGAACATTAATGTGAGCTCCCCTACCCTGTTAGCCCCCCCCCCCCCCCCCCCCCCATGGCTAAAAGTTGCTAAATGTCTAAACTGAGGATTTGCGATCCTTTTCTGCGTTAGAATAAAACACAACTCAAACGGGCGATTCTGAACAAGGCAACTGTGCGACGTCAGATCGAAAAAAGAAATGCAAATGCAGTTCCACCCCCGTCTGGATGTCCACCCCCTGTGTCTGGAAACCACGCCCAGAGAGTTTGGACCGCGAAGGAGCTACGCAATGCGAAATGCGTTTTTTTTTTTATTTGCCTGGAGGCACGTGCGAGTGTTTCTAGGCTCGGAAGTCCTTTACCCGACCCTCTGGACACCTGAAAGAGCAGTGGTTTAATTTTATTTTCTGTGAAAATGTGTTTTTTTCATTGAAATGCCTCTCCTTTTTTCCTTTGCGCTTAAAACGCGGAAATGGGAGACAGCGCACAGAGCAGCGTCCTTCTCATTTGCATTCAAGCAACAAGGCCCAAAATGAGTTGTGCAGACAGAGAGATTCTGACTCTGACTGTGTACATGTGTCTTTCTCATGCACTGAATGTTGATTCATTTACAGTATTAGGGAACCATTAAGGAGCCATATAAAAGCATCAAGAAGTACCATGTCATGGGACCTTTAAATGAAATTGTTCTTTTCATTCTTTGACTTATAGACTTAGATTTAGACTTATAATTTATTGATCCACAAGGGAAATTGTTTTGGGTAAAGTAGCTCACTCATCAAATATAATATATGATGTATAACGAGGGTAAAAAAAAAAAAAAAGAAATAGGTGGAATATCAGCCAAAGAGCAATAGACCTGTGTCAATTGAGACATAATTATAAAAATTTAAAAAATGATGATAATACTGTATATGTACAAAGCAGAATTAAATAGAAAAGTAGTAATAAAGTATAAAAAACATTAATTCTCAAAAACGGTCCTCTTCACATTATTCCTGCTCAAAGACAAGATAACACAGTTTAACATATTAGTTGGAGCAAATACTTTTACACAGTAAAAATAAATTACAACTGACAAGACTGCTCTACAAATATGAATATAAACATTTTATAACACCAACTGTTCCCCCCGAGTATCAAACCCGTATCTCCCACGTGCTAAACCATAGCTTATCCTCTGCACCACAGACTTGTCTTAACAACAATGGTGAAAACATACTTAAAAAACTCAACAAACTTCAGCACTGTTGTAGGACTTACGTAATTTAAGCGCGCGCGCAATCTTCTGCCACGCCATGTCTCTCGCCTTGGTTATTGCAAATGTGTTGTAGAGTTCCAAAAGCAAACTCTGTTCTGATGCGTTGAAATAATCGGCCTGAATCTTCACCATGATCGTGTTTTCGACAGTCGCTTGGGCTTCTTATGTACCCCGTGCTCGCGTGTAGGCCAGGACTGGATAGGCCTGACTGAACTTAGCGCTGATGAGGCGCAGCTGAAATGCGTTAGTGGAACGACATCAGGCTTTAGTCTGGGTTGCGGCTAAGTCAGGCGAGGACTAACCACTTAGGCGCCGCTATGTTTAGCGACGTTCATGGAATACCCCCCTGGAGTAATATTTATTATTATTATTATTAGTAGTAGTAGTAGTAGTAGAAGTATTAACACATTTGTAGTTTGAACAAACAAAAATATATAAATAAAAACAGCTAGAAAAAATCTATTACATATTTAGTACTTTAATGCTTTTACTTAAAGGTCCAGTGTGTAGGATTCGTGGCGCGTAGGTGGATAGTGGCTATGGCACTTCCTGTTTTAGCTACGGCAGACCTCGAGGGACACCCGGGCGCGCCTTAACACGGACAGCTCGCGTACCCGCGCAAGAACCGCGCGCCGCTACGGTATAAATAAAACGCGGTCCCGTTCACTGTTTTTTTTTCTTTTCGCATGAAAACACACATTCCCGATCGTGTACCATGACAATCTACACATCAAATGAAACCTTACAGTCTCCTCTTTTTGACTATGCAATTCATTTCCCAGCACAACAATCACTCCCCGAGCATGTGGGGCTTTTATACAGAAAAGCACAAAACGAGGTTTGTTACTTAGCTTACCTTTGAAGGCTCTGGACAGGTCAAACTCTGTATTTCACCATAAGCTTGGTCTCAATCTGTCCGTAAGGATCCAGCAAATAAAATCCAGTAAAACAATTTAGTCCAAAACACGTGTTAGATCCATTACGACGTCTGATCCGGCAACATGCTTGTCGTTGTTTACCCAAAACCACGAGCCTTGCCGAAGGCGAAGGTGGAGCCCAAATGTCCTTCTGCGGCTCTCGTAATCAAAATGGCTGCCTCTACATGGAGTCAATCCCCCTTTTATGTGACTATATCTAAGTCCAAAAGAATACTTTGATTTCATGATGGAAGTGAAAAGGCTTGAAAAACAATGTATTTTTGAATGGGTATCTTCAATTTCGGTAATTAACGGGTAAAAATCTTACACACTGTCCCTTTAAGTAGATTTTTTCATGTGATACTTTTACGTGATTATTCTGGTAAACAGAGAGGCCACACTGCTGACCACAGCAGTGTTATATATACAAACCATTCAAACCACTTTGCATCTGACACTTTGCACCTGGCCATGTGCTCCTGACCCTGTGGTGACCATTACATAAATCACCTTTAAACCAGTACATGTGTTTGAAAAATAAAGGAGGGTTCTTTATCTGCAGATCAGCACTGTGTGAGCAGATAGGGCTGCTCTGACCTCTCCCTCTGACCCACCTTGGCTGCGTATTTATCACTAATGTTGAACAAGCACTTTAGCACTTCAGTTACACACATAAACAACTTTCTTAAGTGTCAATAGACTGGAACATTAATGACACTATTTCATGTTGTTCTGTGTTGTATCCTTATGTAATATACTGTATACTAAGCAAAACTTCTGAGCTTTAAGTCATGTTCTAATGTTATCTCCTCAAAAACAGACCCAGAGTTGTGTTTTTCATTCACACATTTGAGTAACACTTCATTGTTAGTCTGTCTACATCTCCAAAGCTCAAAATGCTCAGTTCCACCTTGTGATGTCATGAAGTGGTAGTTTCATGGTACTTTTTTTTTAACCTTTTGTTCAGTAGAGATGGGTAATTCCAGAGCTGAAATGATTCTAGTGAAGGTGAATGGAGTTTAAAAACACAGTCGTGCACTTTTTATATTACTACATGACATCACAAGGTGTAACGGAGGGTTTTCAGTTTGAGAGAAGAACTCAGCCTAAATGTGCAGGGTTTGTGTGTTAAACGTGTGAATGAAAAACACAACTCCAGGTATGATTGTGATGAGGAAACATTACAACATAGATCAGAAAATAGCGTAATATGGGGCCTTTAAGTACTGTACCCTTATACCATGGAAATTGAAGTGTACAGTATTCATGTTATTTGATTTTGTATCCTAAATTAATATTTAAATATGGGGTATTACCACTTTGCTGGGGTATTATTTGCTAATACATTTTGATCACCATTTTACCTTTTGTTGTTTTGAAATTGCTGCATTCAAAACAAAACAATTAATAAGTGTGCATTCCTCTGCACATTGCATCAGGTTTGTGAAGTTGTAATATATTGTTTTGTATCCTGTTGTTTTTATGGAAAATTGTCGTATGGGAGCATGGGTGACGTAGGCTTGTGCGCGGAGCACTGTACAGGCTCCTACAGATAACCGCTAAGGAGAGTTCGAATAAGGCCTAGATTACTCAAACATGCATGGATAACATCTAAAATAATTCCAGGCATGTTTTGATAAGGAAATAAAGTTATAACATAGTGAAAAGTTGCTTTTATGAAATATCCCCAATTTAAAAATACATCATAATATTTTGCGTGAAGAGTCCCTCAGTCGTCCAGGTAGAATCCATGATAAAAGAAGAAATTCAATTTGTCAACTGGACAAAGTTTGTTTGGTCGAAAACGTTTCGCCGCTCATCCGAGAGGCTTCGTCAGTTCTGGTTGGAGTGCTGGTAAGACACTTGCTTATATCTCGCTGCAGGGAGGAGCTAACTATACTGCAGTTTTTCCGAAACTATCTCGCCTATTTGTTTCTGTCTTTTGTCCGACATAATTTGTCTCCCATCTATAATTTCATTCTTAAACCTAAATCAAAACAAACAAAAGAAACAATAGGGCTAGCCAGGTCAGGGCCAGAGGTGTGAAAAAACAGTTGTGTAGGGATGAATAGGTATGCTAATCAGGGCTCTCAAGTCTCACGCATTGAGAGTGTGACACACGCAATCCGACATGTTCACATGCTCACACGCCACACATGGCATCTCTCACGCAGAATTTTTTTTTTTTTTTTTTGTGCCCAGAAAATTGGTCTGTGTGGCTTTGTTTATGCAGGCTCCGCGTGTTTTCAGCGGAAAACAACTCCCCCTGCTCCGGACGCACGGTCCGAGCGAGGCCGGAGCAGACGCGCCGTCCCCCGGGCACGTCCTGAGCCTCAGTCCCGGTGTCTCCATCTGTGCGTAACGTGTCCCCCCCGACGGCTTACGCGCGGAATACGCGTGGCCCAGAGCCGAACTGCCCATGGTGAGCCGCGGTGAGCCGCGGTGAGCTGCGGTGAGCCGCGGTGAGCCGCGGTCAGCCGCGGTGAGCCGCGGTGAGCCGCGGGCCCGGTGCATTAACCAGACTCTTACATGAATCCGTTAAAAATGTCCCGCTCCCCCCCGCCCCTCTCAGCGCGATGATAAAACAAACTGAGAACCATCAGGTAATAACTTCATTTATATAACTCTCATTAGTTGCTTTGTAGTTTAAGTTTCCTCTTTAGACAAACAGGGCTCTCAACACGCAATTCGACGTGCCCCCCCCGGCTCCTCGGGAAAAATTGTTCACTCGCCAGGACTAAACCAGAACTAAACGAGGACTAGACCAGGACTAAACCAGAACTAAACCAGGACTAGGACTAAACCAGAACTAAACCAAGACTAAACCAGGTCTAAACCAGGACTACACCAGAACTAAACCAGGACTAGACCAGGACTAAACCAGGACCTAGCCAGGACTAAACCAGAACTAAACCAGGACTAAACCAGAACTAAACCAGGGCTAAACCAAAACTAAACCAGGTCTAAACCGGGTCTAAACCAGGATTCAACTGGGACTAAACCAGGACTAAACCAGAACTAAACCAGGACTAAACCAAGACTAAACCAGGTCTAAACCAGGACTAACCCAGAACTAAACCAGGACTAGACCAGGACTAAACCAGGACCTAGCCAGGATTAAACCAGAACTAAACCAGGACTAAACCAGAACTAAACCAGGACTAAACCAAGACTAAACCAGGTCTAAACCGGGTCTAAACCAGGATTCAACTGGGACTAAACCAGGACTAAACCAAGACTAAACCAGGTCTAAACCAGGACTAAACCGGGAATAACCCGGCACTAAACCAGGACTAAACCAGGTCTAAACCAGGACTAAACCAGGACTAAGCCAAGACAAAACCAGATCTAAACCGGGTCTAAACCAGGACTAAACCGGGACTAAACCAGGACGAAACCAGGACTTAACCAAAACTAAACCAGGTCTAAACCAAGACTAAGCCAGGACTAAACCAGGTCTAAACCAGGACTAAGCCAAGACTAAACCAGATCTAAACCGGGTCTAAACCAGCACTAAACCAGGACTAAACCAGGTCTAAACTAGGACTAAACCAGGTCTAAACCAGGACTAAGCCAAGACTAAACCAGATCTAAACCGGGTCTAAACCGGGACTAAACTAGGACTTAACCAAAACTAAACCAGGTCTAAACCAAGACTAAGCCAGGACTAAAACAGGTCTAAACCAGGACTAAACCAAGACTAAACCACATATTATCCTGTGCATTATTGAATGATAATATGGACTTTTAGTTATAAAAAGTACCTTCTAATTCTGCCCCCCCCCCCCGCTCCTCAGGAAAAAATGCCCCCCCCCGCTCCTCAGAAATCTCACTCCTACCAATCTTGAAAACTTGAGAGCCCTGTGCTAATCTAGACGCCAGAGAAACAAAAAAAACTGCAGTATAGTTAGCTCCTCCCTGCAGCGAGATATAAGCAGTGTCTTACCAGCACTCTAACCAGAACTGACGAAGCCTCTCGGATGAGAGGCAAAACGTTTTCGACCAAACTTTGTCCAGTTGACAAATTGAATTTCTTCTTTTATCATAATATTTTGTTTCAGCATTTGAAATCTGTATTTAAAGGTGCATTGCGCCACTTTTCTGTTGGACAGTCCATTACCCACTTATCTCCATGGAGATGTAATTGCTTTGCCATGAATGTTCTATTTTATAACTTAAAACACATCTATTTAGCATTTAATTATTAAGGGTGTTTCTGTTACTCAAAAATGAGAACTTCGCACTTCAATCTCTTCAAACGGGTGCGTTGGAGGCGAGGGAGCAGACGCAGAACACACGAGGAGAAAACAATCCCGCACTCCGTCTTACTTGCAAAATGAGACATTTATTAAGACATGCAACATTTTGCCTGATGACGGCCTAGGGCCTCTCCACAAATCTGACCTGTAATGTAGCCTATAGCTGTATTCCTTGAAATTCCTGCTGTGGAACATTCTAGACAAAGCAGTAACATCTCCATGAAGACAAGCATGTGATAGAGCCTCCACCAGAAACGATGCACAATGTCACTTTTATGTATTTATTTGTTTATTTGTTTATTTCATTCTTAAAGTATAAAAAAAACATTAACAGCGTCTTAACATTAAACAAACATTATCTGTCCTCTTTTTCCTTTTCCAGACAGTAACACTGATCGTTACTTTAAAACATTTCAAATCAATACATTTCATTTCATTTCAGTCACAAATATTAATTGCAACTTTTATACACAACAACTTTTCTTATCTGAAGGAGGGTCCACTACCTGAGGCACAGACTTACATGTAGACAAACTTTATTGATCCACAAGTGAAGACGCTCACAGATCACAATATAATATAATAACAAAGAGAAAAACATATAAATGGTAATAAAAGTATCAGAAATAAAGGAGCAGAGTTTATAAGATTTATCTTCTTCCCGTTCCTTTTGTCCACGCAGCAAAAACAAGACAAATAATGGTTGGATATGTATTTATGTTAATTGTTAGATTAGTTGTTGTGGTTCACTTTATCAATCAATCAATCAATCATTATTTATAAAGCGCTTTTCATACAAAAAAATTTAACACAAATCGCACAAACTTTAAACATGCCAACATAATAATAACATGAGCAATAAATAAATAAAAATACAACAAATGAAAATTTCAAGTTACGAAACGCCTTCACGTTAAATTTTGGTCTCTAGATACGAAAGAAAATTCAAGTTACGAAACGCGAAATCTCAAAAATTCAAATAATGCGCTCTCAGCCACACACATTATACGCTTTTCTAAGACTGGATTTAAACTTTTCTCACATTTGTCTCTCGTTTAAACACTCAAACTTTCATAGATTTTCAACAAAATTATTAATAGTGAATTGTGGGGGGAAGGGGGAGGGGGAAGAAAACTGTGCGCGGACACGTGTGTGATAGCGCAGCATGACCCGGCGCGGGGCTGCCAGCAGGTCTAGACCTGGACTAAACCAGGACTGGACCAGGACTAAACCTGGACTAAACCAGGACTAAACCTGGACTAAACCAGGACTAGACCAGGTGGATTAAAGAGCCGAGGAGGTCTAGACCAGGTCTAGAGGAGGTCTAGAGGAGGCACGGTTTGAGCACGGGTCTCGTTCATGCGCTCAGACTGCGTGCGGTCCCCCTCGCTGCTCGCCTCAGCCGTGACTTGAAACGAAACCAGGAAATAGACTCGCACGCGGCGCTTTAATCCACCTGGTCTAGTCCTGGTTTAGTCCAGGTTTAGTCCAGGTTTAGACCTTGGTCTAGACCTGGTATAGTCCACATTTAGTCCTGGGTCTACAGTCTCTACGCAGAACACAATGTTACACTATAAAAAAAGTTACACTATAAAAAAAAAACTTGGATCGGGGCCTTGGAACGAATCAGGCTTTTTCCATTGAAATAGCTACTCAACTTACGAAAAATTCACGTTACGAAACCACTTCTGGAACGAATTAATTTCGTAAGATGAGGTACCACTGTACTTATGATTTCTAGTGGACTAAAATCATTTTGTAACATAGCTGGGTGGAGACGAGATGTTCCTCAGGGTGGGGTCAGCACGGGTCTGCATTGTTCTTTTTTATGTTCATGATTTCCAAGAACAGCTTTAGACCAAAATGTGCAGTAGAAAACTCACATTACACAATTTTCTGATCTGTTCTCATACTGTTTCCTCAACACAAACGCACCTGGATTTGTGTTTTGTTTCAGTCCCATGTTAACATACAAACCCTGCAGATTTAGGACGAGTTCTTCTCTCAAACTGAAAATACTCTGTTCCACTTTTTGATGTCATGTGGCAATACGGAAGTGGAGTTGAAAATCTCTACAAAACAAAAGTAAAAGTAAAAAGTAGCTGTTAAGTATACACTGTAATGTGTTGTAAATTAGTAGAATTAAAATAAGATATGCTTCTTCTTACTCCTATTTTGAACATGGAAAGTTTTTAATTTTCTTTTCTTTTTTCTTTCTTTGTTAAATGTACATATTCTGAGAGTATGGAGACCTTTTGTTTACCTTTTATTTTTTTAAATGTTCAAATAAAATGAACTCTAACTTGAAAACTACTGCTCCATGACATCACAAGGTGGAACAGATCATTTTGAGCTTTGGATATGTTGACAGACAAATAATTTTAAAAAATGAATGAATGAATACAGTACTGATAATGTATATGTGTGAATGAAACAAAATACAACTCCAGGTCTGTTTTTGAGGAGGAATCTGCTTTATAACATGACTTAAAGGAAAAGTAAAAATTTTTTTTTTACAATCTGAGCCTTCTTTCGGCAATAAAACAAGTAGTTTTACTCACCCATAGCAGTTTGGTGTCAATTGGAGCAGTATCGCAGAACTTATGTTGAGCCGTTCTGTTCTACTAATGATCCCGTTTCCGTTAGCGTGAGTGCTCGGGGCATTACTTTGCGGTCTCCAAATAACACAAACTTTAGCACTTTTCAAATCACAGAAGATCGCTGTGTCAGCGTAGACTTTTAGTGGATTCCAAAACGGCCTGAAACCCGATATGCAGCTACAGTTTCATTTGATGACGTCATCAGAGAGGACAGTGCGCATGCGTGAACTCAGCTGTTTTGTAAACACCACTAGTCCGAAAGAAGCTAACACCGCTCTGAACTTTACTTTTCTGTTGCGATATCGGGTTTCAGGCCGTTTTGGAATCTACTAAAAGTCTACCCTGACACAGCGATCTTCTGTGATTTGAAAAGTGCTAAATTTTGTGTTATTTGGAGACCGCAAAGCAGTGCCCTGAGCACTCACGCTAACGGATACGGGATCATTAGTAGAACAGAACGGCTCAACATAAGTTCTGCGATACTGCTCCAATTGACACCAAACTGCTGTGGGTGAGTGAAACTACTTGTTTTATTGCCGAAAGAAGGCTCAGATTGTAAAAAAAAAAAAACATTACTTTTCCTTTAAAGCTCACAAGAGTCAATTTAGTGTAATATGAGACTTTTAATCTGAGTTGAAAGAAATGTTATTATATTCAAAATTATGAGTGACCAATGAGTTCCTTTATTTCATGTGCGTTACTGGAAAAAAAAAGATGCAAAAAGATGGTTTGCGATGCAGTGGAACATGTGGAAACCAAACTCATGCCTCTCCTTAAAGGTGCATTTAACTTTTCAACTTTTCTGGTGGAGGGTCCGTCACCTGCTTTTCTCCATGGAGATGTTATTGATTTGTCTGGAATGTTCCACAGTATGGTATTTAACCTTTCTATCTTCGTGGTGCCCAAACCAGATCAAGTTACAGGTCAGATCTGTGGAGAGGCGACCCGTTCACAGTCAAAATTCATTTTTGAGCTATAAATCCACCTATAATGGCATACATGTAAAATAGAGCTGTTTAATGTCATACTGTGGAACATTCCAGGCAGAGCAATGACATCTTCATAGAAACAAGCAGATGACAGACCCCCAACCAAAAAGTTACACCTAAAAATAAACAAAAAGAGATCATATTCCGTACGATGCCAGGCAAGTATTGCAAGTCAAATCACATAAACAAACATACGGTGTGATATATTACCTAACCTGTATTGTCCTCTTTGAATCTGGACATTCCTGGACAGATATGAAGTGTGAACGCTCGCCTTCTTAAAGGAAAATTAACGTTTTTTTTTACAATCTGAGCCTTCTTTCGGCAATAAAACAAGTAGTTTTACTCACCCATAGCAGTTTGGTGTCAATTGGAGCAGTTTTGAAGAAGTTATGTTGTAGCCGTTCTGTTCTACTAATGATCCCGTATCCGTTAGCGTGAGTGCTCGGGGCATTACTTTGCGGTCTCCAAATAACACAAACTTTAGCACTTTTCAAATCACAGAAGATCGCTGTGTCAGGGTAGACTTTTAGTGGATTCCAAAACGGCCTGAAACCCGATATGCAGCTATAGTTTCATTTGATGACGTCATCAGAGAGGACAGTGCGCATGCGTGAACTCAGCTGTTTTGTAAACACCACTAGTCCGAAAGAAGCTAACACCGCTCTGAACTTTACTTTTCTGTTGCGATATCGGGTTTCAGGCCGTTTTGGAATCCACTAAAAGTCTACCCTGACACAGCGATCTTCTGTGATTTGAAAAGTGCTAAAGTTTGTGTTATTTGGAGACCGCAAAGTAATGCCCCGAGCACTCACGCTAACGGATACGGGATCATTAGTAGAACAGAACGGCTACAACATAACTTCTGCGATACCACTCCAATTGGCACCAAAGTGCTATGGGTGAGTAAAACTACTTGTTTTATTGCCGAAAGAAGGCTCAGATGGTAAAAAAAACTTTAATTTTCCTTTAATCTTATCTTTTGGCCTCGGTTCAGAATGTCACTTTCAAACTCAAACCTTTAATATCAGAGATTTCAGCCTTATCTCTGGACCACCTTTCCCCCGTCCCCCTCTTCTATCTGTCCAATCGATGGTCCAGCGGTGGTCAGCTCTGTTGCATTGTGTAAGCCGTACAGTGTGGCCTTTCCTGTGGGGAGGTCCTGCAGACTTGGTGTCTCAGCCCGGAGCCGTTACAAGGACTCTCCATTGTTCTGGACCTCAGCCCTCCGTCCTGTCCTCCCCCTCTCCTCCTCTCAGGTGCTGTACCCGATTCTGTCCCACAGTGACAAAGCTGACACGCTATTTTTGCTGCTTTTGTGTCTGAGCTTGCATGGTTTATTTAAAGGGGATTTGTAGATTTGACAGATCGGTGAGAAGTGACGTTGGACACAGAGGCTACGGGCTTCCCCTTTAACCTATAGGGCAAAGGTTGTGTGCACACTGAGGAGTTGTTGGTTTGGTCCCTGTTACTGACACTACATAATGCAGTGCTGCCCTTGAGCAAGATATGTGATGTACCTGATAAAAGAGAGGTGCCCAGTGATTGCATAAAAAATAAGGTGGGTCAGGACGTCTGCTGCACTGTTCTATTTACTGTAGGTTATTTACTTTCTATTTGAGGGACATTTGGGAGTTACACTCTGACAGTGCTTCATCAGAATCAGAAATAAGAAAATCAGAATCAGAAAGATTTTTTTATTGCCATTGTCAAGTGAACAGAGTTCACAAAACTAGGAACTTGTCTCGGTGATAAGGTGCAAACATAAAACACTAAATAATAATAATACCTAAAATATAGCTATAGTAAAAGAAAAACACAATAAACAATCCAAATAACAAAAAGGTTGAGATGAGCAGCATCAGAACAGTAGTGCAAACATGACGTAATTAAAGTGACTGGTGATATAAAGTGATATAAAGTGATATAAAGTGATATAAAGTGATATAAGTGATATAAAGTGTCCAGCTTTGTGCAGATGTTATGAATTGTTCATGAGTCCAACAGCTGAGGGAAAGAAACTGTTCTTGTGACGGGAGGTTCTGGTCCCGATGGACCGTAGCCTCCTGCCAGAGGGAAGTGGCTCAAATAGTTCGTGTCCAGGGTGAGAAGTGTCAGCTGCTATCCGGCCTGCTCGCCCCAGAGTGCTGGAGACGTACAGGTCCTGGATAGATGGAAGGCTGCAGCCAATCACCTTCTCGGCAGAGCGCACAATGCGCTGTAGTCTCTGTTTGTCCCTGACAGTGGCTCCAGCACCACACAGTGATGGAAGAGGTGAGGATGGACTCAGTGATGGCCGTGTAGAACTGCACCATCATCTGGACTGGCAGCTTGGCTTTTCTTAGCTGCCGCAGGAAGTACAACCTCTGCTGGGCCTTCTTGATGAGGGAGTTGATGGTTGGCTTCCACCTGAGGTCCTGTAAGTGCCCAGGAACCGGAAGGAGTCCACTGTGGTGATGGGGGAGTCTGTCAGGGAGAGAGGAGGCAGGAGGGCTCTGACTTTCCTGAAGTCCACGATCATCTCCACTGTCTTCTGGTGGTTGAGATCCAGGTTGTTGCTGCTGCACCAGGACACCAGCCGGTCCACCTCCCTCCTGTAGGCAGACTCATCGCCGTCAGAGATGAGCCCGATGAGGGTGGTGTCGTCCGCAAACTTAACCAGTTTGACGGAGTCGTGGCCGGAGGTGCAGCAGTTTGTGTACAGGGAGAAGAGCAAAACTTTCACATTAGCAGAGGATGGTTTCGATCCATCGACCTCTGGGTTATGGGCCCAGCACACTTCCTCTGTGCCACTCTGCTGTTTCATGAAGGATCAGATGTTGTCTTTAAACTGCAAAATAAACAATTTTATAATAACTGGTTCAAAGCAGTTTGGGATTCCCAGGGGAAAAGTCCAACATTTCTAATCTAAATTGCACTCACTCGCCTTCACAGCTGATATTGGCCAGCTTTATGTTGTTGTGAGAAGGACCTTGCAGGCCTCTGAACTGCTTTGGTGTTTTGTCTACACAGGCACATTGTGAAGTGTAGAAGCACCCAGGGCTGCAAGATTAATCACTATTGACTCAAATGTAATTTGAGCTGGTGCAGTTCCAGCTGAGACTGCAGTGAGCAGTTTAGTTGTGAGGTGACACTCTCAGTGGAGGTGCTCTGCTGTTATGTTCGTGTTTTTGAAGCTCCAGACCACGTATTCACACCATATTTTTAAAAGGAAAGGTTTGCGTTATGCTCGGGTGTTCTGCTTTAACCTGGAGCACCACAGCACCTCTTCTGGTGCCTCCACCTGCACGCTGTGAGGTCTGAGCTCTCCTTACTTTGAATTACAGTGAACCCTCGCTCTATCGCGGTTCACTCTTCGCGGCCTCGCTGTTTCGCGGATTTTTTTTTTTCAATTTTTTTTTTTTTCATTTTTTTTTTATTGTGTAACTTTTTTTTTATAGTGTAACAATGTGTTCTGCGTCCTGATTGGCTAAGAGACTAGACCAGGACTAAACGTGGACTAAACCAGGTCTAGACCAGAACTAGACCAGGTCTGAACCAGGATTAAATCACTCTGTGCGGCTCTTGCATTCGTTTGTGGCTCGGGTTGAGAGCATGCGGTCCGGGCGCCGCAGTTCTATCTCGTGCTCACAGCCCCGGTGCGGCCTAGCGCTGCATTTTCTCATATTTGTCTCTAGTTTAAACACTCAAACTTTCATAGGATTTTCAACAAAATGTATTAATTTGTCCACGATAAACCCCTCATCATGGACAAATCCATGACAGAGCAGCACGTGTCGCGCACTTCTCCAAGAGGTTGGTGCGCGTCTCGTCCAGGGACGTGGCAGTGCTCCTCGCGTGTCCGGCGGGTATTTCGGGGCCGTGTCTCCCCCCACGCGTCACTATTAATACATTTTGTTGAAAATCTATGAAAGTTTGAGTGTTTAAACTAGAGACAAATGTGAGAAAAGGATAGTTCCAGTCTGAGAAAAGCGTATAATGTGTGTGGTGAGGCGTTTACAGCCTTAAAACATGTAGAATAATTGTAAAATATAAAGTTGTCCTACTTCAAGGATTTCTCTTATTGCGGAACCTAACCCCGCGATAAACGAGGGATTACTGTATTCAAATTCCTGCATCTCTGGCCTGGTGTGATACTTGAAAGATGGGACAAAATGGAGGAGTTCAGAGAAACTGAAGCAAAATTCCTCATGGTACCATAATGTAGTGATTTAATGTATCTGTGCCACTGAACTGTAGTGTCCTACTGTCTAATTGCCTCTGTATTTACATTTTACTCTGTATTTCCACCGTGTTTATTGTCATTTCACTGAGCCCTTAAATCCCTCAAACTATCACCAATACTTCATATGTTTCCAATGTCCACTGCACCACTCCCCAGGGTTCCTAGAGTTTTATCTGTGAGCTGTCATAACGGCTTATGCCATAGACATAAGATAAGATGTAACAGGCCAGTAGGTTCATGTCTCAAACACAGCTGGGTCACCACCGTGTTAGATCATATGGACTCTGGACTCTTAAGCCAGTTTGAAGTCAGTGTGTCTATGAAACTGCTTTTATGGAGCTTCAGATAAGTCTGACTTTTCAGTGAAGATTATTAAAGAGTTTATTGTAAATGAGAGCGGATGGAAAGAACAGCTCATCTTTGGAGATAAGGTTTCTGGATTGAGTTGGTTTGAACTGGTACCGGGGAGGAAACAGAGCTGCAGTTGAATTAGATTAGATAAATTGTTATGTTTTTGCTGACTAAAGTGAACAGTAATTTGTCTACAAATATGGATCAAATGCATTTCCATTGACTAAAACTAAGCTATGTCTATTTTTTGTATATATATATATTTTTTTTTGTTGATATAAGTTCTGATATTTCTGTAGAATGATCAAAACTAAACATGAATGAAAGGAGCAAAAGAACTGTTTTTTTTCTGTCCCTTTGACACATTTCTCTATTGAAAATTGACATGTACATCGCAGCTCACCCAGAATCCTTGTATGTGCTTGTGTTTTTCTGTGCTCTTTCATTCCAACATCTAAAAAAACATTGTTGATTTATCTGAATGTATCAAACACATTTACAGCTGAAGAAAATGTTGTGATGCCATGTGGCCGCCTTGGTCCAGCAGGAGAGTAACGATGGGAAGCTTTATCTACAATCCTGCAGATTTAAGTGCATGTTTTTCTTTCTTGTCTTTTAATATGCATAGTCCTTTTAATAAATAAATACAAATACAGTGGTCCCTTGCTCTATCGCGGTTCACTATTCGCGGCCTCGCTGTTTCGGTTTTTTTTTAAATAGTGTAACATTTTTTTTATAGTGTAACATTGTGTTCTGCGTCCTGATTGGCTAAGAGACTGTAGACCCAGGACTAAACATGGACTAAACCAGCTCTAGACCAGAACTAAACCAGGTCTAGACCAGGTCTAAACCTGGACTGGACCTGGACTAAACCAGGACTGGACCAGGTCTAGACCTGGACTAAACCGGGACTAGACCTGGTCTAAACCACAATTAAACCACCATGTGCCGCTCTTTGCTGGTTTCATGCGGCTGGTTTGTGACTCGAGCTGAGAGGTCGCGGTCCAGGCGCCGCGGTTCGATCTCATGCTCACAGCCCCGGTGTACACGCAGCCTCTCGCCTGTCACAGATTTGACCACGATGAGGGGGTGCATGTGTCGCGCACTTCTCCAAGGGGCTGGTGCGCGTCGCATCCCGGGACGTGGCAGTGCCGTTGAATGAGCGCGGTGCTTCCTGCGAATCCAGTGACTCATGTCTCATGGCTCCCCTCGCACGTCCGGCGAGGCTCTCGGAGCCGTGTCTCCCCCCACAATTCACTATTAATACATTTTGTTGAAAATCTATGAAAGTTTGAGTGTTTAAATGAGAGAAATGTGGGAAAAGGTTAATTCCAGTCTGAGAAAAGCGTATAATGTGTGTGGTGAGGCATTTACAGCCTTAAAACATGTAGAATAATTGTAAAATATAAAGTTGTCCTAGTTCACGGATTTCTCTTATTGCGGGTTATTTCTGTAACCTAACCCCCGCGATAAATGAGGGATTACTGTATAACTATTTCCAGCAAACACATCGCTACAACACGTTAGTATGTGTTGGAAAATCACACTGGATTTGCAGTCTTCTGACAGTGTTTGAGTTAGTCCTTTTACCATGTGAGAACAGACAGACAGTCTGAGGCTACGCTCCTGGATTTTTTAAAATGCGGGTTGGAAAAAATACGCGTCCACACACGTGTCGGATCAGTAAATATTTGCGTCCAGGCGAAAACGGAGCGCTGAGTGAAAATGATGTAATACATATGCCACACCGATATGTGGCGCTGTAAACAGGAAACCAGAGCCCCCAGACACGCAATACTACAAAGAGCACATGCGAATCTTCCGTAAACAAGCAAACATGTCTACACCGTCAACAAATGATCTTCACATTACTGGAGGGAGTCACTGCTACGTTGGTGCAGCAGAAATATGACCTAGGAGCAAAATTTGACCTGTTGTAAGTAAACACATTTATTTGGCAACTACTACACCCAAGAGATTTTTATAAAGTGCTTTGGTTGATTTTTTGTGACTTTTATGGCAAAATTATTTCATCCCCCTGATCCACCAACGTTGCAGTGACTCCCTCCAGTAATGTGAAGATCATTTGTTGACGGTCCCTAACACAGGCGGTAGCCACAGAAAGAAGGAGCTGCGTGAGCAGAGTTTTTGCCTATAAATCGATAGTATTAGAGTGGTACCTCACCTTACGAAAGACCCAACAAACGAAAATTCCAAGTTACAAAATGCCTTCACGTTAAATTTTGGTCTCTAGATACGAAAGAAAATTCAAGTTACGAAAAGCGAAATCTCAAAAATTCAAATAATGCGCTCAGCCACACACATTATACGCTTTTCTCAGACTGGATTCAAACTTTTCTCACATTTGTCTCTCGTTTAAACACTCAAACTTTCATAGATTTTCAACAAAATGTATTAATAGTGAAGTGTGGGGGGAAGCGGGAGGCCGACATGTGTGTGATAGCGCAGCATGACCCGCTGTACTCACGAGACCCGTGCTCAAACCGTGCCTCCTCTAGACCAAATCAAATCAAATCAAACAATATTTATAAAGCGCTTTTCATACAAAATTGTAGCACAAAGCTACAAGCAGGTCTAAACCAGGATTAAACCAGGATTAAACCACCGCGGCTCTTACCTGCGTTCGTTCATGCGCTCGGACTGCGCACGGTCCCGATGGAAGGCACATCTCCTCCCCTCCTTTCCCTCCTCGCTGCTCGCCTCAGCCGTGACTCGTGAGGTACACCGGCAGAGCTGGCACCAAACCAGGAAATAGACCCTGGTTTGGTGCCAGCTCCTGGTGTCCAGTCCTGGTTTAGTCCACGTTTAGTCCTGGTCCAGTCCAGGTATAGACCTTGTTTAGACCTGGTTTAGTCGTTAGTCCTGGGTCTACAGTCTCTTCGCAGAACACAGTGTTACACTATAAAAAAAAGTTACACTATAAAAAAAAACTTGGATCGGGTCCTTGGAACGAATCAGGCTTTTTCCATTGAAATAGCTACTCAACTTACGAAAAATTCACGTTACGAAACCACTTCTGGAACGAATTAATTTCGTAAGGTGAGGTACCACTGTACTTGCTATCGTTTTATTAGATAGACATTATCAAGTAGAACTCTCGTTAACCTTGGTCGTGTTATTTAGGCAAAATGCTTGTTTGGATCTTAATACGGGAATGTTAAACATACTCGGACATTATGTTGGCTTTTCGGCGAGAATATACAACCAGGGACCATTACCAACGGGCAGCTATATAGTTGTGTGAATTTGTGTAAAGAAAACAGAAATGCTTTTATATATTTTTGTGTGTGATACTGCATGTGCCTGTTTGTAGGTAAATTTTCATTCAATAAAAAAAGACAAGAAATAGTTGCGCTTTTTCTTTATTTACAGCACACAACACACTCAAATTGGTATGGGCTCCTCATTGTCCACTATCTGCCTTTTCATTAATGGGATCTTTCCAGTTTAAAATACGCGTTTAGCTTTGAATTGGCAAACACTCGTGCGTCGTGCGTACTGCCAGGCCACTTCACAATAACGTCCATAAACTGGTACCTGTAGTCACACACCGCTTGTATGTTTAGGGAATGTTTGCCCTTTCTGTTGATGTTTATTTCAACGTGGGTCCCGTCGATCGCTCCCAAACATTGTGGCATGTTATGCACACGAAGTTGTCCCTCTGTCCGTTACCTTCTGGTCACGTGATGATGACAGCATCGCAACGTCATCGTTTTCCCATAAGTCGCGTTTTACCCGCCCACACGACAACGCAACCCCCGGCGTTCTCAGATTTCTCCACTCTGGAACCCGTTTTCAAAAAACACAGTTTTCACCCACCCAAAACGCCGGCGCCATGTGGGCGAAAGGCCAAAACGAATACAAACTTCTCCGTTTCCACCAAAAAACGTTGTGTGGACAGGGCCTGAGAACTGTGTGAACTGATGAATTGCGTGAGAAATGCCGTGTGAGTGTGTGAACACGTCAAATTGTCTCTCTCAATGCGTGAGACTTGAGAGCCCTGCTGTAAATGTTTGTCTAAAGAGCAAACTTAAACTACAAAGCAACTAATGAGTTATATAAATGAAGTTATTACCTGATGGTTCTCAGTTTGTTTTATCATCACTGTTTCCTCGTGTTCAGTCGCTGTCCTTATCACTGACAGGGCAGTGTGCGCTTAGCAGATGAAACTACACTCTACAGTCTGCCCAACAACAGAACAATCTATTTTCTGATTGGCTGATTTTTTTCCGGGGAGCGGGACGGGGAGGAGGGAGGGGGAGTTTTTTTCGCTGAAAACGTGCGGTGCCTGCATAAACTGAGCCACACAGACCGATTTTCTGGGCACAAAAAAAAATAAAAATTCAGCGTGAGAAATGCCATGTGTGGCGTGTGAGCGTGTGAACACGTCGAATTGCCTGTGTCACACTCTCAATGCGTGAGACTTGAGAGCCCTGATGACACTAAGCTCAATTTAATATAAAACACAATTCTATGCCGTATATATAGTAGGGGGTCCCTGGCCCAGTTCGCCATCTGTCTGGGGGTCCCTGGCCTGAAAAACGTTGAAGACCCCTGTTCTAGATGATGTGAGCACCTGAGCCTCTGTTCAGATGCAGGTTTGAATCAAATGATCAAACTAAATAATAATAATTAAAAAAAAAAAAAGACAGCTGCATTATATTTAACTTATCTGACATGCAGTATTCCATTGCAAGTTTTTATTGCTAAAACAAAACAAAACAAAAAAAAACCCTTGAACATTCATATGCACATTCTTACTGTGAGCGGGTTTGCCTCCACACAGATGTGACCTGCAACTTGGCTTGATGGTTTGGTTAAATTCCATTCTGCGGAACAATCCAGGCAAAGCAATGCAATTTCTATGTAGCGGACCCTCTACCAAAAAAAAGTTACATAGTGTGACTTTAAAAACCTGGTCAAACCTGCAGGTCGCCCTCTGATCAGGACTTCCTTATGAACGCTGACGCAATTTGCAATCAGAGGAGCAGGAACTGCACCTTCCTACATACAAAAATTATCCGCTAACGCTTTCAACAGCTGCCTGTTAGCTTAGTCGCCGCCACCGCCCGCCGCTCACTCATCACAGGAAGTCCATTTGTGCAGACAGGAAGTAGATAAGGTCCAATTGCCCCTCTGTCGATGGCTATCTCCACTTCCAAGCGTCACGCTCTACGCCGAGCCGGAGGATAGGGGGCGCCGTGGTCACTTTACGGTCAGCAAGGGTGAAGTACAGTGACGAGCGCACCAGGTGTCAAGTCAACAGGACAAACTATAAAACACGGGGTGAGTATAATAGGGAAGTAGCAATTAGTATTAGTATCTACAATGGGCTTTTCTATTGGCGTTGTTAGCAGGAAGCAAAGTCCAGAGCTGATAGTTGTTATGAAAGTTTATTGTTTGGCTTATATAATAAAACTCTGTTGCAAAGTCATCACAATATTGATTACGACGCATGGTTCACTGAGGCTGAAGTTAGGGCATCCGCATCTTAAAGGTCCCATGACATGAAATTTTCACTTTCTGAGGTTTTTGAACGTTAATGTGAGCTCCCCTACCTTGTTTAGCCCCCCATGGCTAAAGGTTGCGATATGTGTAAACTGATCAATTGCGGTCCTTTTCCCGTTTTCCCAAACGGACGATTCTGAAAAAGGGGACTTTTTCAGAGTGACGTCACACTCAGGGAAAAATGCGAATGTAGTTCCAACCCCCCCCACCCCCCCACCCCCCCCACCCCCGTCTGGATGTCTCGGAAGTCCTTTATCCGAGCCTCCGAACCTCTGAAACAGCAGTGGTTTAATTGTAGTTTCTGTGGAAATGTGTTTATTTTTCAATGGAAATCGTCTCATATCTTCCTCCGCGCTTAAACGCGGAAGTGGGGCCAGTGCACCGCACCGCTAAACGAGGAATGAGCGGCACTGGCCTGTCTCTGTCCTCCTCATTTGCATTCAAGCAACAACGCCCAGAATACAGTGTTTCAGAGAGATATTTTTGACGCTGACTGTGTTCATGAGGCTATCTCATACACAGTCTTGATTTTGAAGAAGGATTCATTTACAGTATTAGGGAACCATTAAGGAGCCATATAAAAGCATCAAGAAGTACCATGTCATGGGATCTTTAAGAATTTACTGTGCAAAAAAGCTCTGGGTTTTGACCTATTTAACACTAGAGATGTAATAATAACGGTGACCTCACCATCTTCAAAAAAAAACAAAAAACGTCAAGACCCATCTGTTTAAAGCTGCTTTTAATGTTTAAATAATTTGCTATTTTTATTAATTTTGACTGTGTTATGGACTTATTTCATTGTATTGCTCTGTGAAGCGTCTTTGAGCGTCATGAAAAGCGCTATACTGTATAAATAAAATTTATTATTATTATTATTATTATTATTATTATTATTATTATTAATAATAATAATAATAATAATAATAATAATAATAATAATAATAATAATAATAATAATAATAATAACTGAAATATCATGACGTGAAAGGTTACCATAATATTCTGGACCGTCACAAGGTATAAAAATTACAAGTCTCTTTGCTTAATGAATAGTTCTGGTGCAGCAACAAATAAAAAAACAGAAGGAACTACATAGACCATGATCTTTGCTCCATTTCGGTGTGGACTACATGAAGAAAGAACTGTTTTTCTCACTATATGGTGTCTTAAAACTTCACAAAATGAATAATAAAAAAAGTATTTTAAAAAAGTAAAGATTATTAATTACAAGAATATGTTTTTCCTTTTTGATTTTTTATTGTTTTCCCTCCCACCACCCTTATCCTCTTATATCTCTTATGTTTTATGACTTACTTACTAATACACACACACACGCACGCACGCACACACACACACACGCACATGCACACACACACACACACACACAAGAAGAACAGAAGCCATTCTTATCATATCGTCAGCCCTTCAGACTTTGATGTATGTACTTCCTATCTTGTCAAGTCAAAATGTCTAATATACAGTGCCGTGAAAAAGTATTTGCCCCCTTCCTGATTTCTGTGTTTTTTGCATATTTATCACTCAAAACATTGTCAGATCATCAAACCAATTTTAATATCACACAGAAACAACCCAAGGAAAGACAAAATTCAGTTTTTGAATGATGATTCCATTTATTAGTGCACAAAAAAAATCTAAACCTATCTGGCCCTATGTGAAAAAGTAATTGCCCCCCCTTGTTAAATCACAAACTAACTGTGACTAACCACAGTTTTGAGAAAACTTAGTTCAGTTCTACATGCCACACCCACACCTGATTGTCACCACCTGTGTTGAATCAAGAAATCACTTAAATAGTTCCTGTCAAACAAAGTGAAGTTGGCTACAACATCTCAAGAACAAACACATCATGCCACGATCCAAAGAAATTCAAGAACAAATGAGAAAAAAAGTGATAGAAGTCTATAATTCAGGAAAAGGTTACAAAGCCATTCCCAAAGCTCTGGGGCTCCAGCGAACCACTGTCAGAGCCATTATTCAAAAATGGAGGAAACTGGGAACAGTTGCAACCCTTCCCAGGAGTGGTCGACCAACTAAGATTACTCCAAGAGTGCGACGACGGCTCATTCAGGAAGTCACAAAAGAACCTAGACGCACATCGAAAGAACTACAGGCCTCGTTGGCCTCAGTTAAGGTCAGTGTTCATGACTCCACCATTAGAAAAACACTGGCCAAAAATGGCATCCATGGAAGAGTTCCCAGGAGAAAACCACTGCTTTCACAAAAGAACACAAAGGCTCGTCTCACCTTTGCCAAAAAGCACCTTGATGACCCTCAAGACTTTTGGAGAAACATTTTGTGGACCGATGAGTCTAAAATTGAACTTTTTGGAAGGTCTGCAGCCCGTTTCATCTGGCGTAAAAATGGCACAGCATTTGATAAAAAGAACATGGTGCCCACAGTAAAGCATGGTGGTGGCAGTGTGATGGTCTGGGCCTGCTTTGCTGCCTCAGGACCAGGACAACTTGCTGTGATTGACGGAAAAATGAATTCTGCTGTTTACCAGAAGATCCTGAAGGAGAATGTCCGGCCATCAGTTCGTGCCCTCAAACTCAAGCGCTCTTGGATCATGCAACAGGACAATGATCCAAAACACACCAGCAAGTCCACCTCTGAATGGCTCAAAGAAAACAAAATTAAGGTTTTGGAGTGGCCAAGTCAAAGTCCGGATTTAAATCCGATTGAGATGCTGTGGTGTGACCTTAAACGGGCAGTTCATACAAGAAAACCCTCCAATATGGCAGAATTGAAACAATTCTGCATAGAAGAGTGGGCCAAAATCCCTCCCCAGCGGTGTGAAAGACTCATCACCAATTATCGCAAACGTTTGGTTACAGTTATTGCTGTCAAAGGAGGCTCAACTGGCTATTAGATTAAGGGGGCAATTACTTTTTCACATAGGGCCAGATAGGTTTAGATTTTTTTTGTGCACTAATAAATGGAATCATCATTCAAAAACTGAATTTTGTCTTTCCTTGGGTTGTTTCTGTGTGATATTAAAATTGGTTTGATGATCTGACAATGTTTTGAGTGATAAATATGCAAAAAACACAGAAATCAGGAAGGGGGCAAATACTTTTTCACGGCACTGTATTTAAAAAACTAATTTTTCTTCCTTTTACATTTTTCTTATTTTCAAAACAAAAACAAAACAAACAAAAGAAAAAAACAAAAAAAAATCTTAAAATGATCAAATATTAAATAAAAACCGATTGTTAAAAAGAGAAAGAAGTAGAAAAAGAGGAGAAAGTATGTGTGGGGGTCACTCTATCAGTCTAAAGGCAAAGTTTTTAATGATTTGCAGTACAGTGAACCCTCGCTCTATCGCGGTTCACTTTTCGCGGCCTCGCTATTTCGCAGATTTTTTTTTCAATTTTTTTTTTTCAATTTTTTTATAGTGTAACATTTTTTTTTACAGTGTAACATTGTGTCCTGCGTCTAAACCTGGACTAAACCAGGTCTAGACCAGAACTAAACCAGGTCTAAACCTGGACTGGCACTGGACTAAACCGGGACTAGACCAGAACTAAACCGGTGTACTGTCAGATAGAGACGCTTTGTCAGATTGAGACGCCTCCTGCGCTACTGCGCAAGCGCGCATGATGTAATGGTTTTGAAACAGCTGAGCTACAGCGCCGAGATGAGCGCTACTGCGCAAGCGCGCATGATATAATGGTAACCGTTGTACTGTCAGATTGAGACGCTTTCTGAGAGTACACCGTACGCTTTTATTGGTTTTATTGTATGTTTTAACCAATTAAGCATGTAACGAACGAGATGATGTAATGGTTTAGAAACAGCTGAGCTACAGCGCCGAGATGAGCGCTACTGCGCAAGCGCGCATGATGTAATGGTAGCGTTGTACTGTCAGATTGAGACGCTTTCTGAGAGTACACCGTACGCTTTTATTGGTTTTATTGTATGTTTTAACCAATTAAGCATGTAACGAACGAGATGATGTAATGGTTTAGAAACAGCTGAGCTACAGCGCCGAGATGAGCGCTACTGCGCAAGCGCGCATGATGTAATGGTAGCGTTGTACTGTCAGATTGAGACGCTTTCTGAGAGAACACCGTACGCTTTTATTGTATGTTTTAACCAATTAAGCATGTAACAAACGAGATGTGAATGTTAGATTTGTGGCAGAATACCTACGTCAGATAAGCGAGACGCTTTGACAGCCCAGCTGTTTTTAAACCATTACTTCATATGCGCAGTAACAAAGCGTCTCATTCTGACAGTACAATAAAACTGTCAAAGCGTGTCGCTTTGACAGCCCAGCTGTTTTTAAACCATTATTTCATATGAAATAATGGTTTAAAAACAGCTGGGCTTAAATTATTGTACTGTCAGAATGAGACGCTTTGTTACTGCGCATATGAAGTAATGGTTTAAAAACAGCTGGGCTGTCAAAGCGTCTCGCTTTGACAGTTTTATTGTACTGTCAGAATGAGACGCTTTGACAGTTTTATAGTACTGTCAGAATGAGACACTTTGACAGTTTTATGCGCTACTGCGCAAGTAATATTTTAACAGTATTGGTTTTATTGTGTTTTAACCAATTAAGCATGTAAAGAACGAGATGTTAACGTTAGATTTGTGCCAGAATACATATGTCAGATGATAATAGTTTGGATTTAACATTTGACTGCATCGTTAGTTTTCATTCAAAATAATTAAACCAGACAGGTCAGTATTTAGTTATTTTCTTGTGCTTTTTTAACATGATCTTTTACTGTTATTAATTGCAAGCTGCTCTTAATAACCTGTTTTAATTATTTTGTTTGTCATTTGTCTTCACTATGATTCACTGCTCAAGACTTAATGCTTTTCTACTTCTTAACCACGTCTGCAAATGTCTTTAAGGAGCCATCTGTACACCGTGACAACGGACAACAGATGAAAACTAGCCTCTTGGCTAATTCTGGCACGTTAAACAGTTACTGTTGGTCAACATTATAAATAAATACATTTCATGCAATTGAATTTAAAACAATGGGCTTGTCTCTTATTCATGATTTATGAGGACAGGAAAAGGTACAACAGAAGAAACATTTATTTATATATTTATGATGAGGCCTCTAGGAGTGCACGTGTGACGTCTAGTCGAGCCTTCAAGACTTCTGTCGGGTCGGTCTTGATTGGCGTTTCAAAATCTCTTCTGCAAAATTCAAAATGCAATTTTAGGCATTCACTTACATATAAGAAATTAGTGGAAATAGTGAAAACTTTACCTTTACACTCCAAAATCCCACAGCTAGTGGCATCTTGCTGAAGGAAATTAACGCAGTGATGAGGCCTCTACGAGTGCACGAGTGACCTCTAGTCGAGCCTTCAAGACTTCTGTCGGGTCTCTTCTGCAAAATTCAAAATGCAATTTTAGGCATTTAGTAACATAATTGGATAGATACAAGAGAAAGAAATTAGTGGAAACAGTGAAATCTTTACCTTTAAAACCAAAATGCCACAGCTACTGCCATCTTGCTGCATTTCATGTGGAACAGTTTGAAGAGTCCATCTGTCTTGGGACTGAACGGCCTGCCATCCTCAAGAAGTTCCTATTATTGTGTGAAAAGCATAACAAGCATATGCAATACATTAGACACATTATCACATACAAAAGACCAAGAACTTTACTTCAAATTTTTCCTCAGACTTTACATCCAATTTCGAAGGGTCTTGCGTGCATACTTCGTCTCATTAGCCAGTGGATCCACAAGAACGAGGGTCTTCTGACATGTTGACAATCTATAAATGTTTACCACATTCATGTTATTTCATAACATTCACATACCGTATTTATATACATACATACACATTATATATGTATATATACACACACATGTACATACATACACACATACACATTATATATGTATATATACACACATATACACACACATACACATTATATACGTATATATACACACATATACATACGTACACACATACATACACATTATATACGTATATATACACACATATACATACGTACACACATACATACACATTATATACGTATATATACACACATATACATACGTACACACATACATACACATTATATACGTATATATACACACATATACATACGTACACACATACATACACATTATATACGTATATATACACACATATACATACGTACACACATACATACACATTATATACGTATATATACACACATATACATACGTACACACATACATACACATTATATATGTATATATACATACATACACACATACAGGAGTGCGTTTGATGCACAGGTGGTGCGCCAAGAGCTACACGAGCTCTGGCTACAGACTAGCCGTGTGCTAGCACACTATCGCGGTTTAATACGATAAGTTTAATACGAGACACGTAGCATGCAGTCAAATGTTAAATACAAACCACTATCATCTGACGTAGGTATTCTGGCGCTAATTATCGTTCTTTACATGCTAAAACATACAATAAAACCAAAACACTCTTAAATTACTTACTTGCGTTGAAATTGTAGAAAACTCCACTCCTGTTGAAAAAATTTTTACTTCTGCCTCGTTATGTAGAGAATAACTCGACGTCCGCCTTGTTTTCCGCCTCGTTTTGTTGAAAATAACTCGACTTTTGCCTGTTATGTTGAGAATAACTAGACTCCTGTCTCGTTCAGTAGCAAACAAAAGGACTTCTGCCTCTGGAGCCAAGATGGGCGTATTTATACGATTACGTCACGGCATGCATGCGCGCGCATGAGGAGGCGTTTTACACTGACCCAGCTGTTTCAAAACCATTACATCATGCGCGCTTGCGCAGTAGCGCAGGAGGCGTCTCAATCTGACAAAGCGTCTCTATCTGACAGTACACCGGGACTAGACCAGGTCTAAACCAGGATTAAACCGCTCTTTGCTGGTTTCGTGCGGCTGTTTTGTGGCTCGGGCTGAGAGCACGCGGTCCGGGCGCGGCGGTTCTATCTCGTGCTTGCGGCGTCGCGCCGGTCACGTTTCTCTGTCACGGATTTGTCCACGATGAGGGGTGCACCTGTGGAGCTTCTCCAAGGGGTTGGTGCACGTCGCATCGCGTCCAGGGACGTGGCGGTACTCCTCGCACATCCGGCGGGGCTTCCGGGGCCGTGTCTCCCCCCACGCGTCACTATTAATCCATTTCGTTGAAAATCTACAAAAGTTTGAGTGTTTAAACAAGAGAAAAATGTGAGAAAATGTGTGTGTGGCGTTTTTAACCTTAAAACATGTAGAATAATTGTAAAACCAGGACTAGACCGGAACTAGACCAAGACTAAACCAGGACTAAACCAGGACTAGGCCAGGTCTAATCCAGGACTAGGCCAGATCTAAACCGGGATTAAATCTTTGCCTTGTTTCGTGAAGGTGCACGTGTCCGAGCGCAACCCCCCCACCCCCCACCCCCCGCTTCTATTAATACATTGTGTTGAAAATCTACAAAAGTTTGAGTGTTTAAACAAGAGAGAAATGTGAGAAAATGTTAATACCAGTCTGAGAAAGGTGTATAATGTGTGTGGTGAGGCATTTACAGCATTAAAACATGTATAATAATTGTAAAATATAATTTAACTTATTGCGGGCTATTTCTGGAACCTAACCCCCGCAATAAACAAGGGATCACAGTATTCCATAAACAAACCCCATTTCTGTTACATTTTTTCTTCATTGCCCTTAGTTGCAGTATTAATTTTTTCCAATTTAAGAAATCCTAAGCCATCACAAAACCACTTAGATATTAAAGGGACTGCAGCAGATTTCTACTGAAGCAAAATATTGCGTCTAGCTATAAGTGATGTAAAAGCTAGTATTTTGAAATGAGTACTGTGAGTTAGCAAGGTGTTTACTGGGAGACCAAATATAGCATTAGATTAGAAATAAGAGCATTAGAAAGTATTTCAGCATATTGTCTCCAGTAGTTCAGAAGTTTTGGACATAGGAAGAATATGTGACTCAAGTTACATGGGCTGGCATGACATCTCTCACATTGATCTGCAACCTGTGGGTAAATTTCCGATAGGCGAGATTTTGAGTAATGAACTGTATAATACAGTGGTACCTCACCTTACGAAATTAATTAGTTCCAGAAGTGGTTTCGTAACGTGAATTTTTCGTAAGTTGAGTAGCTATTTCAATGGAAAAAGCCTGATTCGTTCCAAGGCCCCGATCCAAGTTTTTTTTAATAGTGTAACTTTTTTTATAGTGTAACTTTGTGTTCTGCGTAGAGACTGTAGACCCAGGACTAAACGTGGACTATACCAGGTCTAGACCAAGGTCTAAACCAGGACTAAACCAGGACTAGACCAGGTGGATTAAAGCGCCGCGCGCGGGTCTATTTCCTCTAGTCTCTAGAGAAGGTCTAGAGGAGGCACGGTTTGAGCACGGGTCTCGTTCATGCGCTCAGACTTTGTGCGCTCCCCCTCGCTGCTCGCCTCAGCCATGACTCGAAACGAAACCAGGAAATAGACCCGCACGCGGCGCTTTAATCTACCTGGTCTAGTCCAGGTTTAGTCCAGGTTTAGTCCAGGTTTAGTCCTGGTTTAGTCCTGGTTTAGTCCTGGTTTAGTCCTGGTTTAGTCCTGGTTTAGTCCAGGTCTAGACCTGTTGGCAGCTCTGCGCCGGGTCATGCTGCGCTATCACACGTGTCCGCGCGCAGTTTTCTCCCCCCTCCCCCTTCCCCCCACACTTCACTATTAATAATTTTGTTGAAAATCTATGAAAGTTTGAGTGTTTAAACGAGAGACAAATGTGAGAAAAGTTTAAATTCAGTCTGAGAAAAGCGTATAATGTGTGTGGCTGAGCGCACATTATTTGAATTTTTGAGATTTTGCGTTTCGTAACTTGTATTTTCTTTCGTATCTAGAGACCAAAATTTTACATGAAGGCGTTTCGTAACTTGAAATTTTCGTTTGTTGGGTCTTTCGTAAGGTGAGGTACCACTGTACTGTAAATTGAATAAGCTGCAGTCTTGCAGAGGGTGTACTAGAACAGATGGTTGATATTGCTCTATCCCACTGTTGGTCTGAAAAAGATATTCCTAGTTCCTGTTCCCAAGCTCTTCTGATCTTTGTTGTCGAGTAAACATCCAAGCCCATAAGCTTTTTATACATTACAGATATAATTGACTTTCTGTAAGACTTTAAGGTTAAGAAGTCCTCCCATGGTTGAGCAGTTGGAAGAGAAGGGTAAGTTGAAAAATGAGAGGATGCGCAATGACGTATCTGCAACAAGCGAGTAGCTGGAAGCCCATTTACAGTGGACAAGTCTGAGAAGCTTAAAGGGATATGCCACCCCCAGGTCAAATTTGGGCATCTCCCCACAGTCCAGAGACTAAAATAAGTGGTGGAAAGCGTTTTCCTGCTCACCCAGCCATTGTCCGAGTCTGTCGCCACTGACCGCCGCGGTATCTGCAGCTCCTCCGCCTTAGACTGGAGTCTAACGTCGCCAGAGAAAGATTTCGGCCAAAAGGAATTAATTTGCTCGATGCGTTTCCCAATTACTTTTTGTGTAGTGCGCATTCATATCGAGTGCAAATAAATGTGCAAATCAACACGGAGAGCTTGCCTTGGTCACTTTGGGTGGGAACTATTTTCCAGTGCGGAAGAATACAGCCAAATCACGCAGCACGCTGCCAGGGGAATCCCAGTTACGCACCAGGAAGGGAGTTCCCCTGTTGCACAACGTGGTGCGTGATTCGGCTGTATTCTTCCAAATCCAAATTCCAAATCCCTCCACTGAGCATAAGTAGCATCCATAAGACCAGGAGAAAATAAGTGATTTTTTGTAATAGGCATTGATGTAGATGTGGAGACAAGCTTGAAATGGTTCCTATATTGAAACCATATTTTAAGTGTGGACTGAACAATAGACAGACCCCCCAGGATTTCGCACCGACTTGACTGCAGTCTGAGCCCCCTTCGGGCCGCACTCCGAGCTGTGCGCTCTGGGAACTGGGGACACGGCCGCAGTTTCGTTTCATCACACGGAAGTAAAGCAGAAGGAAGTTGGTCGGCGATCAATACGTCGCCGATGATTGGTCAGAATTGTAAAAAAATAGTAAAAATTGCGGGAAAGTTGCGGTGATTGGTCAAAATTGCAACACCGCCCTGAATTCAGGGGGATTGGCTGAAGTTACGTTGAAGTTGCAAATCGCAACATCGCGAATTCCTGGAGGGTCTGACATATACAGTTTATGGTTACAGTTCAGTTCTGTGGAGAGGACACCCCACTCACAGCGAGACATATGTTGACCTACTTTGGAACATTACATATGGATCAGTTAGTTGAAGCCCCACCAGAAACTCCACAGACCTGACCCATAACTTGGCCTGCTGGTCTCCATGGGGATAAATCAGTGTCAATTCATTTCTCTTCTCAAGTACCATTTGAGAAAAGCTCTGGGCTTCCTGGGTACTTTCAGATCTAAACCAGGTCTAAAACAGAACTTTTCTAAGGCTCAATTAAACTGTGCACCAGTACCCGTACCTCAGATTGAGAATCACTGCTCTATAGTAACCCAGGACACTATCTGAGTCCAGGACTTTCTCTTTTAAAATAGCCATTATCCCATTATCAGCCTGGCCATTCCTCAGAGGTAAATATTTAGGTTTGGGCTCATTTGTCTGGCTTCGTTTGATGTGTCTGTGTGAAGAATGCTTTTGTAATGGTTTGTTTAAGATGCCCTCCCCCTTCCTCCATGTTCTCCTGTGTTTAGACTCTACACAAACATCAGAACACAACGCTGCAGCACAATAATTAAGCTATTTTTATTTGATTACATAAAAGGAAAAGTAACTTTTTTTTAACAATTTGAGCCTTATTTCGGTAATAAAACAAGTTGTTTTACTCACCCATATCACTTTGGTGTCATATGGAGCATTTCCGGAGATGTTTTAGATTAGCGTTAGGCTAACGCCGTTAGCCTAACGCTAACGCTAACGGGGGGGGGGGGCGCTTGAATTGCGTGAGAAATGCCGTTTGAGCGTGTGAACACATCGAATTGCGTGTTGAGAGCCCTGTTTGTCTAAAGAGCAAACTTAAACTACAAAGCAACTAATGAGAGTTATATAAATGAAGTTATTACCTGATGGTTCTCAGTTTGTTTTATCATCACCGCACTGTCAGTGCGCGCTGAGAGGGGCGGGGAGGAGGGACCAGGGCGAGGGGGAGCGGGACATTTTTAACGGATTCATGTAAGAGTCTGGTTAATGCACCGGGCCCGCGTCCGTGAATTGCGTGTGTCACACTCTCAATGCGTGAGACTTGAGAGCCCTGGTATATTGTTGAGATACATTTATTACTTATTTCTATTTTGATTTTATTTTAACTTGTACATACATAACATATAATTATGCCTTATTTGACACCAGTCTCTTGCTATTTTTGGTACTTATTTTTAGAATTTATTGTTGCCAGTGTCCAAATAATTTCCCTTGTGGATCAATAAAGTGTAATAAAGTCTAATATTGTCCAAGTCCAAGTCTAATGTGAATGTATCCTACTGAGTTCAGGTGAGTCAGTAAAAAGTGCTATAATCACAAACAGTGGCACACAACATGACATTTAGAACAAAACATAATAAAATGATGAGGATTACAGTAATGTAACATTATAGGGGTTGATGGCAAAAGGAGAAATTCAGTTTGTCAACTGGACAAAGTTTATTTGGTCGAATAGGTTTCGCAGCTCATCCAAGCTGCTTCTTCAGTTCTGGCTCGAGTGCTGGTGGACACTGCTTATATCTAGCTGCAGGGAGGAGCTCACTACAATGAAATTACTATGAAACCATCACACCTATTTGTTTTCAGGTTTATAGGGGTTCATAAAATTCATGTTACACTGACCACAAACAGTCCAAACACCATGGCTATGGAAACATATTATTTCCTGCTAGGAAATAACAAAATTCCATCTGAAGTTTGGTTCAAAAATGTTTCTTTCTTTTGTCACAAAAATAAAAAGGGAGAAAGGTAGCTAAAATAATCAGAGTGGGGTGGTCTGGCTCTCACACTGATCTTCCTGATTTGAAGGATGAAGCGCTTTCCCCATTCAAAAACAATGTATTTTTGAGTTGACTGATTTGAATTATTATTGCTATAACAACATAAAATGAGGCAAAGCCAGGACCAGACTCAGACAGAAGTGGAGGCCATTGTACTTTCACGGATTTGCTAAGGTTACTGATCCACCCCGCCCCCCTCCCCCCTGTACTGGTGAGGAGGTGACTTGCAGGTTGCGGTCAGTGAGGTCCAGTCGGCTGCATGTGCCGTGGACCGCCCAGAACTGGTTTGGACCTGGTGGGGATTAGCCCTGGTCTCACACAGAGGTAAAGCCTTTAAGAAGATCATCTGTCAGTGTAACACAAGAGGTGCAGGTTCAGAGACAATACACCACAGAGAACCATCCAGAACCACCCAGCCTCTGGCTCTGGTACTGGTACTACCACACTGTTGTACCACACTGTTGATAGGGGGCGCTATGTGACACACTGGCTCTGTCTCACAGTTCACATTTGTACAGTTGATCTGTGTTTTTCTCGTACAGAATCCAGGGCAGTGTTGGTCAGATTAGACTGCACAAGTAATCTGATTACTACTGATTACTCGTAATCTAATTACTACTCTGATTACTTTATTTCAAAAGTAATTTGATTACTGATTATTGATGAAGTTACTTTCACAAAACTCAGGAACCAGCTTATAAAAAGCGTGGACTCTTCACACTAATGACACATTTGGTTGTAGATGTTAAAGGTCCCATGGCATGAAATTTTCACTTTCTGAGGTTTTTGAACGTTAATGGGAGCTCCCCTACCCTGTTTAGCCCCCCCCCCCCATGGTTAAAAGTTGTGAAATGTCTAAACTGAGCATTTGCGATCCTTTTCTGCGTTACAAAAAATCGGAGCTCAAACGGGCGATTTTGAACAAGGCACCTTATTGACGTCAGATCGAAAAAAGAAATGCAAATGCAGTTCCACCCCCGTCTGTCTGTACTCAGCGTCTCTGTAAATCACGGCCAGAGAGTTTGGACTGCGAATGCGCTAGGCAATGCGAAATGCACTTTTTTATTTGCCTGGAGGCACGTCCGAGTGTTTCTAGGCTCGGAAGTCCTTTATCTGAGCCTCTGGACCTTTGAACAGCAGTGGCTTAATTTTATTTTCTGTGGAAATGTGTTTATTTTTCAATGGAACGCTTCAAATCTCTCCCCCCGTGCAAAAACACGGAAATGGATCAGCTGAGGGCTGACAGCGGAGAGTGGAGAGTTTGGCCACGCCCCCACCCTCTACTATTGGCCAGCTCTTTTCTCCTCATTTGCATTCAAGCAACAACGCCCAGAATAAAGTGTTCCAGAGTGACATTTATGACTCTTTCTCATCTTATCTCTGTTTCTCATGCACTGAGTGTTGATTTTGAAGGATTCATTTACAGTATTAGGGAACCATTAAGGAGCCTTATAAAAGCATCAAGAAGTACCATGTCATGGGATCTTTAATGTGAAGCAGAGTTGGTGCCCACTCCTCCTTAAAGGTCCCATGACATGGCCAAACTCTCCGCTCTCAGCTGTGCCTGTGCACTCTGACCCACTTCCGTGTTTTTGCGTGGAGGGAGAGATGAGAAGCCTTTCATTGAAAAATAAACACATTTCCACAGAAAATAAAATTAAACCACTGCTGTTTCAGATATCCACAGGCTCAGATAAAGGACTTCCGAGCCTAGAAACACTCGCAAGTTCCTCCAGGCAAATAAAAAAAACGCATTTCGCATTGCGTAGCTCCTCCGCAGTCCAAACTCTCTGTGCGTGATTTACAGAGACGCTGAGTAGAGACAGACGGGGGTGGAACTGCATTTGCATTTCTTTTTTCGAGCTGACGTCAATAAGTTTCCTTGTTCAAAATCGCCCGTTTGAGCTCTGATTTTTTCTAATGCAGAAAAGGATCGCAAATGCTCAGTTTAGACATTTCGCAACTTTTAACCATGGGGGGGGGGCCCTAAACAGGGTAGGGGAGCTCTCGTTAATGTTCAAAAACCACAGAAAGTGAAAATTTCATGCCAGGGGACCTTTAAACTAATGTTTGTGTTGTTTTGGTCCACATCTGATCTGTGTCTGAAACCAGAGGATGACCTCCCTGCTCTTGTTTATCTGTTTTACGACACAGTTCTGATGGATAACACACATTTTTGGCAGGAAAAAGTAAGAAAAACTTATGAGGCCAAGTAACTGTAATCTAATCTGATTAGAGTAATCTCTTACTTTGTAACTAATTAGTACCCCACACTGATCCAAAACAATCAATGAACGATATTTGTGGGTCAATATGTAGAGGCGATTTAGATTATCATATGTTCCTCATATTATGTTTTAATTGACTACAAACAGCCCTTATTTCGAGTTTGTTGTCATGTTTTGTGTTCTCACTTCATGCTCATGGGTTCAAATGAAGCTTTGTGTGCAGTTTTTGGGCAAAATTAAAAATTTAAAGGTCCCATGGCATGAAATTTTCACTTTCTGAGGTTTTTGAACGTTAATGTGAGCTTCTCTACCCTGTTTAGCCCCCCTCCCCCCCCCCATGGTTAAAAGTTGCGAAATGTCTAAACTGAGCATTTGCGATCCTTTTCTGTGTTACAAAAAATCTGAGCTCAAACGGGCGATTTTGAACAAGGCACCTTATTGACGTCAGCTCGAAAAAAGAAATGCAAATGCAGTTCCACCCCCGTCTGTCTGTACTCAGCGTCTCTGTAAATCACACCCAGAGAGTTTGGACTGCGAATGCGCTAGGCAATGTGAAATGCGTTTTTTTATTTGCCTGGAGGCACGTCCGAGTGTTTCTAGGCTCGGAAGTCCTTTATCTGAGCCTCTGGACCTTTGAACAGCAGTGGTTTGATTTTATTTTCTGTGAAAATGTGTTTATTTTTCAATGGAACGCTTCAAATCTCTCCCCCCGTGCAAAAACACGGAAATGGATCAGCTGGGAGCTCAGAGCCGAGTTTGGCCACGCCCCCACCCTCTACTAATGGCCATCTCTTTTCTCCTCATTTGCATTCAAGCAACGACGCCCATTATGGCCTGTTCAGAGAGAAAAAAATACTCTTTCTCATCTTATCTCTGTTTCTCATGCACTGAGTGTTGATTTTGAAGAAGGATTCATTTACAGTATTAGGGAACCATTAAGGAGCCATATAAAAGCATCAAGAAGTACCATGTCATGAGATCTTTAAGGCTGATACCCGACATGCTAAAAGTCCAAACCATGGCCTATCTTCAGTGGTAGGTTCCATAGTGGTCCATGAGCGTATACTAGTCTATGTGTCTCTTATACTTGTTCTGATACAGCTCAAGATCATTCTAAAGACATTCAGGAAAGGTTCACTTCTGTCCTCTAAATGTGATTTTTTTTTTTAGTATCGATACCTGCTCAAAAGCGTATCAAGTTTCAATACTAGTTTTAGTTTTGTAGTTTTCATTAGTATCTGATGTTCGATACTTTTGACAACCCTAATACTTACGTGAGTCATTTGTTTTTGAGAGAGAGCCTGGAGCTAGTGTCTGAGCTAACGCCATTTCCTGTGAATGATCCCATCTGAAAGAACAGGTGTAAGCTTCTTATGGGCCCCAGATATGAATTACTCACTTTTTTACGTCACGGCGCTGGCTGAGGTTTCCACTCCCCAGGGGCAGTTTTAGAAGTCTGAACAAGATCTAACAGGTAAAATGAGTTTGGATTACGCACTCAGATCTCGATGATGCTGCGATTGCTGTCATTCATTAAACTTGTTTTACTGGGACAAGTTTGAATCTTTAGTTACACAATTTTGAAAAGAACACTGGTGAATTTGTGTACCTTTTTAGTATAATACTTTTTTAGACGTACAATGTAAATAATGTTTTTGTTTTAGTCAAATTGTCATTTTAAAGGTCCTATATTACGCAAAATGGACTGTTGTGAGCTTTAAGCCATGTTATTATGCTGTTATTATGCTGTTACCTCCTCAAAAACAAACCTGGAGTTGTGTTTTGTTTCATGAAAACACGTTCTGTTCCACCTTGTGATGTCATGAAGTGGTCATTTTCCAGTTAAAGGAAAAGTAAGGTTTTTTACAATTTGAGCCTTATTTCGGTAATAAAACAAGTTGTTTTACTCACCCATAGCACTTTGGTGTCATATGGAGCATTTCCGGAGATGTTTTAAATTAGCGTTAGGCTAACGCCGTTAGCCTAGCGCGACTTAGAGCCATAGCTCGGGGCATTCCCTCGGATTACAGGCCACTTTTGACCAAACGAAATCGTAGACTAAAGACATCGAGCTTCTATGATTTGAAAAGTGCTAAAGTTTGTGTTATTTGGAGCCCGCACGGGGCAT
Source organism: Paratrypauchen microcephalus (assembly GCA_036785185.1). NCBI lineage: Eukaryota > Metazoa > Chordata > Actinopteri > Gobiiformes > Gobiidae > Paratrypauchen > Paratrypauchen microcephalus. Next base: position 140,399 of record JAVJIX010000377.1, read on the forward strand.
ATTACATGCTCTGGGAATGCCCCGAGCTATGGCTATAAGTCGTGCTAGGCTAACGGCGTTAGCCTAACGCTAATCTAAAACATCTCCGGAAATGCTCCATATGACACCAAAGTGCTATGGGTGAGTAAAACAACTTGTTTATTACCGAAATAAGGCTCAAATTGTAAAAAAACGTTACTTTTCCTTTAACACCTTTAATTCAGTAGAGATGGGCAATTCCCAAATGAATCTAGTGAAGGTGCATGGAGGAGTTTTATTGCCACATGACGTCACAAATTGGAACAGGGTGTTACAATAAAATATAACATTTAACAAAATACAATAATAAACCAAAACACAGAAACACAGAAATAATAAAACAAAAAACAGAAACATAAAACAACACTCAAAACAAACATAAAACAACAAAAAACACCCTTTCCCCCAACACACACAGTGTTGTTATGGCCTGTGTCATTTTCTCCAATTCGATTTTAAAGCTTCCGTCTAAAATGAAGTTTCTGCTCTTCTGGTGGTGTCATGTGAGAAAACAACAGGGGTGGTCAGCCAGTTGAATTACAGATACAGGTAACTTTAATGGTGCATGATGGAGAACCTACCGACCAGTGGCCCGGTGGTGCACCCTGAATGTCTCCATGGAGATAAGTTTAATCGTACTAGAAAGAAAAGAAAGAAAGAAAGAAAGCTATGCCTTTATTAGTCCCACAGTGGGGAAATTCCAGTTCTGCATTTAACCCATCCTGTTATTAGGAGCAGTGAGCAGCACATTACTGCGCCCGGGGACCATCTCGGGGACCATCTCTATGATCTTCTTGCTTCGGTTTGGTCAGGACCTAAGCTGGAGGATTTTACCTATGGTGCATGTTTTGGGTTGGTGGGGGAAACCGGAGTGCCCGGAGGAAACCCACCCAGACAGGGGGAGAACATGCAAACTCCACACAGAAAGGCCCGGGCAACCCGGGGATTGAACCCGGAACCTTCTTGCTGTGAAGCATGAGCGCTACCCACTCAGCCACCGTGCCGCCACACTAGTAACATAAACTTTGATTTCAACTTGGTTTAGACTTAGACAAACATTATTGGTCCACAAGGTAAATTATTAGTCCTGGTTTAAACCTGGTTTAGTGCTGGTTTAGTCCTGGTTTAATCCTGGTTTAGTCCTGGTTTAATCCTGGTTTAGTCCTGGTTTAATCCTGGTTTAGTGCTGGTTTAGTGCTGGTTTAGTCCTGGTTTAATCCTGGTTTAGTGCTGGTTTAGTCCTGGTTTAATCCTGGTTTAGTGCTGGTTTAGTCCTGGTTTAATCCTGGTTTAGTGCTGGTTTAGTGCTGGTTTAGTGATGGTTTACTCCTGGTTTAGTCCTAGTCAAGTCCTGGTTTAGTCCATAGTTCAGTCCTGGTTTAGTCCTGGTTATTTGACAGGAGTGTGCAAATGTGTATTAATGTGATTTATAAGAGCACAGCACCATCTACTGTTGGCTCATGAACACTGCACTTTTACTCATTATGCACTAGTATAAAAAAAAAAAAAAGCTCAATGCATTGGCTATTGAAATAATTGTTGCCATGCAGAATATGTTTGAAAAAAAGTGGTTATTTCCAGTAGGCTTCTGTAACTCCACCATGATTGTTCATTTCTTGGAAAAAAAATAATAATCTTTTACTACATCTCCATCTAGTGGTGACTGCTTGTTCATACATTCCGCTGTCTCAGAATTACAAGTTTTATTGCCATTGTCACAAAATTCACAAACTAGGAATTAACTCTGATTTGATGCTAGTAGTAGTAGTAGTAGTAGTAGTAGTAGTACTGTTATTACAAGTAGTAATAACAGTAAAAAAAAAAAAAATCTATGTCACTGCTCTACTTGGAATGTGCCACAGTATGACATTAAACAGCTCTACTTTACATTTATTCAATTAAAGGTGGTTTCCTCAAATCTGACCTGTAACTTGGTCCGGTTTGGTCTCCATAAAGATCGACAGGTTTAATGCCAAACTGTGAAACATTCCAGACAAAGCAATAGCATCTCCATGGAAAGGAGAAGTTCAATTTGTGAACTGGACAAAGTATGTTTGGTTGAAAACGTTTCGCCGCTCATCCGAGAGGCTTCGTCAGCTCTAAAGAGAGCTGACGAGCTGACGTCAAATCCAGTTGACTTCTCCTTTTATCATGGATTCTACCTGGACGACTGAGGGACTTTTCACGCATCTCCATGGAGAAAACTTTACACAATGCACCTTTAAATTCACAATACGTGATGAAATGCCCCACTTTTCCTTAGCGTTCATCAGTATCTCACCAACAGAAGTGCAAACACTGAAACATAAAAAGTTGGTTGCAATAAAAGAACTTCAATTTAGAGCCAAACGATTTTGGTTCTAAATTATTCTGAATATACTGACAATTCATTTCATCATCATCATTATCAAGATTCAACACTGAATCCAACCAACAACTGGAAGAAAACTGAAACTGAGTGTGTGTGTGTGTGTGTATATGTATGTGTGACCCTAGAATAAAGTCTTAGGGGCCGTTTAGATGAGGACGATTGCGACTGAAAATGACAAAATATTCTATCGGAAGTATCTTTCGTTTACACGGCGGCGGCACCGTCGGGCTCTGAAACCGCAAAAATCTGAAGACTCCTTCCAGAGTGTGGAGTTCTGAACCGGCCCGGGTCGCGTCTCCGTCTAAACGGCAAGAAGCGCAAAACATGTTCACGTCGCATACACATGACGTCACACTGGACGCGCCAAGCCGGTAAAAACAATAACAAACATGTCTGACTACCTTGATACCACGGGTGTTCAAGTTGCGCTAGCAGCTCTAGTCAACATACAAGAGTCATTTCAACAATTGTATAAAATGTATACGGATACCGTAGGTGAACAGAGACGGGTAAAATAAACTATTAGAAAATGACAATTTTGCGCATGCTCGCCGACATGCCGCCGCTCTATCACAGTGCCACCTAGCGGCCTGGCATGCATATTCAATCGAATTCGCCCACTTTTGCGTCTTCGTATAAACAAACATTTCCTGTTGAGAATGCTCGTCTAAACACGGATAAAAAAATTGAAGACGAGACATCACTTTTGCGTCTTCTGTTTTGATCGTCTCCGTATAAACGTAGCCTTATTGTACGTCCTTTCCCCCATGTGTTTGAGTCAAGCATGTGCTGTCCCAGTACAGATTCATAAGCAGCTCTTGAGGTCAGAATGAGGTTTGCTGCGTGCTGGTCTGATAATAATCAGTAAGTGCGTATTAGCATGCTAGCTCTTGTTAGCATTATCACAGAGTTGAGAAAAGTGGTTGTAAACTCATCGCGGTGAATACTGTAATTAGGATGCTGGAAATGTGTAAGATAAGTGAGGAATGACTTTGGACGGCTGTTTAAGACCATTTGAAATGAACTAGTTCTGTTTTAGAAGCTTAAGATTCCGTCAAAGACTTTAAGATGTGCAGCAGCAGTGAGGGAGAGCTGACCTGACTCCAGCTGAGACACAGCACAGAGCACTGCCTGCTTTTACTCACCAGCAGAGGGCAGCACCTCCTCTTAGATGCCAACATTTATGACCTAACCCCAACAGGAGATTAAAACCACGATATTTAAGATTTGGACTTCAAATTTCATAAACTTGACCTTTCTATGTCCCCACATCCAAGGTAATCATGTTCAATGTAGACTTTACTGAGAACAATTCTAATGCTGGTTTATTCATAATCACAAAAGCACTGGACATAGGGTGACCAAAAAGGAGGACAAAGGCCCTAAAGTGAGGGCACCTTGTTTTTTTTTGGGGGGGTGTAATGCTGGATATTCCATGTCCAACGTTTACTCTAAGCTGCGCGATGGCACAATTGCGCACTGTTCACACATTCTCAGCGCACAAGAAAACCTATGCAGCACACTGTAAATCAGGGATGAAAGAGCTTTTAGCGAATTTCCGCTTTTTATTCAGCCGCGGGGTCTTTTTTTTTTAATATCTGCAAAGTGTGAGCCGCGCGGTGGGGGGTGGGGGGGGCTGCATTTCGGATGTGATCCCCCGGACTGCACTCAGGGCTCAGTGAGTATGCACCGCCTCGACTGCAGGCTGAGACCACACTCCGAACCGTGCACTCGCTGAATTGGGAAACGCGAACATCGCAGAGTAGCAAGTGTAAATAATGGGTGGGGATTTATGACGATTTATGCAACGGTGGCCGACGAGGGTCCGAAAGGAGGACAAAACATAAAAAAGGAGGACACGTGACAGACGGCCAGACAGGCAGCTAGAAAACCGGACTGTCCGGACGAAATCCGGACGAATGGTCACCCTAACTGGACATGATGGACAAGTTGTTTATTATTATTTGGTGTTTTTGTCCTCGAGATGATTATCCAATCAGAAAGCAGAATGAGTGTCTCATGACTCTCATTTGGGTTGCTGGTTCAATGCTGAAATCCAGTTGTTTCAAACCTAAAATGCCTCTCTCTGATCTCAGTGGTCCCTCCCTAAACCACAGCTCCTGCAACAATCATGAGTCAGTGCTAGTGCAGCCTCTGCAGCTCAGGGAGGGAATTCTGGAGGTTCTGAGCTTCACATGAGCCTGTCCATAAACTGAGGATGAGACAAACTCGAATGTGTCTCTATCTGCAGTGTAATATGTGTGTTTGTAGTAGTGTAAGACCACAGGCGGCATACAGCTCCTTTAACCTTAAATTCACTGTAAAAACATGTTCTGATGTAACAAACCTGAACCCGAACTGAGCTCAACCTCAGTCACCCACAGGCTCTTGTTCTTTTTCAAACACTCTCACTGTATCCACAGCACCATCCCACATCAAACACACATGTTTGTTATTTTACCACGCTCTCCCTCTGGACCTGGCCGCCCCGCTCTCCTCCATCAAAGCTCTTGATTGGCGCCCCCTGCAGACACATCTCAGGTCTGCGCGCCGCTGTTTAAAGATGCTACGCTGACAACAAGCCCACATTAGCATAGTGTCCACGCAGCAGTGCATGTAAAGAACAGATATTACGCCAACTGGACACCCCCTGTGGTTTGTACAGCAAATTATGTGTGTGTGTGTGTGTGTGTGTGTGTGTGTGTGAACTACAGCACTAGAGATTAAAAAAGGATAAGTGCAATGTGGAGGAGGTTAAAGGGGCTATATTGCACGATTTTGATCTGTTCTAATGTATGCGTGAAAAGTCCCTCAGTCATCCAGGTAGAATCCATGATAAAAGGAGAAGTTCAATTTGTCAACTGGACAAAGTTTGTTTGGTTGAAGACGTTTCGTCGCTCATCCGAGAGACTTCTTCAGTTCTGGTTCTAGTGCTGGTTAGTCCCTGTTAATATCTAGTTGCAGGGCGGAGCTCACTACCCTGGAATCCTTCTGAAACTATCTCAGCTAATTTGTATCTTTTGTTTCCCTGGCGTCTCATTTAGCATCTCTATTTAGCCCTATGAGGAGCTCACTGCTCTGAAATAGCTCTGAAACTATCCCCTCATTTGTTCCTTTTGTTATTGGAATATTTAGCATCTCTATTCAGACTACAGACCGTCTCCACCCTTCTGTCCCTGACTCGTGTGCGCCCTAATGTTTTTTTTTCTCCGTCTGTTTTGACTTGGTTTAAGAATCGAATTATAAATGGGAGACAAGTTATGTCTAACTCCCCCATTTCTGTTTAACGACGGATTCTCTTTTTTGACAAAAATAGCCTCTTTAACTCCCCTCTCAAACCAGTTCTTTTCCCTGGCTAAGATCTGAACCTCACTGTCCTCAAAAGAATGGCCCGTGGCTTCTAGGTGAAGATGTACGGCAGATGACGGTCCACTCTGGCCCGCCCACCTGTGTTGGTACATCCTCTTGTGAAGTGGCTGCTTGGTTTCTCCAATGTAGCGCTCATTGCAGTCTTCACTACACTTAATGGAGTAGACCACATTGCTTTGTTTGTGGCTCTGTGTTTTGTCCTTTAGGTGGACGAGTTTTTGTCTTAAGGTGTTTGTGGGTTTGAAATAAACTGGGATTTCATATTGTCTGAAAATCCTCTGTAGTTTTTCCGAAACGCCGGCCAGGTACGGAATCGCTACCCCTTTCCTCCTGGGTTCGGACTCTCTATTATCTTGTTTCTTGCCCTTGTCTCTCTTGGATAACAAATAACAAAAGGAACAAATGAGGGGATAGTTTCAGAGCTATTTCAGAGCAGTGAGCTCCTCATAGGGCTAAATAGAGATGCTAAACGAGACGCCAGGGAAACAAAAGATAAAAATTAGCTGAGATAGTTTCAGAAGGATTCCAGGGTAGTGAGCTCCTCCCTGCAGCTAGATATAAACAGGGACCAACCAGCACTAGAACCAGAACTGAAGAAGTCTCTCGGATGAGCGACGAAACGTCTTCAACCAAACAAACTTTGTCCAGTTGACAAATTGAACTTCTCCTTTTATCCTGTTCTAATGTAGTTTCCTCATCACAAACATGCTGTACTTGGAGCTGTGTTTTGTTTTGTTTCATTCACACATGTTTAACACACAAATCCTGCAGCTCACACACAGTCTTGGTTTAGTCCTGGTTTAGTCCTGGTTTAGTCCTGGTTTAGACCTGGTTTAGACCTGGTTTAGTCCTGGCTTAGTCTTGGTTTAGACCTGGTTTAGTTTTGGTTTAGTCCCGGTTTAGTCCTGGTTTAGACCCGGTTTAGATTTGGTTTAGTCTTGGCTTAGTCCTGGTTTAGACCTGGTTTAGTCCTAGTTTAGACCTGGTTTAGTCCTGGTTTAGTGCTGGTTTAGACCCGGTTTAGATCTGGTTTAGTCTTGGCTTAGTCCTGGTTTAGACCTGGTTTAATCCCGGTTTAGTGCCGGGTTAGTCCTGGTTTGGTCCTGTTTTAGACCTGGTTTAGTCCTGTTTTAGTCCTGGTTTAGACCTGGTTTAGTCTTGGCTTAGTCTTGGTTTAGACCTGGTTTAGTCTTGGTTTAGTCCTGGTTTAGTGCCGAAATAGATGCAGAAATAATCTGATATGACTCACCCATAAGAACGCGGTCACTCGTATCCATGTATGCACGTGTCACGGTCTTTAATAATCTAAACTGTGTTCTTCTCTCAAACTGAAAACCTAGTGGTAATACAGGAAGCACTCCACTTTTTAAACTCCACACACCTTCACCAAAATAATGTGGATGCTTTCAGACCTGGAGTTGCTTATCTCTACTGAACTAAAGCTAATAGCTGTAGGCCGCCCGGGTTCGATCCCTGGATCACCCTTTCTGTGTGGAGTTTGCATGTTCTCCTCGTGTCTGGGTGGGTTTCCTCCGGGCACTACAGTTTCCACCATCAACCCAAAACATGCACCATAGGTAAAATCCTCCAGCTGTGGTCCTGACCAAACCTAAACAACAAGATCACGGAGATGGTCCCCGGGCGCAGTCATGTGCTGCCCACTGCTCCTGAATAAAGGATGGGTCAAATGCAGAGGACAAATAAGTGATATAAATATAAAAACTACCACATTTTCCTTATTTTACTTTATTTTAATTTATAAAGCACTTTTAAAAACAAGGTTTACAAAGTGCTGTACAAACCACAAAAAAACTACAAATAGCCTCCAGAAAGCACACAGAACTGTCTGCTTTTACTGGGTTTTTAAACTAGAAATGTAATATGGACCCTTTAAATATTTCACAGTTTAAATCAGGCCAACCCCAGGTTTTAAAGTGCATCTTTCTAATGGTACTCCCTGCAGAGTTTCACAATGTTGACTACGACTAAAGTGAATAGCTCCTGCAGTACTTACATCAGTACTCCCCTGCAGTATGCCTGTGTGCATTATGGGTAATGTTGTTACAAATGACTAACACTTCCTGCTCCATTTAAATAGACGACACACGGACAAGTTATCTGTTCATTTTATAGTGTTCCATAGTAAGAACAACGTGAACAAGTTTAAAGAGGGGAGTATATATATATATATATATATATATATATATATATATATATATATATATATATACAGGGGGTCCTCGGGTTACGACGTAGATCCGTTCTTAAGACGCGTCGTAACCCGAATTTCGTCGTAAGTCGGATTTTGCCTTTGATCTTCCAACCAAAGCACCAATAACCTTTCCATCTCAATAATTAGATCACTACGCTGCTTGGTTATCACTGCCACTATCATAGGAGCAGATCAGAGCCCACATCAGGTACTTCCGCCCACATTGGGCACGCACATGAGGCCGTCTTCTTCTCCCTACAACCACAACAGAGCGTATTCTTCCGCCGTGCGCCGCGCGCCGTTCGCGTTTGTTTACATCTCTTACCACGCTAAACCGCGTAAGACGAAATGACGCGTAATATATACATATTTTTTTTAATGGGGGCACGTTCGTAACCACGAAACGTCGTAACCCGAGACCGTCGTAACCCAAGGACCCCCTGTATATATATTTATGTAAATAATTATATATATATATATATATACAGTGGTACCTCACCTTAAGAAATTAATTTGTTCCAGAAGTGGTTTCGTAACGTGAATTTTTTGTAAGTTGAGTAGCTATTTCAATGGAAAAGGCCTGATCCGTTCCAAGGTTTTTTTTTTATAGTGTAACATTTGTGTTCTGCGTCCTGATTGGAATAAACCAGGTCTAGACCAGAACTAAACCAGGTCTAAACCTGGACTGGACCTGGACTAAACCAGGATTATCCCAGGACATGGCAGTGCCGTTGGATAAGCACGTTGCTCGTTGCTTGTGTCTCCGCGCTCCTTGCACGTTCTGCGCTAGAGCTAAGAGGCCGAGAAAGACGCTCTTTCAGCGGGAATAAGAGCGGGGCAGGGCGGGCTCTGCTTCTATCTGACCTCCACAGCTGGGGGGCCGACACTGTGAGCTGTGAGCCCCATCCCGCGCCATGTCGCTTTTTGATCCTTCGATGTCGGCTCTTCCTATTATTGTGAAGCAGAATTCACCAAGCGTTGGATTGTTCACTCACTAAGGGAACGTGAACTGTGTTTAGACCGTCGTGAGACAGGTGAGTTTTACCCTACTGATGATGTGTTGTTGTGTCTCCGCTCCCCTCACGTGTTCGGCGCTATATTGAGCCGTGTCTACCCCACGCTTCACTATCAACACATTCCAATGAAAATCTATGAGTCTTTAAACGAGAGAGAAATGCGAGAAAAGTGTAGAGTGTGTGGTGAGGCATTTACAGCCCTAAAACATGTAGAACAATTGCAAAATACAAAGTTGTCCTACCTCGTGGACCTCTCCCACCGCAGGCCACCTCTGGAACCTAACCCCGTGTGTGTTGATAAAGTGTATTTACGTTTCGGGGCGTGCATCTGAGCGCGCATTAATTGAATTTTTGAGATTTGTTGTTTTTAAAGTGCTTTATAAATAAAGTTGGATTGGATTAGAGATTTCGCATTTGGTAACTTGAAATTTCATTCGTATCTAGAGACCAAAATTTGACGTGAAGGTGTTTCGTAACTTGAAATTTTCGTTTGTTGGGTCATTCGTAAGGTGAGGTACCACAGTGGTACACGAGTGTGAAGTGGCTGGGATGAGGATCAGCTCCTCCAAACCCGAGGCCATGGTTCTCGACCAGAAAAAGTTGGCTTACCCGCTCCAGGTGGGTGGAGAGTCCTGGTTCTAATGGCAGCAGATGCCTTATATTAAAAAAGTAGAACAATTTTAGATATTTTTTTTAACTAGCTCATCAATGTGTTTTTTAAAATTTACAGATTGGTCTATAATAATAATAATAATAATAATAATTCATAGCATTTATATAGCGCCTTTCATGACACCCACGCTTATATATATAAATTTGTAGGAATTTAGTTGATTTAACTTGCTCGATAGCTCGACCATCTATTTTTTTTTATGTTTATCTTTCCATCATTGGAGTTATGTCCACTTGGGGGAAAAAATATATTGTTAATATTTAAGGACAGTTTGTTGGATTCAAACCAAGTATATACCTTTACCAGGTTGCTCATTTAGAAGTTTTCTTAACTGGTCCAGATTTTCAAGCGACATAAACAGATTTGTGTCATCAGCGTACAGTATTTTGTGTATGTGATTGGAAAAATAAAACAAAGTCATTTATGTAAATAATAACTAGGAGTGCCCCCAATAATGGATCCTTGTGCGACTCCTGTCTCAGCATGCACATACGTTCTGCTCTCTTCCACAAATAACTTCTAAACCACTGGAGTGCTATTCCCCTGCACATAAAGCCATATTGTGAGGGTACTGATATGTTATACTTGTCCAGATATTCTACTACTAGATGCTTTAGAAAGTTGGCAGGATTGATATTGGTCTGTAATTTTCGATTTCATTTGGATGTCATTTTTATCCCCAGACTTGTATATGGGAATTATTTTTGCTATCTTGATAGATTTTGGTACGATGCCTTGCACTAAAGAAAGGTTAATTATGCAGGCAAGAGGTTCAGCAATTTAATTTACTATGGCTTTAATGATTTTAATACAGATATTATCAACATTCCTCTGTATAAAACTATGCAGAAAGACGTCATTGTGGATTACAAGGAGAGTGCCAACATTTTAAAGCAGAGCTCATCCTGGACTTTTCAGAGCTTTTAACCATGTTCTAGTTGTTTCCCTTAACCATGTACTCACACAAAGTTGTTTTTGGAGTAGTCATTTTGATATACAGTGATCCCTCGTTTATCGCGGGGGTTAGGTTCCAGAAATAACCCGCAATATGTGAAATCCGCGAAGTAGGACAACTTTATATTTTACAATTATTATACATGTTTAAAGGCTGTAAACACCTCATCACACACATACACGTTTCTCAGTCTGGTATTAACATTTTCTCACATTTCTCTCTTGTTTAAACACTCAAACGTTCGTAGATTTTCAACAAAATGTATTAATAGTGAAGCGTGGGGGCGCACCCGTGGTCACGAAACAAGGCAAAGAGCCGCAATCCTGGTTTAGACCTGGTCTAGTCCTGGTTTAGTCCAGGTTTAGACCTGGTTTAAACCTGGACTTCCTACGGATCCAGTGACTCATGAGCAGGAAGCACCGCGCTCATTCATCGGCACTGCCATGTCCCGGGGTGCAACGCGCACCAACCCCTTGGAGAAGTGCGCGACACGTGCACCCCTCATCGTGGTCAAATCCGCGACAGAGCAGCACGACCGGCGCGAGGCCGCGCGTACACCGGGGCTGTGAGCACGAGATCGAACCGCGGCGTCCAGACCGTGTCCTCTCAGCCCGAGCCACAAACCAGCCGCATGAAACCAGCAAAGAGCGGCACGTAGTGGTTTAATCCTGGTTTAGACCTGGTCTAGTCCCGGTTTAGTCCAGGTCCAGTTCAGGTTTAGACCTGGTCTAGACCTGGTTTAGTCCACGTTTAGTCCTGGGTCTACAGTCTCTTAGCCAATCAGAACGCAGAACACAATGTTACACTATAAAAAAAAAAGTTACACTATAAAAAAAAAACAAAAAAACATTTTTTTAAAAATCCGCGAAACAGCGAGGCCGCGAACAGTGAACCGCGATAGAGCGAGGGACCACTTGCTAGTATGATCTGCTGATATGATCTTTTATTAAGTCGTTTTAGATCAATATAATAATTTAAAATGTCTAAATTATAACACAACGATCCATGGATGTTAAAGATTATAACTCTAGAGCAAACACAAGCACAGTATGTGTTCTTTAACTCTAACCACAATCACATTTTCTGTACGCTCGTCATTGGAGTGAAGTCTGTCAGTGTCACAGCACAATCTGATCATCTAAATGTAGTGAATTATTGATCAGAGTTTGAATATTTGATGTGGGTATGACGAGGTGTTAATGTGTCTCTAGTCCTCATGCATATTACATGTGGTGGAGACACTGCCCCCCGGTGGTGGAGGTAAACAGAGACAGTAATGTGATGAGACGCCTGTGACATGTCTCTAATCAAATAACACAGAGGAAAATGAATATCCAGTCTTATATTTGATATTGTGGAAAATAGATAGACATTAGAGAAAAACAAGACGAGTGAGCGTGATTTCTCCTGTGTGAGATCAATAAAAAGTCAATGTTCTAATCCTTAATCACTGTAAGGCACATTGTGTTACATTGTTTTGTATGAAAAGCGCTTTATAAATAATGTTTGATTGATTGACTGATGTCCTCCTTGTCTTACTGTAGCAGAGTGGTTATCCTGTCTCATTCCCTCAGTGAGGAGGTTGTGGGTTAAACTCCTGATCTCTTTGAGTGGAGTGCATTGCTTTCTGTATTACTGGGGCAGAGTTCTTTAAAATGTATTTATGGAAAGCTTGAGATGCAGCACCTCGTTTTCAAGGGGGACCAAGAATATAAAACATACAGTTTACAAACATATAGTTTCACAACAGCACATAAAACACGATAATACATACATACATACATACATGCATACATACATACATACATACATACATACATACATACATACATACATACATACATACATACATACATACAATACAAGTAATGGGACAATTTTGCTCACATCCCTCCCCACCCCCATACGTAGGTTCATCTCATACAATCATTAACCTAAACAGTGTTATGGAATCAACAGCAGTGACACGTAAGTTAATAGAGCCGTTCTAAAGGAGCCGAGAGACGTTATAGACCTCAGTGATGAAGACAAATTGTTCCAGTCTGAGGGGCCTTAAATGGACAGTGTGTAAGATTTTTACCCGTTAATTACCGAAATTGAAGATACCCATTCAAAAATACATTGTTTTCAAAGCCTTTTCACTTCCATCATGAAATCAAAGTATTCTTTTGGACTTAGATATAGTCACATAAAAGGGGGATTGACCCCATATAGAAGCAGCCATTTTGATTACGAAAGCCGCAGAAGGATATTTGGGCTTTGCCTTCGCCTTCGGCAAGGCTCATGGTTTTGGGTAAACAACGACAAGCATGTTGCCGGATCACACGTCGTAATGGTTCTAACACGTGTTTTGGACTAAATTGTTTTACTGGATTTTATTCGCTGGATCCTTACGGACAGATTGAGACCAAGTTTATGGTGAAATACAGAGTTTGACCTGTGCAGAGCCTTCAAAGGTAAGCTAAGTAACAAACCTCGTTTGGTGCTTTTCCGTATAAAAGCCCCATGTGCTCGGGGAGTGATTGTTGTGCCGGGAAATGAATTGCATAGTCAAAAAGAGGAGACTGTAAGGTTTCATTTGATGTGTAGATTGTCATGGTACACGATCGGGAATGTGTGTTTTCATGCGAAAAGAAAAAAAAAAAAAACAGTGAACGGGCCGTGTTTTATTTATACCGTAGTTGTCGGCGAGAGCTCGCACAGCGCTCGCACAGCTGTCCGCGTTACGGCGAGCCCGGGTGACCCTCGAGGTCTGCCGTAGCCAAAAGAGGCAGTGCATGGTACCTACACCACCTATGCGCCACGAATCCTACACACTGTACCTTTAAAGCAAAAGAACCTCCGACACACCTCCTTACACATGGGAGGTACAGTTAAGTTTAAATACTGAGAGTGTTGAAGAGAGTAACTTGTAAGAGACTGGACAAGAAAACATTTCAGATATGATGGAAAGTCAAAATAAATACATTTAAAAATAAACTGAAACCAGTGGTATGTCTTGGTATGTTTTTTTCAGGCTGTCACCAGTCGAGCTGATCATAGAACTCACAGTGATGAGTTCAATATGGACATTTTAAGATGAATCTACATAATGTATTGAACAATGCTTTTACTGGTTTAAAATGTATGTTGTAGGTGTTCTGATAAACTATGTCAGCATAATCAATGATTGGCAGGATAAGCGGGGGGATTATCCTCTTTCTTATTTCTTGCGTGAAGCAGTTTGCTGATCTATACAGAGGCATTAAACAAGAATATGTTTGTTTTATTATATAATCAATGTGGGGTTTGAAGGTTAATTCTGGATCCACCCACACTCCCAAATATTTTCCCTTGGTCACTGGGGCACCATTGAAAAAGTATGTCGAGATCAGAAGACTGGAGTAAATGATGAGTGCCAAAAAGCAAACGCAGACATTTTTCAAGGAGTTCATTTTAAGCAAATTTTGGACTGAATTGAAATCTTTCTGTAGATTGTTTTGGAGTTGAGATATGTTGGAGCCTGAAAAATAGAGAACAGTATCGACAGTTAAAGCAATTGTGATTATGGGAATGTTTGCGACCTCTCCAGACAGAATCACAAGCCACGACAAAACTTTACAAAGACGAGTGGGTCTGGAGCTGCGTCCTGGCTCCCTGATTTCAGGGGGCGTGACTGACAAATGGAGTTGTTTCAGACTCTTCTAGACCTGATCAGAATGTAGAAGGGACTGTTCGCTCAGGCAAGGAATGTTTAGTATCGTATATATTTTTTTAATTGTTATTATTATTTTGATTTTAGTAATGTCACATTTAATTGTATGTCAATAGATGCTTTTGTGCAATTTAAAAATGAAGATGTAGCCTTTTTCATAATGAAAATAAACTAATTAATACTTTCTTAATAAAACATTTGTTCATTATTTGCTCATACTTAGAGCCACAGTAGGTAAAATTTGAACAAAAAAAAGACAAAGAGAAAAAAAAATACAGTTGTAGGGAGTATTATCTGTAACATAAGGGTGAGTCGTTGTACAGTTGTAGGCAGTACTTGAATTGAGGGGGGATAAGGGGGGGTGGCATCCCCCCTGTGGGAAAAAATAGTCAAAATCATCCCTCTTCTAAAACGGGCATCCCTTCTTCCATCCCTTATGGCATTTTATCAATCAGGCATGAAAATTTTGCTGTTTTTAAGTCAAAATGGCCAGTGCCCAAGAGCCAATCATAGGCCGAACTGCGCTCCAGCTTCCAATCATGTTGCAGCATAATTATGCACCGATACGCGCTCCCGCCAATCATGACGATTGCCGCTCTTGTGTTTGCGCCTGTTCGCCGATCAGCTGTGAGCGAGCCGCGTGAATGTTTACGCGGCATTTCCAAGAGAAGAAGAATCCTTAACTTCCTACGTTAATGCTACGTAAGAAGGAACTCTCGCCTCGGGACACGGGATACGTTCGGGATTATGTCCTTTTCTCCGGAGCTCCGGATTATTAAAGACAACACGGCAAACTGTTAGAATGGATCTGGCCGCATTCTTATGGGTGAGTCATATTATCAGATTATTTCTGCATCTATTTCGGCACTAAACCAGGTCTAAACCAAGACTAAACCAGGTCTAAACCAGGACTAAACCAGGTCTAAACCAGGACTAAACCAGGTCCAAACCAGGACTAAGCCAAGACTAAACCAGGTCTAAACCAGGACTAAACCAAGACTAAGCCAAGACTAAACCAAAACTAAACCAGGTCCAAACCAGGACTAAACCAAGACTAAACCAGGTCTAAACCAGGACTAAACCAGGTCCAAACCAGGACTAAGCCAAGACTAAACCAAAACTAAACCAGGTCCAAACCAAGACTAAGCCAGGTCTAAACCAGGTCTAAACCAGGACTAAGCCAGGACTAAACCGGGACTAAACCAGGACTAAACCAAGACTAAACCAGGACTAAGGTGTGTGTGTGTGTGTGTGTGTACGTGTTTGATAACATATATCTTGTGTATTATTGAATTATTGAATGATTATATGGGTTCCCCATGGGTCCCCCCCCCCGGTGAAAAATTTCACCATCCCCCCTGGTTTCATTTTACAACTTGACTACTGGTTGTAGGGAGTATTATCTGTTACATAAGGGTGAGTTGTTGTACAGTTATAAATTTGGTGTATAGTTATAAATGTCAGATTCATTTTTGTGAGGACCAGCCTGAAAAAAATGGCAACCGTAGTCTAAAATAAACAGCCAATTCAGCTAATATTCAAGCAGGTCCTCACTTCATACACCAGAACTTGACTAAAAAAACAGCTGATTTTGCACTTTCTTTGCACCTCACTAAAATACAGACATTTTAAACCCAAAATAACCATTCCTCCACGTTGAGTGCGGTCCTGTGCCCTGCCATCAGCACATATCTGACCCAGGACGGATCACTCTGATTGGGATCCTCCTCCAGCGTCTCTGCTGCTCAGACCTCCATTATCCTGGAGCTTTTATGACACACTTAGCAATGAAACTGCATTCAGCCCAATCAAGACAAACATCTAAGCAGCAGGCATTCATTAGAGCCACTGTTGCATGTGCGTATTGGGTAATTGAGTGGCAACGCAATCTCTATCTTGAGTCAGTATTTCCATTCACTTGATTCTAAACAAGAAGAACAAAAGTTATGATTAAAAGTTGAGATGCTGTGGTTTTTCTTTTTCAATAAAACACCTTAGACATGCTAAAACATTTGCGAAGTTTAACATTGTGTAACGTTTCGGGTGGAGGGTTCGTCAAATGCTTTTCCCCATGCTTCATTATATTTCACAGTGTGGTATCAAACCATTCTATCTTCATGGAGACTAAACCAGACCAAGTTACAGGTCAGATCTTTTTTTGAGCTATAAAACCACCTATAATTGAATAAATATACAGTGGTACCTCACCTTACGAAAGACCCAACAAACGAAAATTTGTTACGAAACGCAAAATCTCAAAAATTCAAATGATGCGCGCTCAGCCACACACATTATACGCTTTTCTCAGACTGAATTTAAACTTTTCTCACATTTGTGTCTCGTTTAAACACTCAAACTTTCATAGATTTTCAACAAAATTATTAATAGTGAAGTGTGGGGGGAGGGGGAGGGCGGAGAAGTGTGCGCGCGGACACGTGTGCGGCGCGGGGGCTGCGAGCACGAGACCCATGCTCAAACCGTGCCAGGTCTAAACCAGGTCTAAACCAGGTCTGAACCAGGTCTAAACCAGGATTAGACCACCACGGCTCTTGCATGCGTTCGTTCATGCGCTCAGACTGCGTGCGGTCCCGAGGGGAGTCCTCGCTGCTCGCCTCAGCCGTGACTCGAAACGAAACCAGGAAATAGACCCGCACACGGCGCTTTAATCCACCTGGTTTAGTCCAGGTTTAGTCCTGGTCCAGTCCTGGTTTAGTCCAGGTCTAGACCTGGTCCAGTCCTGGTTTAGACCTTGGTCTAGACCTGGTATAGTCCACGTTTTGTCCTTGGTCTACAGTCTCTACGCAGGACACAGTGTTACACTATAAAAAAATGTTACACTATTAAAAAAAAAAAAACTTGGAACGAATCAGGCCTTTTCCATTGAAATAGCTACTCAACTTACGAAAAATTCACGTTACGAAACCACTTAACCACCTTACGAATTAATTTCGTAAGGTGAGGTACCACTGTATAGTCAGACCCCCCAGGATTTCGCGGGCATTTTTTGTGATTGTTGCGGGCTAAAATGCCTGAATTTGCGGGAGCTTTTCCAAAAAGTTGCGATGAAAGTTGCGGTGTTTTTAAGGCTTTTGTTGCAATTTTGTTGCGGGAGGAAGTGAAAGTTGCGATAAATAGTTGCGATTTTCGCTTATTGTAATTAAAATTGAGTAATATTTTGAATACTGAGTTATTACTGACAAAGAATAATACAAAGACACAGAGATCACAGATATGGTCCTAAAACAACCTTACCAACATCGAAAATAAATTACTACTAGGAGGGGAACTGTTTCGCGCGGTCTTTTGCTGTTATTTTAGTGGGCAAATGGAGCCGCAGACATGTTTCTTTGCCATTAGAAGCCGTGTCCCAATTCCCTCGGAGCGTGGCCCGAAGGGCATGTGCGTCACACATTTCGACAGTACACCGGCGCGACGACTGCTGTCCCACTTCTTTTTTGTCCCATGCGCAGTTAACACGCGGTCCGAAGACCGCAGTCATTAAGCGGTCTGCGGACTGCAGTCAGGGCTGAGCAAGTGTGCACCTCCTTGACTGCAGTCTGAGCCCCCTTCGGGCCGCGCTCCGAGCTGTGCGCTCTGGGAACTGGGACACGGCCGCAGTTTCGTTTTGTCACACGGAAGTAAAGCAGAATGTTGCGGCTTCCAAACTCAAACCTTTTAGCCGCCGAGAATATGAGGTTGGGCCCTATGGCTCGCAGATTTGTGACGCGCAAAGAGGAGGCTATGGTGACAGATACGCCGAGATCCAGATATGCGTTTTGTGCATTTATTACAAAAAGAGCGCACACAGCTATGACAGCGCAGCAGGATGAAATGGAACTCATGAAAACCAGCAGGATGAACAGATTAACGTGAAAGATGAATGAATGGTTTGCGGTCAACAAAAAATACAGCTACACCCCAACCCTGACTCTCTCCTCTGTGTGACAGGTGAGCGCACGCTTTTACACGCACACACTTCCGTACGTGCACACATCCACACTCACGTGACCCACCGCCTCTGCCACACACGCACACACACACAAACGCACCGTGCACCTCATCTCAGTTATGTCTCCTACACAGAAGGAAGTTGGTCGGCGTTCAATACGTCACCGATGATTGGTCAAAATTTGTAAAAATTGCGGGAAAGTTGCGGTGATTGGTCAAAATTGCAACACCGCCCTGAATTCGCAGGGATTGGCTGAAGTTGCGTTGAAGTTGCAAATCGCAACATCGCGAATTCCTGGAGGGTCTGTATAGTAAAGCTGTTTAATTTCATACTGTGGAACATTCCAGCAGAATAATGACATATTCATAGAAACAAACAGTTGAAGGACTCTCCATCAGAAAAGTTACACAATCAGAATTAGAATCAGAAAGGTTTTATTTCCATATGAGTGAACATGTTCACACCATTAGGAAATTGCTTCGGTACCCGGGGCGGAATGTAAACAAACACTGCACCTTTAAACTACACAGCAATAACCTGGCAGCCCTTCTCTAATCAAGTTTAAACTCATCACTCTTTTATATTACTGGTTGTATTTATTTAGTCTTTTGTGTCTTGATGTAAAGGCCTGGACATGATATTTCCCATGCACTTAAGCAAAATTGGTCTTGCCCCAGTACAGATATATTGTATAAGCAGCTCTCGAGGTCAAATCTGCAACTATTGTTTCTTTTTTGTTTGTTTGTTTGTTTGTTTGTTTTAAGAATAACTTTGGACCACTGCAAACCATTGGTGAAGCAGTTCTGTTTTTAAATGTTTTTAAACCAGGTACAGGGCCCATACTTATAATGTTTTCTCATGACATCACATCCTGCATATTTAGGCGGAGTTCTTCTCTCAAACACAAAACAATCTGTTCCACCTGGTCATGTGGTAACACAGGAAGTGCTCCACTGTGTTGTTGTTTTTTAAACTCCACACACCTTTAACGAGAATCATTTGGATGATTTCAGTCCTGGAATTGCCAGTCTGTACTGAACAAAAAGGTTAACTTAAACCACCACTACATGACATCACAAGGTGGAACAGAGCATTTTGAGCTTTGGAGATGTGGATAGACTAATAATGAAGGATTACTTAAACATGTGTGAATGAAACAAAACACAACTTCAGGTCTGTTTTTGAGGAGATTACATTATCAGATAACTTGAAACTCATGAGTCATTTTTTAAAATACAGTGAACCCTCGCTCTATCACGGTTCACTGTTTGCGGCCTCGCTGTTTTGCGGATTTTTTTTTTTCAATTTTATTTATTTATTTTTTTCATTTTTTTTTATAGTGTAACATTTTTTTTTTAATAGTGTAACAATGTGTTCTGTGTCCTGATTGGCTAAGAGACTAGACTAGACTAAACGTGGACTAAACCAGGTCTAGACCAGAACTAAACCAGGTCTAAACCTGGACTGCCCATGGACTAAACCAGAACTAAACCAGGTCTAGACCAGGTCTAAACTAGGTCTAAACCTGGACTGGCCCTGGACTAAACCAGGACTGGACCAGGTCTAGACCTGGACTAAACCGGGACTAGACCAGGTCTAGACCTGGACTAAACCGGGACTAGACCAGGTCTGAACCAGGATTAAATCACTCCGTGTGGCTTTTGCGTTCGTTTGTGTGTGTTCGGTTTGTGGCTCGGGTTGAGAGCACGCGGTCCGGGCGCCGCTGTTCTATCTCCCCGGTGTACACGCGGCCTCGCGCTGCATTTTCTCATATTTGTCTCTAGTTTAAACACTCAAACTTTCATAGATTTTCAACAAAATGTATTAATAGTGACGCGTGGGGGGAGACACGGCCCCGGAAGCCCCGCCAGACGCGCGAGCAGCACTGCCACGTCCCGGGACGAGACGCACACCAACCCCTTGGAGAAGTGCGCGACATGTGCTGCTCTGTCACAGATTTGTCCACGATGAGAGGTTTATTGTTGACAAATCCGCGCGTGGCAGTGCTCCTCGCGCGTCTGGCGGGGCTTCCGGGGCCGTGTCTCCCCCCACGCGTCACTATTAATACATTTTGTTGAAAATCTATGAAAGTTTGAGTGTTTAAACTAGAGACAAATGTGAGAAAATGTTAATTCCAGTCTGAGAAAAGTGTATAATGTGTGTGGTGAGGCATTTACAGCCTTAAAACATGTAGAATAATTGTAAAATATAAAGTTGTCCTACTTTGCGGATTTCTCTTATTGCGGGTTATTTCTGGAACCTAACCCCCGCGATAAACGAGGGATTACTGTATATCATTTATGCAAGCATTTTAGTCTTGTTGAAACTCTGAGAATGCAGTATTTTTGAGCAGTTTCTGTTGTTATGGAAATTTTTTTTGGGTGTAATCCTCTCTTAATCCATCTCGGCCTTTAGCATACACATTTTAAATCCACTGTACTCAAGTGATGCTGCCTTTGTTGTTTTCCTGCCAACAATAAATCCAGACTATATGAACTCACCACAAACCTAACCACAAGTGAATACAGCCAAATCCCAGTCCATCATCCCCAAATCTGCTAGGAAACGCTGCTATTGTCTCGCTAAACTTGAGTGGCAGTCGTGATATTCAAACCTTTTATAGCGTTCAAGTCCCTCGCCGTGGTGGGATATGTGAGCGCTTTTCATCACAGCGTTTGTCACCAGGGCTTCACACATAATTGCTGCCAAAACACTGTCAAATCAATTTTAGAGTTTGTGCTTTCAGATTAAAACAATGTAAGGGAATGTGTTGAAAGCTGTGGTCTGTTCAGAGATGTGGGATATTTCCCTTGGTACAACATTTCACTTGTCTGTTTTTTATTTTACTGTAATAAAGTGAGCAAAGAATAGAAGATGAGCATGAATCAGAACTCAAAGTGGAACTGAAGTTTGACACATAAGGAATTTTAATAAGGGTTTGTGCGTTTTAATGACTGGTGGATTAAAAAATTCAGACAAGACAAACTGAAAAATGAACAGTGTTTATTGAAAAAAGAATGAAAGGCTGGAGCTGGGTGATGGGTGATGGGAGTTGGGTTGGTGTCTGTAGTGGTCCGCTGGTGTGGGTCTGGTCAAAAAACAGGGTCTGAAGAGTGAACAATTTTTCCCGAGGAGTGGGGGGGCTTGAATTGCGTGAGAAATGCATATCTATTCTGCAAAAAAACGAAAATCACAAATATTGTTTCACAAATGCCGAGTTCTAGCGTTTTTTCATGTGGTGGGTCACATTTGATAAGATACAAAATGACTCACAACACCAATATTGTACATAATGCATAACACATAATGCATTCATCTTTAATATATGTATGATAAAATTTACCTACAATGTCATTATAACTAAAACAAATACACGTCAAACCATTTAGTGCAAAATTTTAAAGCAGCACAGTTGTTCTAATAATTGGCTCAGTAATTTCTTCATTTGTGTTACATAAACAACCTTCCAAATAAGCAAGAAAATAAGCTGCTGTGAAATAAACTTAAGCAAAATTGGATCTTGTTACAGGGCTCTCAGGGTCGTGCGTGAGACTACGTAATTTCTGAGGAGCGAATTGTCTCTCTCAATGCGTGAGACTTGAGAGCCCTGCTGTAAATGTTTGTCTAAAGAGCAAACTTAAACTACAAAGCAACTAATGAGAGTTATATAAATTAAGTTATTACCTGATGGTTCTCAGTTTGTTTTATCATCACCGCAGTGTGCGCTTAGCAGCTGAAACTACACTCTACAGTCTGCCCAACAACAGAACAATCTATTTTCTGATTGGCTGATTTTTTTCTGGGGAGCGGGACGGGGAGGAGGGGGAGAGTTTTTTTCGCTGAAAACGCGCGGTGCCTGCATAAACTGAGCCACACAGACCGATTTTCTGGGCACAAAAAAAAAAAAAAAACGTGAGAAATGCCATGTGTGGCGTGTGAGCGTGTGAACACGTTGAATTGCGTGTGTCACACTCTCAATGCGTGAGACTTGAGAGCCCTGATATAGCGCTTTTCAAGACACTCCAAGTGCTTAACAGTTCACTGTTCATTCACTGTACACTTGGTGATGATATGCTACTACAGTAGCCACAGACTGACAGAAGCGAGGCTGCCAATCTGCGCCCCTCCGACCAACACTCACGCACACACCACTTTCATACTAGGCAATGTGGAATTCCCAACGGTCTCCCATCCAAGTACTAACCAGGCCTGGCCTTGCTTAGCTTCTGAGATCTGACGGAATCAGGCTTTGACAAGCTGGTATGGCCAAAACAAGCTGTTATGGCCACATGAAAAAAACAAACTAAAAGTGAAAAAAACAAAACAAAAAAAACAAAAAACAAACAGAAAACATGAAAAAAATAAAAGTAAAAGTAAAAAAATACAAAGGACGAGCAGTGACTACACCACAGTCATTAAACTGACAATATGGCTGTGTGTGGATGAATGAGCCCTATGTCTGTACTGTAGAGCAGTGGTCCCCAACCTTTTTTGTGCCACGGACCAGTTAATGTACCCAGAATTTTCACGGACCGGTGAGGGGGGGGGTGCACGCAGATATTGGCGGATAAATACCACAAAATAAAATTATACGAACAACACAAGAACTGTGGCATGTTATAGATATACTAATAATGGTGAATCCACTGTGTACTTGTATATAACTTTAATAAAAGCGTCCTCATGACATGCACCAACAACATAACAAGAGTCACAACATCCTCTCTGCCCCGACGCTCTCTGGTCGCTATGGTAATGCTTAAACATGCCTTCAGAATAAGAGATACATCACAAAACAAATATGAAGTACAAGAAAAATTCAACTCACCGTAACGCTGAATCAATGAGAGCCCTGAGCTTGTTTCTCTGCTACGAGATCTATCTAGGCGTAATGGGAGACAATGACACCCGAAGTTTATCCAGAGTACCAGTTGATGTCTTGAACATACTTTTAAGGCCGCCTCATTGGAGAGCTGGTCGCCGCATGTTATGCAGAGCGGGCTTGGTGCGTGGGAATCACCTGTTGCGATAAATCCATATTTTAAGTAGGTCTCCTGGTGTTGTCTGTTAAATCCAACTTTCTTTTTCTTAGTGGTCATCGGCTCTTCTTCTGTCTCCTCACTGGGCCTTTTCCCCTTTGCAAAGAAATTTTCCACGTTTTTTCCTCATTTTGTTGGCATGTGGGTTTAATATTAGCGTACGTTCACACTGCAGCCTGGAGTGACCCAAATCAGATTTTTTCGCCCCTGTATCTGATCTTCTAATGACAGTCTGAACGACACAGATCCGATTTTGTCAAATGCGATCCAGGCCACTTGTGGTCTTAAAACTGATACATATCCGATCTTTTGGCATGTGACTTCAGTCTGAACGGCCAGGTCGCATTCATCTGACCTGGGCGTTTCCTCCAGCGAGAGTGGTACAAGTAGGCGCTCACAAATGTACACACATTCTACAAAACAAAGGACAAAACACTGTCCTTGTCATTCTCCGTCTCCTCTTTAAAACAAATAAGCTGTACATGTTCTGGCTCCGAGCAACTTTAGGCTACTTCCGTAAACATTGAGCACGCTCGCTGCACGTGACGTCGTCGTGTCCTCCAAGGCGCACGTGGGACACTTTTGGGGCGTTTAAAATTCACACTGGAGCTCACAGACAAGTCACATTTTAAAAAATGCAACAACAAAAAAAAATCTGATTTCACAAAAAAATTAAGCCCTGCAGTCTGAACGTAGCATCATGCACATGGAAGTCGACGTGCTCTTTTCGGAACAAGGACGGACCACTCAAAATGAAGGGTTGGGGGAATGAGCCACTGGTACCAAGTGGCCCACGGACCCCCGGTGGTTGGGGACCACTGCTGTAGAGGGTGTTGGACTGCAGTAGTGGGTGGAGACCATGGGTGAGGGTGGTGTCACCAGCTCCAAGTGCACATGAGAACACAGGGACAAACATTAATCCTGTCATTATGAATAAACATATCTGGGCTCTTTCTAACCTGGTGAAGACTCTGTTTGGAGGTGTCAAATTCCCAAACAGTAATGGAGTCTGAACACTTCACTAGAAAGTTGTTTTCAATTTAAATGGGCCCTCAGTATATGCCACATTTCATCAGTCTTGACAAGTAAACTACTTTCTATTTGTGCATTCACGCATGGCAGTTTGAGGGCTTCCTGATTGCTTTGGTAACATTCATCTGTTTTTCATTTGAGCTATTTTGGTTTTCTTTTAGGCATATTTACCTTGTTGACATGTTTGCGCTGCTAGCTAAGAGCCATCTTCAGAAATGACACAGGTGTTGGTGGTGACATATGTGACCAGCAATGGAAAAACCAGTCAAAAGTCGTCCCGGAGGTGTTTTGAGACATCAGATTCTGAAAGTGTAGATTCTAAGCTTTTCAATGATGCCTTACACATAGAAATCTGAGAACATTTGAAGAATTTGTGGTAATTTGAAAGCATGCAGATAAGAAAACAACAAGCCGAGAAAAGTTGCGTTGAAGATCTGCTTGTGGAGCAAAAAGGTGCTCATTTGCATGACATTAAGACATCAATGTGTGGTGTGGTGTTTCAGGACAGGTGAGAATTAGAAGGTACTTTGTTATAATTGAAAAAAATCTCCTGTATTGTCAATTGACACAATACAATATGAAATGTATTATACAATGTAAAATTAAAACGAGAGAAAGAATACAGATAAAAGTAAAATGTACATTGAAAAAATACAGTATATAGGTAAATATAGTATAGGACACTACACACACAGTGTGTGTGTACACACTTTGGACACACACACGCACATGTACACACCCGCGCACACACACACACACACACAAACACTCTGGATGTTTTCTGTTCCTCGTCTATGAAAAAAAAACAACCTGCAGTGTATAACAGGAAAACTGCTGTTTTTTCATGTCCAAAATGCTGCATTATGCAGCACCATGCAGTAGCATTTCACGTTATTCACGTTAATCGCCCATTGCAGATCAAAAGAAGCTGTAATGGGTGGTTTGCCTAGTAATATGATGCTAATGTTGACAATTACACAAGCCCCCTGCTTTCAGCTAAATATCTCCCTTTGATGCAGAAATAATATGCACGCAAAAGCTGAATTAGTATTTAAACATGTCCTAAAGTATGTTGTGTCAAAGTTTAGAAGCACTTTACTCACCCCATAAGTGGGTGAGTAAAGAAATATGTTCTTGCAAAGAATTTCTCTTGTGTGAGATCAATAAAGTCACTTCTTTCTGGCAATATGAATGGGTCCCGAGGAGAGACTTCTCCTTCCTTCTTCTCCTTCTTCTTTCTTCCTCCAGCTCATGCGCGAAACATTACATCTTTACATACAACTCCGTAGCGTAAATATTCACGAGTTTGCTCACAGCTGATTGGTGGAAAAAGAAAACAAAAGAGCGCAATGGCCAGCAGCACCAGTATTGCAATTATGGTAATTTACACACGCCCCGATTCTTTCCCAAAAACTACTCAGTTTCAAAGACAAAATGTATGCTTTTAAAGCAACCAGTGCTGTTATCTGAAACATGTAGTGGCTTCTTCATGAACTCAACTAGGACATTTTGTAAAAAAAGAAAAAGAAAATCACAAATAAAAATAAAAAAATGCTTCTAACGCGATTTTCTCATGTTTGTTTCTCGTGTTTGCCCCTCCTGAGTTGTGGCAGCTTTTGCCCTGGCGAGTCACATATCATATATCAGCGGTTGTTACTTCACTTCCTGTTGGTGTGGTCAGCTGTTGTTACTTCCTGTGGTCGTGGTCAGCTGTTATTATTTCTTGTGGGCGTGGTCAGGTGATGGACCTGATAGGTTGCTTAGACTGACCATGCCTGCTGTTGTCCATGGTCCTTGGAGAAGGGCATGGATCTGTAATAAGAACTGGATAAGACACCCTCCCGGGGCAAGACAAACTAGTGGCCGTGCCAGGTACTCCAGCTCCTGGGAGCTCTGGCCCAGGTAGAACTCTCCCATAGAACACAATGCATTTTTTGGGAGATCAGACTGCTCGTGCTCAGCTGACAGGGCATCCACAACTTTCACAAAGGTCAGGTTTTGTAGAGATTCTTTTGTATTTGCACATTACCTTTTTTGTTTTTTTGTTTTTATATCCCCAAAGCGGCTTTAAGGAAAAGTAACGTTTTTTACAATTTGAGCCTTATTTCGGTAATAAAACAAGTTGTTTTACTCACCCATAGCACTTTGGTGTCATATGGAGCATTTCCGGAGATGTTTTAGATTAGCGTTAGGCTAACGCCGTTAGCCTAGCGTGACTTATAGCCATAGCTCGGGGCATTCCCCGAGCATGTAATATGCCCCGTGCGGGCTCCAAATAACACAAACTTTAGCACTTTTCAAATCATAGAAGCTCGATATCTTTAGTCTACGATTTCATTTGGTCAAAAGTGGCCTGTAATCTGAGATTTAGCCATAGTTTCGAGTAGATGAGGACGCCAGTGCGCATGTGCGGAGTGTGCTCTCAGCTCCCGGGACCCAAACATGGAACGCAAAGTTGTAAACTATGGATAAATCTCGGATTACAGGCCACTTTTGATTCAAACGAAATCGTAGACTAAAGACATCGAGCTTCTATGATTTGAAAAGTGCTAAAGTTTGTGTTATTTGGAGCCCGCATAGGGCATATTACATGCTCGGGGAATGCTCCGAGCTATGGCTATAAGTCGCGCTAGGCTAACGGCGTTAGCCTAACGCTAATCTAAAACATCTCCGGAAATGCTCCATATGACACCAAAGTGCTATGGGTGAGTAAAACAACTTGTTTTATTACCGAAATAAGGCTCAAATTATAAAAAAAAAACGTTACTTTTCCTTTAAAGTTTGGTTCACCTTCAAGTTCTTCTTATACTTTCATGTGTGTGAAAGGAAGAATACTCCTTCTTTATGGTCAATGGTGTCAACACCTCATTGATTTTTTGCTGATTTTTCAATAGAAGTCAGTTGGAACCAGACCCTGAATGAACACTTTTGCACCCATGTTCACTTCCCATTTGTAACATAGCAGCTCGTGGGTTAGCCATGTCCATCTGTATTTACAGTCTATGGTTGGATGCCACAA
This sequence comes from Paratrypauchen microcephalus, assembly GCA_036785185.1. Lineage (NCBI taxonomy): Eukaryota > Metazoa > Chordata > Actinopteri > Gobiiformes > Gobiidae > Paratrypauchen > Paratrypauchen microcephalus. The sequence continues at coordinate 167,746 of JAVJIX010000377.1, forward strand.
CTCACCAGCCGTCACGACTCGCAGCTTTCCTGATTACATCAGCGTAATTCATTCTGTCCATTCTCTTCTCTTGTCTTGTCTTGTTTTGTCTATAAAACATTTTTTTTCTTTGCATTTTCTCTTCCCCTCAGTGTTTCAGCCTGATATCTCCCTCTCTCTCTCTCCTGACAGCACTCAATCATTGATCAGTGGCTATAAAAAAGGAATAATGAAAAGACTGCATGATCGATGCCAGGACCAGAGACTGCAGATTTACAGGCTGTGGTCAGGCCTGCTGCAGAGAGACAGAGCAGCTCAGTAGCCTAACCCTGGGCTCTGATTTACTATGACCCTGGCGTTTCCATGGAGGGAGTTTATGGGTTGCTATCAGAAGCTCAGGTATCTCTAATAGAAAGAGCAGCGTGAAGAACAGGGACAGGTCTATAAATCAGCTCACTGGCTTCATAACTACTGTTTCATCCTGGGATTGGCACTGTTGTTTGCAGGGTAATATATTTGACAAGAATGTGTTGGAATAGTTTTGGCAAATATTATACCATTTACAGTGGTACCTCACCTTACGAAATTAATTCGTTCCAGAAGTGGTTTCGTAACGTGAATTTTTCGTAAGTTGAGTAGCTATTTCAATGGAAAAAGCCTGATTCGTTCCAAGGCCCCGATCCAAGTTTTTTTTAAATAGTGTAACTTTTTTTATAGTGTAACATTGTGTTCTGCGTAGAGACTGTAGACCCAGGACTAAACGTGGAATATACCAGGTCTAGACCAAGGTCTAAACCTGGACTAAACCAGGACTAGACCAGGTGGATTAAAGTGCCGCGTGCGGGTCTATTTCCTGGTTTCGTTTCGAGTCACGGCTGAGGTGAGCAGCGAGGGGGATGCGCTCAGACTGCGTGCGGTCCCCCTCGCTGCTCGCCTCAGCAGTGACTCGAAACGAAACCAGGAAATAGACCCGCGCACGGCGCTTTAATCCACCTGGTCTAGTCCTGGTTTAGTCCAGGTCCAGACCTGCTGGCAGCCCCGCGCCGGGTCATGCTGCGCTATCACAGTGTCCGCGCGCAGTTTTCTCCCCCCTCCCCCTTCCCCCCACACTTCACTATTAATAATTTTGTTGAAAATCTATGAAAGTTTGAGTGTTTAAACGAGAGACAAATGTGAGAAAAGTTTAAATTCAGTCTGAGAAAAGCGTATAATATGTGTGGCTGAGCGCACATTATTTGAATTTTTGAGATTTCGCGTTTCGTAACTTGAATTTTCTTTCATATCTAGAGACCAAAATTTAACGTGAAGGCGTTTCGTAACTTGAAATTTTCGTTTGTTGGGTCTTCCGTAAGGTGAGGTACCACTGTATATTATTTTTAGATCATAAAATCTACTACAGATCCCAGACTATAAGTAAACTAAAGTCCCAAAAAAAATAAAAAAATAAAAGCGGCCATATTAGTTTTTAAAATGGACGAATGTTGTGTGTCTCTGATTGGCCAATCCAACTGTCAGTCATGCCTATTTGAACTCAGGGAGCTGCACCAAAGACCAGACTCACATCTTTGTAAATTGACAACATGACAATGACAAGACAACATGGGCTCTATTGGTGATAGTAACTCTGACTAAATCTGGGAAAACTGAGAAAATGACCCAGTTTTCTTCATCTAGATCAGGGGTCGGCAACCTTTACCACTCAAAGAGCCATTTGGACTCGTTTCACACAGTAAAGAAAACACTGGGAGCCACAAAACCCCTTTTGAAATTTAAAATGAAATAACACTGCATATAATGGCTTTTTTTTTTTACCTTTGTGACAGAATTACATTTTGAAAATGAACAAACTAAAATAAAACAAACTAAAATAAAAAAACTAAAATAAAATATGTCCTGATTGGCTAAGGGACTGTAGACCTTTGCCGATTCGTCATTCTCCTCCGTGTCTCCTGTACTGAATGCGTTCAGTTTGCCTGATTTATATAAATGTTCCGATCGCAGTGTGACTCTGAAGTGCTGTATGTTTACAAGTTTTCTCCCCGACAAAACCCGCCACAGTGAAGCGGTCATAAGAACTGTGAAATACACGTGAAATACACTTTGGTTTCGTTCTATAATACTGTGCTTTTTTGTTGAAAATCTACGAACGTTTGAGTGTTTAAACAAGAGAGAAATGTGAGAAAACGTTAATTCCAGTCTGAGAAAAGTGTAGAATGTGTGGTGAGGTGTTTACAGCCTTAAAACATGGAGAATAATTGTAAAATATTTATTTTATTATTATTTTATTTTATTATTTTTATAACATAAGAATGTAACCCCCGTGATAAACGAGGGACCGCTGTACTGAGCCGCATCAGAGGGATCAAAGAGCCTCACGTGGCTCCGGAGCGGTGGGTTGCCGACCCCTGATCTAGATGTCATTATATTCTTTCTTTTTTTCCTTTTATAAATTGCCTTTTTAGAAGAAGAAGAGAAGAAAGAAGTGACTTTATTGATCTCACACTGGAGAAATTATTCTCTGCATTTTAACCCATCCCATATATATATATATATATATATATATATATAAAATCAGGAGCAGTGGGCGACACATTCCTGCGCCCGGGGACCATCTCCAGGATCTTCTTGCTTCAGTTTGGTCAGGACCTCAGCTGGAGGATTTTACGTGGAGCATGTTTTGGGTTGGTGGGGGAAACCGGAGTGCCCGGAGGAAACCCACCCAGACACGGGGAGACCATGCAAACTCCACACAGAAAGGCCTGGGCGACCCGGGGATCGAACCCCCCTTCTTGCTGTGAAGCAAGAGCGCGAGCCACTCAGCTACCGTGCCGCCAAAAAAGAGCAGTGCTCCAGGTGAGGCTCGAACTCACAACCTCGGCATCACTCCACAGGTTACTGTCTTATAAGTACCGCGCGCTGACCGATTGCGCCACTGGAGCTTTATTTGTGTATTATAATTTGTCTAACTTAATAATAATAAAAAGAAGGATGACATTGTAGTGGTCTGTTATGTTCGGCAGCAATCAACAGTTAGAACTAGCTGCCTGTAAGTGATAGCAATGCCGCGATTAGAGTCCCGTTCTCCATAGAAAGCTTTGGCAGGTTGTAAAGACTGCTGCTGCTGAATCCATGGTTTTATCACATGCCCAGTGTTGGTAATTACACCAGAAGTCGTCATCCGTATGTTTCCACATGGTAAGCATGAATAGAGCCTATGGGAGGTTCAAAAGCTCTATCTAACTTTGGTAACTCCATTTACCATTTATGTACGGTTAATCTAAACAGCAAGATGGATTCCCATGATATCTCACAAACTCACAACAATCTATCTTGGCTCTCACAGCGTTGAGGTTTGTGCAGCAGCCAAATGAGCGATGAGTGATGCCAACAGACGTACCTGTGTGCAGAAACATGCAGAAGCTTTGTCCATTTGTGGACAGAGATGTCAGTGGCTTTCTCTCAACTGAATGTAACTGAAGTTTGATTTTTCACCTCATTCCGCTATTTTGATCCTTCGACCAATCAGAATGATAATATGTAGAAACTCAAATTCAGAGTGACACACATCAATCTGGAGTGAGCCTTTTGGAATAATGTCTGTACACTAAAAAGAAAATATAAATAATTCAACCAACTGCCACAAATTTCTTTTCTATCCACAGCAGCTCTGTTTTTGCTTGTATCGTTTTTTTGTTTTTTTAATGCATTTTATGAAATAGGTTTGAAATCTCCTGAAAGGAACTCACAAAATGAATTTTGAATTTTAAAAAGTCAAACTACAGTCTCTCTCCCTCTTTAAGTTTCCTATTCTGAAGACGACAAGGTTATTATTATTATTACAAGGATTATAGAGCTGATCTGAAGGTCAGCATAACAAAAGTTTCTCTTGTTTGGCACTGTACCAATGTCCGTGACTGAAATACTGTCTCTTGCCATCACTGTGATACTTATTGTGTCCTTGGGGCAAGACACATCCCAATAGACATTTACCGAAGTGGACTAAGGCAGTGTGAGGTCATCCATAGTGTTCAGCTCCAGCCAAATAAAGCTCACAGTTATAGGGGCCAATCTGGAAGTTGAGGGTAACGTCCCTTCCCACCCATTGGTTTGGCAGGGGCTGCGTCGTATTTCTCTTTCCTTGCTTCCTTCTCCTTGATTCTGTAGGAAATGGGTGAGGACGTCCCGCCCACAGAGGAGACGCAGGGAGAAGAGAGATCTAAAGTCCTCACTGAGACCAATAAAGTTTGATTCTTTTATCTGATGTATGCTCCTGATGCCTCCCTCAGGTTTATTGCTCCTTGCATGATTTTCTTTGGGACACCACTTAATATGAAACATTGAATTGACATCTGAAAACTGGAGGATCAAGGAGAGCAATTGAGGAGAAGACCTCACTGTGTAATTGGCTGCTGTACTTCCTCAGTGAGAGGCCACAGGCAGTGCGGGTCAGCAGGAACACCTCAAGCTGCATTAGACTGAGCACAAGAGCCCCCCAGGGCTGTGTGCTCAGTCCGATGCTCTTCACTCTGCCGACCCACGACTGCTCACCAGCGTTCAGCACCAATCACATTGTGAAGTTTGCGGACGATACGACTGTGGTGGGTCTCATCTCTAATAACGATGAGACAAACTACAGGAGTACTTTGCGAATGTTATTGTGGTTTTGGTGATATGTAACTTAAAAAAAAAATTAAAAAAAATCCAGTTTTTATTATAGATCCATGGTTTTGACTACCACATGTGTCATTAGAGATGGTTAGAGAGGCTACAAGGCCAGAGTAGCAGCCAAATCTGTAGAAGTCAGCACCAGGGCAGAAGCAGCTACAAAAATATGTGAATGAGCAAAACATATTAACTCTATATAGTGTGTTGGAAAACAAAACTGAACACATATTTTTGATAAGGAAACAATTTTATAACAGATCAGAAAATAGCATAATTTATACCCTTTAAAGATCCCATAACATGGTACTTCTTGATGCTTTTATATGGCTCCTTAATGGTTCCCTAATACTGTAAATGAATCCTTCTTCAAAATCAACACTCAGTGCATGAGAAACAGAGATAAGATGAGAAAGAGTATTTTTCCTCTCTCTGAACAGGCCATTATGGGCATTGTTGCTTGAATGCAAATGAGGAGAAAATAGCTGGCCTATAGTAGAGGGTGGGGGCGTGGCCAAACTCTCTGCTCTCTGCTCTCTGGTCTCAGCTGATCCATTTCCGTGTTTTTGCACGGGGGGAGAGATTTGAAGCGTTCCATTGAAAAATAAACACATTTCCACATAAAATTAAATTAAACCACTGCTGTTCAAAGGTCCAGAGGCTCAGATAAAGGACTTCCGAGCCTAGAAACACTCGGACGTGCCTCCAGGCAAATAAAAAAACGCATTTCACATTGCCTAGCGCATTCGCAGTCCAAACTCTCTGGGCGTGATTTACAGAGACGCTGAGTACAGACAGACGGGGGTGGAACTGCATTTGCATTTCTTTTTTCGAGCTGACGTCAATAAGTTTCCTTGTTCAAAATCGCCCGTTTGAGCTCCGATTTTTTGTAACGCAGAAAAGGATCGCAAATGCTCAGTTTAGACATTTCGCAACTTTTAACCATGGGGGGTAGGGGAGCTCACATTAACGTTCAAAAACCTCAGAAAGTGAAAATTTCATGCCATGGGACCTTTAAGGAACGTTTGAAACCTTTGTGGTTACTAAAACTCCCGTTCGAAATGTCCCATCGAATTCTCCTTGGCCTGTGATCCCTGCCCCTCTGTGTTTGCTCTGAGAAAGTTTAATGTCATTAGAGAGACTGAAGAATGGTCCGGTCCAAATGTCACAGCACCCCCAGTGGCCCGGAGATGGATGACGTTTGCAGACAGACACGGGGCAAAGCAGAGGGCGGAGAGGAGAGAGAGAAACACACAGAAAGGATTTTTATACAGAACATTTTAATACTAGTAGCTTGTACAGGATGTCGTCAGGTGAACTATGCAGCTTCAGGTAGAGCGTCCGCCACCAAATTGTCTCCATGGAGATATTACTGCTTTGCCTGGAATGTTCCACAGTATGCCATAACACTTACATGTCTTACATTAAGTGAATTGCAGGTATTTATATTGCTCAAAATCCCTTTAAAACATGATTGTCATTGTCAGCGTAGTCGCCTCTGCACAGATCTGACCTGTAACTTGGTCTTGTAGTGTCACTTGCTTGATTCTTTGGGAATGCTTATGTTTAAAGCCGTGCTGTAGAGAATTCAAGGCAAAGCAAAGGCATCTCCATGGAAACAACCAGTTGGCGGACCCCCCACCAGAGAAGTTACACAGTGGACCTTTAAAACAAAATCAATCAATATTTTATTTATTTTTTGGCTAGCTACCATGTATTATTGTACCTTATTACCCCAACAAAACAAAAACATGCCTGAAGAGGTTTTAGATGTCATCCGTGCAAGTCTTCCCCCAGTACAAAGAAGTCAGTTTATTGTCTGATAATCAAGAATGGTGTGTTAGCATGCTAGTTGTTGTTGTTAGCTTGACCATGATGAAGCCACTCTTCAATGCCAAACTCTTCAGTGGTCTCTGAGTTGTGAAAAGCTCTTTTAAACTTATCACTGTGAATAATTAGGATGCTCTAAATGCATAAGGGAAGTGAGGAATAACTTTGGACCGATGGCAAAATCCTCCAGAAAAGTTACATAGTGCCACTTTAAAGCCCCAGTGTGTAGGATTCGTGGCGCATAGGTGGATGGTGCTATTGCACTTTCTGTTTTAGCTACGGCAGACCTCGAGGTCCGCGCGCCGCTACTACTACTACTTTTTTTTTTTTTTCTCATGAAAACACACATTCCCGATCATGTACCATGACACTCTACACATCAAATTAAACCTTACAGTCTCCTCTTTTTGACTATGCAATTCATTTCCCTGCACAACAATCACTCCCCGAGCACATGGGGCTTTTATACGGAAAAGCACAAAACAAGGTTAGCTTACCTTAGAATGCTTTGCACAGGTCAAACTCTGTATTTCACCATAAACTTGGTCTCAATCTGTCCGTAAGGATCCAGCGAATAAAATCCAGTAAAACAATTTAGTCCAAAACACGTGTTAGATCCATTACGACGTGTGATCCGGCAACATGCTTGTCATTTACCCAAAACCACGAGCCTTGCTGAAGGCGAAGGCGGAGCCCAAATGTCCTTCTGCGGCTCTCGTATTCAAAATGGCTGCTTCTATATGGGGAAGATCCCCATTTTATGTGACTATATCTAAGTCCAAAAGAATACTTTGATTTCATGATGGAAGTGAAAAGGCTTCAATTTCGGTAATTAATGGGTAAAAATCTTACACACCTTTAAAGGTCCTACGGTATAGTAAAGTAAAATGGACTCTTGTGAGTTTTACGCCTTCTTATAATGTCATTTCCTCCTCCAAAACAGACCTGGAGTTGTGTTTTGTTTCGTTCACTGCAGGCTTAAGCAATCCTTTTATTATTCGTCTGTCTACATCGCCAAAGCTCAAAATGCTCTGTTCCACCTAGTGATGTCATGTATTGGTAGTTTTCAAGTTAACAGCTCCTTTAGTAGGGGTGGCAGTAGCTCAGTTGGCTCGTGATCCAGCGGTTGGTGGTTCGAATCCCGCTCTTGATGGGTTGACCGCATGTGATCCCAGCTCCCACAGATGAGCACTGCCGTTGTGTCCTTGGGCAAGACACTTAACCCCACCTCGCCCCCAGTGTCTACTACTGGTAGCCCCCATGGCAGAAGTACATCAAGGCCTGTTGTGACGTGAGCCGTCCTCCTGTGGACCCACCACCCGCGGAAGGATTCATGGGGGCTGGTGCATTGTGTTCTGGGCAGCAGAACACTGCTTGGACTGCTGCCCCCGCGACCCAGAAAATGGAAAAGCGGAAGAAAATGAATGAATGAATGAGCTCCTTTAGTATATTTGAGACTGGCAATTCCAGGGCTGAAATAATCCAAAAGATTCTGGTGAAGGTGTTTGGAGTTTAAAAATACATGACTTCACAAGTTGGAACAGAGTGTTTTCTGTTTGAAAGACGAACACAGCCTAAATATGCAAAGTATGTGTGTAAAACATGTGTGAATGAAATAAAACAAAACACAACTCCAGGTGTGTGATGAGGAAACAACATTAAAACAGATCCGAGAATAACATAATACAGTATACAGCGCCTTTAAATCCAAAGTTTGAGTAGAGCTGGGAGCATTTGTGTGTTTATCTTGTTACTCACTCGGGGCTGGTCCTCCTCATGAATGGATAATCCCGGTTTGATTGACAGCTCAAAATCCGTGAGGCTGTTGTTGTTGTTGCCAATCAAAAATGTCATGAACTCATCAACTGAGAAAACACAGAACACACCCCAGAGGAAGAGGAAGGGTCCACCAGGAGTTTAACCCAACCAGATGTCATGTTCTGTGCAAAAACAAAAACATACACTCAACAAAAATATAAACGCAACACTTTTGTTTTTGCTCCCATTTTTCCTGAGATGGACCCAAAGATCCAAAATTCACTCCAGATACACAACACTACCATTTCTCTCAAACATTGTTCACAAATCTGTCCAAATGTGTGACAGCGAGGACCTCTGCCCCGCCGAGACAATCCACCCCACCTCACAGGTGCGCCACATCAAGATGCCGATCCGACATCATGACCAGTGCACAGGTGCGCCCCAGACTGCCCATAATAAAAGGCCACCCCGAAATGTGCATTTTGTTTGCTTTATTGGGGGTCTGGGGACTCAGAACCAGTCAGTATCTGGTGTGACCACCATTTGCCTCATGCAGTGCAACACATCTTCTTCACATAGAGTTTATCAGATTGTCAATTGTGGCCTGTGGAATATTGGTCCACTCCTCTTCAAAGGCTGTTATGGACGAAGAACACAGGTGCATTTTATTGATAGCATTTTGAATGCACAGAGATACCGTGATGAGAGCCTGAGGCCCATTGTTGTGCCATACATCCATGAACTGATGTTCATGGATGTATGGCACAACAATGTTTCAGCAAGATAATGCACGGCCCCATGTTGCAAGGATCTGTACACAATTCTTGGAAGCTGAAAATGTCCCAGTTCTTGCATGGCCAGCATACTCACCGGACATGTCACCCATTGAGCATGTTTGGGATGTGCTTGACCGGCGTATACGACAGCGTGTACCAGCTCCCACTAATATCCAGCAACTTCGCACAGCCATTGAAGAGGAGTGGACCAACATTCCACAGGCCACAATTGACAATCTGATAAACTCTATGCGAAGAAGATGTGTTGCACTGCATGAGGCAAATGGTGGTCACACCAGATACTGACTGGTTCTGAGTCCCCAGACCCCCAATAAAGCAAAAAAAAAAAGCACATTTCGGGGTGGCCTTTTATTGTGGGCAGTCTGGGGCGTACCTGTGCACTGGTCATGATGTCGGATCGGCATCTTGATGTGGCGCACCTGTGAGGTGGGGTGGATTGTCTCGGCGGGGCAGAGGTGCTCGCTGTCACACATTTGGACAGATTTGTGAACAATGTTTCAGAGAAATGGTAGTGTTGTGTATCTGGAGTGAATTTTGGATCTTTGGGTCCATCTCAGGAAAAATGGGAGCAAAAACAAAAGTGTTGCGTTTATATTTTTGTTGAGTATACATCAACCACTCATTTTGGATGCTTTGATTTTTTTTTTTTTTTTTTTTTTTTTTTAGTTTAGTTTATTAAGGACAGTGTGCAGTTTCATTAAAAAGATGTCTGCACCAGATTTAGCTCAAAGCTAATTTCCATCTGCAGTCCTCAATTGGTTAGTACAAGCCCACCAACAGCGCATATGTTCTTGGGCAACGCACTCCCCAAGCTTGCATGTTTGTAGACTATATTATTGAGTTTTTGTGAGTTTAAAAATGTGAAAAAAGTGCTGAAGTTAAGAGAGCCAAGAGGAGTAGAAACTGCAGATGGACCAAGGTCTGCAGGTGGACCTAGTTCTGTTAGCTCTCTTACCTCTGCAGATGGTGTTTCTCTTACCGGACAGAATAACCCAGACAATAATAATGAGTAGTGACTCGCTTGGTCAACCCTGGACTCTCTGTCAGATCTAGTGTGATGTCACCCACAGTATTGTAGGGAGTATTATCGTTATATATGTTATATAAGGGTGAGTTGTTGTACAGTTGTAGAAAGTATTATCTGTTACATAAAGGTGAGTTGCGTGAAGAGTCCCTCAGTCGTCCAGTCCACTGAAATAGCTCTGAAACTATCTCAACTAATCTGTCTCTTTTGTATTACGAATTCCTCTGGCGTCTAGTATTAGCATATATATTTAGCCCTAGGAGGCGCTCACTACACTGAAATAACTCTGAAACTATCTCCACTAATCTGTCTCTTTGTTTTTCAAATTTCTCTAGACGCCAGAGGAATGCGTAATACAAAAGAGACAGATTAGTTGAGATCGTTTCAGAGCTATTTCAGTGTAGGGAGCTCCTCCCTGCAGCTAGATATAAACAGGGTCTAACCAGCACTAGAACCAGAACTGATGAAGCCTCTCGGATGAGCGGCGAAATGTTTTCGACCAAACAAACTTTGTCCAGTTGACAAATTGAATTTCTACTTTTATCATAAAGGTGAGTTGTTGTACAGTTGTATGGAGTATTATTTGTTACATAAGGGTGATTTGTTGAACGGTAGGAAGTCTTATCTATCATTCTTGGATCGAGTCAGCTCTGGCATAGGTGTTTAGTGTAGGGTGACCAGGTGTCCCTTTTTACTCGAGACAGTCCCAGTTTTTGAGCCCTATTTCCCCTGTCCCAATAGATTTATCCAAAACCAGTGATTTGTCCTAGTTTTAAACAAGAAACTTTGCAGATGTCCTTATTTTTGACAAAGTTGATACCCACCAACAGTAAAGGGGCCAATATATTGTTCCTTTTTTTTAGCTAAAATAAAAAACAATACATATTAATAATAATGTAATGACAGAAGTCCCTCAGTTTAAATACTGACACACATGTGAGTCGAGAAAGGACAATGTTTAGCGCTCTTTTCACAATTTTATTTATATCAACCATCCAAACCAGAGTGTGTCCCAGTTTGTAATTTTGAATATCTGGTCACCCGAGTTTAGTGGCTTTTCATTATAGGTCAAAGAGTTGCCTTATCTTATTCTGGAACTTGGTGGAAGGTCTGCTAACTGCTTGAGTCCATGGAGATGTAATTGCGTTGCTTGGAATGTTCCATGGTATGACATTAAACATTTCCATCTAATATTTATTCATTACGGGTGTTTGTTGCTCAAAAGGAGCAGGTTATGAGTTCAGGGCTGGTTACCATAGAGATCTTCTCCAATAAAAATAGATCCAATTTCTGGATTAAAAGTTACTGATGGTGCTCTTAAAGATGCCTGATTTCTTCAGCTCTCATAAGCTCAGCAAGGCCAGGCCTGGTCAGTACTTGGATGGGAGACCACTGGGAAAATCAGGTGCCACAGTGGGGCACCAGTGGCAAAAACTGTCATTGTGTCCTTAGGCAAGACACTTTGCCCACATTGCCTAGTATGAAAGTGGTGTGTGCGTGAGTGTTGGTGGTTGTTGGAGGGGCCAATGGCAAGATTGGCAGCCTCATTTCCGTCAGTCTGCCCCAGGGCAGCTTATTATTATTAACTTTGCTAACTTAAGGCTTTTTAACAGGTTTCTAAAAACAAAAAAAACAAAAAAGACTTACATTCAAGTAAGAACATGAGGCACTGGAACACTGTCAGAACTTCAGTAAAAGACAGGTACGTGCACAGGGGGGCTGCTCAGGTTGCCCGAGCAACTGCCCCTGTGCCCTCCTGGACTGACGTTGCCCTTCCGAGTCGAAAAATGAATAAATAAATGAATAAATAAATAATAAATTGTTCAATCGATACAGAATTTCATGTAGGCCTAGGCCTAGATTTGAAAATTAAAACAAGAAATCGCCGCTCAAAACATTAAAAGCAGCCTCATTCACTCGCAAGCCAGACCAGTTCGCGAGCAGCAGTCACTGGAGCTCTGTGAGTCCGTCCAGGGACCCCGCTTCCCCGCTCCATCTGACTACGACCTCAGATCAGACGAGATTAGCCGCTGAATTTAAGCTTATTACTAAGCGGAGGAAAAGAAACTAACCAGGATTCCCTCAGTAGCGATCCCAGGACCGAATCCTTGTCCAACGGGTGGGTGTGGGAAATGTGGCATACAGAAGTCCACTTGCCCGGTGTCGATTGGGGGCCTGAGTCCTTCTGATAGAGGCTCAGCCCATGGACGGTGTGAGGCCGGTAACAGCCCCCGTCACGCTGGGGTCCGGTCTTCTCGGAGTCGGGTTCTTTGGGAAGCCTAAAGCGGGTGGTGAACTCCATCTAAGACTAAATATCGACACGAGACTGATAATTGACAAGTACCATAAGGGAAAGATCAACTCGGTGGGCAAGGGATGGCCGCCCGTTACGGGAGGATCCCCTCACGGGACTGGGTGTCGCTGGCCCCCGCCAAGCACACTTCCTCCATGATGGTGCGCCGCAACCGGCTCTGGGTTGGCCAGGAAAGGCTCGAGGCAAAGGTGGCACACTGCCCCGACTGCGTGCTTCACAACGCCTCCTGTCCGGACTTCGCCTCTTCCCAGGGCTGTGGGATCAGTGCCCGCTGCTGATACTGTACACGTGACCGGCACCTGACCCGAGCCTGCATGTGGAAAGAGATTGTCGCGGTTGTCTTGACGTTCGCGTAAAGGGTGAGATTGAGATGTATAACAAATGATCACCATGAAGGTGTATGAATTGAATAAAAATAAATAAAAATGTTCATAAATACATGTTCAGTTTGCCACGTTTAGCCTAAATAATCAGACAGCTAGCTAGCTTGCAAACAAGCAACACATTATTTAAATAAGCTGCTAATTTTGTGGTAGGCAAACTAAGCTACATGTCTGCAGTTTCTAACATTTCGTTTTAGCAGCAGAATGAATGATGGAAATAATGCATCACATGAATTCTTTCATTCAAAATGGTTAAATGACTAAATCTTATCACTATTTTGGGTAATGTGTGTTATGTTTAGTGATGCCCACGGAAAAGAGGCGGTTGCAGGAGAGACAGAAAAGCAAAGGGGAGCACATCACTGCAGGGTTGGCTAAGAAAAAGCCAACCAGCAGGTGAGGCAGAGACGTTGCATTGTGATAAAGATGAGATGATACTGTGTAGGCTAATTGATTAATTAATCAGACTCATATTTTAGCCTACTACTGGCAATTTTTCATAATTACATTACATTTAAGATGAGGAGCAGCCAAAAGCCTCCTCTAGATGCTTCATATAGCCTGGGTTGGTTTGCCCTTTCTTCAGGTCAGAGCAACTGCCCCTCAAAATTCCTGTGCACATCTTTGGTAAAAGACATTTATAACAGTTGAAAAATACAACAGTTTCACAGAATCTGTTTAGTTCAAGATCAGCACAAATCTCCACAGAGGTGAGCCTGGTGGAAACTGAATTATTTTGTTTAAAAGTATAAATATTATTAGTTAAAAAGTCGTTTTGGGGAAGTAACTGCTTCTACCATATCTGTTACTTGGAGTTTACACATGGTCAGTACAGCAAATCAAGATACTGCGTCTACATGCCACTGTATCCTGATTACTCTGATACATCTGAGAAAAATCCAGTGAGAGTCTCCTGATTTCTCATCACCGGGATACTGACTTATCCAGGTGACTGAAATCAGGTTACACATGGACACTCACAACACTCACAAAACCAGGAGACTCAAAAAACCTGATCATAACCGTGATATTCAAGCACACGTATACGCGCTCAATATGTTTAATGCCATATTGTGAAACATTCTAACCATCTCAATAACATCTCAATGAAGACATGTAGGTGGCAACACATGTTTATGCTCTTAAAGGTCCCATGGCATGAAATTTTCACTTTCTGAGGTTTCTGAACGTTAATGTGAGCTCCCCTACCCTGTTTAGCCCTCCCCCCCCATGGTTAAAAGTTGCGAAATGTCTAAACTGAGCATTTGCGATCCTTTTCTGCGTTAGAAAAAATCGGAGCTCAAACGGGCGATTTTGAACAAGGAAACTTATTGACGTCAGATCGAAAAAAGAAATGCAAATGCAGTTCCACCCCCGTCTGTCTGTACTCAGCATCTCTGTAAATCACGCCCAGAGAGTTTGGACTGCGAATGCGCTAGGCAATGCGAAATGCGTTTTTTTATTTGCCTGGAGGCACGTCTGAGTGTTTCTAGGCTCGGAAGTCCTTTATCTGAGCCTCTGGACCTGGACAGCAGTGGTTTAATTTTATTTTATGTGGAAATGTGTTTATTTTTCAATGGAACGCTTCAAATCTCTTCTCCCCGCAAAAACGCGGAAATGGATCAGCTGAGAGCTGAGAGTTTGGCCACGCCCCCACCCTCTACTATTGGCCATCTCTTTTCTCCTCATTTGCATTCAAGCAACAACTCCCATTATGGACTGTTCAGAGAGAAAAAAATTACTCTTTCTCATCTTATCTCTGTTTCTCATGCACTGAGTGTTGATTTTGAAGGATTCATTTACAGTATTATGGAACCATTAAGGAGCCATATAAAAGCATCAAGAAGTACCATGTCATGGGATCTTTAAAATTTTCTCTAATTTTCCATTAGAGAGAAACCTTCCAATAGTTTTTGATATCGTGCGAAAACATTCAAATAAAATGTCTCTTTGCTCTGAAGGAGTATATATCTGTAGCTGATTAAAAACTCATTTATAATTCAGAAATCTCTGATGGACAGAGCGCTGGAGGTGTAATCCAGTTATCTCTCGCACCTGAACGCGGCATGTTTTTAATAACATGATCCTGGGGCCCTCCTGTGTAATGTGTTTGTTTATCGGATTATATTAGCTCGGGGCTAATGCTAATGAGCCAGAAACAACACACACAAATGGAATTGGCTGCACAAATTACCCATAATTCCCCTGCCCGCTGTTTGTGCTTTCGTTTTCCACAGTTTAATCTTGGCAAAGTCTTGGACCTTTTGGGGTTTAAACCTTTTTTAGACTTAGACAAAACAGTGCAAAGATGATATAATGATTGACAGGACATAGAGTTTTCTGATGACACTGCACCACTTCTAACCTGGAGGAAGTGACTTTGTCCTTGTTTGTGAAATGTTTCCGAAAAGCTGACGTGGAAACTGTGGTGGGGAACAGTGGAAAACTGTTTCCAATTTGTTTTCATGTAATAAAGTACAAATCTTGTCCTAGTACAGATATTTTGTATTCATCTCATTCTGGAAGTTGTCGTGGGTTCTGCCATTGTCGTTGGAGTTGTTATTTTGAATGGAGCTGCCAATCTCACAGCAAATCAGTTCTATACAGACTAGAAAAGGAGTTTTGAAACCTCCCAGAGAATTAGTGCAGTGTGACTTTATAATGCACATGAACACTTAACATTTTACACAGATAAACCTACTTTATTTCATATTTTTGCGGCAAAACTGTTCTCAAATTCTCCATTGAAATGAATGGGATTCTCACGTAATTGGAAGTTCCATCACAGAGAAAGTGCTGTTTAGTATTTAGTAATTAGAGGCAAAAGTGGGTGGGGCGAAATAAGGCCAACGAGAAACTCTTGAGGTCAAAATAAGTCTGCTGTGTGCGGTCTGGATCTACTTATAATGCCCAGGGCTCTCAAGTCTCAGGCATTGAGAGTGTGACACACGCAGTTCACACGCTCACACGCCACACATGGTATTTCTCACGCTGAAATTTTTTATAGCAGTTCAAAACTGTAGCCACTGTTCACAGCGCTTCTGTGCCCAGAAAAATGGTAAGTTAATGCAGGCGCCGCGCGTTTTCAGCTAAAAAAAGTCACTCGCACACCAGTACTCGAGTTGAGCGATCAGCTGTGAGGCCTGTTCACCCATCAGCTGTGCGCGAGCCGCGGGATATTTACGCGGCATTTCCAAGAGAAGAAGAATCCTTAACTTGCTACGTTATGCTACGTAAGAAGGAACTCTCGTCTCGGGACACGGGATACGTTCGGGATATGTCCTTTTCTCCGGAGCTCCGGATTATTAAAGACCGTGACACGT
This sequence comes from Paratrypauchen microcephalus, assembly GCA_036785185.1. NCBI lineage: Eukaryota > Metazoa > Chordata > Actinopteri > Gobiiformes > Gobiidae > Paratrypauchen > Paratrypauchen microcephalus. Next base: position 183,819 of record JAVJIX010000377.1, read on the forward strand.
GTATACATGGATACGAGTGACCACGTTCTTATGGGTGAGTCATATTATCAGATTATTTCTGCATCTATTTCGGCACTAAACCAGGACTAAACCAAGACTAAACCAGATCTAAACCAGGTCTAAACCAGGACTAAGCCAAGACTGAACCAGGACTAAACCGGGTCTAAACCAGGATTAAACTGGGACTAAACCAGGACTAAACCAAGACTAAGCCAAGACTAAACCAGGTGTAAACTAGGACTAAACCAAAACTAAACCAGGTCTAAACCAAGACTAAGCCAGGACTAAAACAGGACTAAAACAGGACTAATCCAGGACTAAACCAGGACTAAGCCAAGACTAAACCAGATCTAAAACTGGTCTAAACCAGGACTAAACCAAAACTAAACCAGGTCTAAACCAAGACTAAGCCAGGACTAAAACAGGTCTAAACCAGGTCTAAACCAAGACTAAACCAGGTCTAAACCAAGACTAAACCAGGTCTAAACCAGGACTAAACCAAGATTGTGTGTGGTAACATATTATCCTGTGCCATTTATTATCATATATTATCCTTTGTCATTTTATGGTGCTGTTTTAATTTGATTTTACTTATACACACTATACATACTATGTATTCTTTATGTTTTTATCTCTGTGCAGCACTTTGGAAACGGCTACGTTTGTAAAATGTGCTATATAAATAAAGTGGATTTGGATTTGTGCATTATTGAATTATTGAATGATAATATGGACTTTTTGTTATAAAAGCATTTCTATTTTAACAAAGTACCTTCTAATTCTGCCCTGCCCCCCTCCCCTGGAAAATATGTCACATAAATGAAAAATCCCCCCTGGTTTCATTTTACAACTCGACTACCCCCCCACCCCACCCCCCACCCCCTCAGAAATCTCACTCCTACCAATCTTCAAAACTTGAGAGCCCTGTATAATGCATTGCCACCCTCCTCAAAACCGGAAGTACTTTTGGGGGACTGTTAGCATTCTAGTTGTTCTACTCTGGTCTCTGAAAGTCGAAACATGCTTACAAACTCATTGTGGTGAATAATGATCATATAGGTATGTGTTAGGAAAACAAGGAGTAAGTCTGGACCACTGCAAACAATTTGGAAAGCGTTCTCATTGTAAACAACGAGATGAGATTGAAAAGGACGAGTCCATGGACCTTAAAGCAGCCGACAGGGGGCACTAACGTCCCGCCTCTCTCCTCAGCGATACAAGAACATAAACAGAATAGAAAATGCAGATACAATCACAGTAGTCACAAGCACATATGACATAACACAGTGGAACGGTAAACAATGAGGTCTTTTTTTGGTTGGCCATACAATTACGGGAAGGAGAACTTGCTCTGTTTTTTGGATGTAAATTTTGTATAGAACAAACCTCATCTAAACCAGGACCAAAACCAAGACTAACCCCACCATAACCAGAAGTAGCCTCGTAACCCAAGATGAGCTAGGTTTGAACCCTGACTGAACCACGACCAGGACTTAAGAGGATTTAACCAAATTAGATTTGGAACAGAAACTGAAAAATACTACATTTTGTACTGTAAACATTTCCCAAAGAAGCAGCATTGTTGTAAGTAAGATGGATTCTTGCTATATTACACAAACTCCTGAGAATCCATCTTGAGAGACTCCCACTGTAAGGTTAAACGGGCGAACAGACCAATCACAGAGCAGTATTGAGGTTTGTGCCTAAACAAACTAAAACAAACACGACGACACCGACAGATGTACTTCAACCTGCAATTGTGACATTTTTTCAAGTGCTTTTCGTCATGGATATTATCTGTAAAATAACACCAAAACATACAACTGTCTATGTTGGTTTATTACGTTTGCACCAGTAACAAACAGCCCCACTACTGACAGACAGTTTCAGCTGCAGTGAGCCCAGAGCTGTGGGGTAACAACACTTAAATACTGTCTGAGGTCCAAGCCCTTCCCCAAGAACACAGTCTGACCATTTGGCCTTCTTAGCTCAGAAAGGTCACACTTTACATTAGCATCTGAGTACAGGTCAGGATGCTCAAACACTTGACATATAGAATAACATATAAATGGCAAACCCAAAGGTACCTATAGCCTTCCTGTGAGAGAAAGGATTAGACAAAGAATAGTGTGGCATTTAACACTTCTTACAGTGTATCTTGGACAATAGAAAAAAACTGCACCAAATACAGTGGTACCTCACCTTACGAAATTAATTCGTTCCAGAAGTGGTTTCGTAACGTGAATTTTTTGTAAGTTGAGTAGCTATTTCAATGGAAAAAGCCTGATTCGTTCCAAGGCCCCGATCCAAGTTTTTTTTTTAATAGTGTAACTTTTTTTTATAGTGTAACATTGTGTTCTGCGTAGAGACTGTAGACCCAGGACTAAACGTGGACTATACCAGGTCTAGACCAAGGTCTAAACCTGGACTAAACCAGGACTAGACCAGGTGGATTAAAGCGCTGCGCGCGGGTCTATTTCCTGGTTTCATTTCGAGTCACGGCTGAGGCGAGCAGCGAGGGGGACCGCACGCAGTCTGAGCGCATGAACGAGACCCGTGCTCAAACCGTGTCTCCTCTAGACCTCCTCTAGACCTCCTCGGCTCTTGCATGCGTTCGTTCATGCGCTCAGACTGTGTGCAGTCCCCCTCGCTGCTCGCCTCAGCCGTGACTCGAAACGAAACCAGGAAATAGACCCGCGCGCGGCGCTTTAATCCTTCTGGTCTAGTCCTGGTTTAGTCCAGGTTTAGTCCTGGTTTAGTCCAGGTTTAGTCCTGGTCCAGTCCTGGTTTAGTCCAGGTCTAGACCTGCTGGCAGCCCCGCGCCGGGTCATGCTGCGCTATCACACGTGTCTTCTCCCCCCTCCCCCTTCCCCCCACACTTCAATATTAATAATTTTGTTGAAAATCTATGAAAGTTTGAGTGTTTAAACGAGATACAAATGTAAGAAAAGTTTAAATTCAGTCTGAGAAAAGCGTATAATGTGTGTGGCTGAGCGCGCATTATTTGAATTTTTGAGATTTCGCGTTTCGTAACTTGAATTTCCTTTCGTATCTAGAGACCAAAATTTAACGTGAAGGCGTTTCGTAACTTGAAATTTTTGTTTGTTGGGTCTTTCGTAAGGTGAGGCACCACTGTACTAAAATTTCCACCACTTTCAATGAGAGTTATCACAGATTTCACAGTGCTACATAGGTTAAGGATTGTTGTCAAAACATCATCTCAGTTTTTCCCTTGTTATCCAGATTTAGTGTTTTTTGTCTCCATAGAGATATTTTTTCTTTGCCTGGAATGCTCCACAGTATGGCATTAAACATATCCATTATGCATTTAAGCAATTACAGCTAGTTTTATTGCTGAAAAACACACATTCGTACTGTGAGCAGATTCACCATTCTACAGATCTGACTTGGAACTTGGCCTAGTTCAGTGCTTCTCAAATAGTGGGGCGGGCCCCCCTGGGGGGGCGCGGTGTGATGTCAGGGGGGGCGCGTGTGACCCTGGGAAACATGCTTTTTTGCCGTACTGTACTAGAACTAAGTGTAATTGCACATCAACAACAGTAGTTGGCAGTGACGCTCTCATTGTTGCTCTGGGGCAGGGGTCGGCAACCTTAAATACGCGATATATGCACAGAACAGACAGGATTTTTTGTTTTGTTTTGTTTTTTCAGCGCTTTTAAAAGCACATGGCTTATTTGCATACACTAAGTTTTGTTTCTGTAAACATAAACAAATGTGCCCAAATCTGCATTAAAAACACATTAATATTTGAGTCCTCAGTGCAGTGTTGTAAGTTTCTTTTTTGTTTTTAATGTTAATAAAGGATACAATGTTATGCAGAGGCGTACTAATAACAATTTTCTAGACAAATAATACTATTAATAGTCGCGTGCAGGGAGGGGGGCGTGAAATTTTTTGTTCTTTCTAGGGGGGACGTCACAGAAAATAATTGAGAAGCACTGGCCTAGTTGCATCGCTTGCTTGTCTCCATGGCGATAGTTGCAGTTAATGCTGTACTGTGAAACTTCCCAGGCAAAGACATTACATCTACATGGAAAAAAGAGTTTAGTCTGCTATTTTCATTTGACATTTTTTATTTGACAGCCCAATATTCTTGTTCTCACTGTATTAAGTTTTGAAAAGCACTGACATATGCATTTAGAGCTTTCATTTACCGAGTCAAATCCTTTTTCTACGGCCTGACAAAACTTCATATTACCCAGAATGCATTTGTACAGAGAATCGATATGGTGGAGTGAATGAGGGATTGCTGGAGCTGTAGAAGGCACCTCTTCTTTAGAATACTCACACTGAAGGGAACTGAAACATTATTGTGTTTTTGGAGAGGGCTTAGCTGTGATTTCCCTCAGGATGCAGCGTTTTATAAAGTCACATTCCCCCTCTATTCTCCTGGTGTATCCAGCGGAAAAGTTAGGAAAAATGAGTGACTTTTTAACAAAAGTGGGAAAACACTGGAGAAAAAAGTTGATTGTGTAACTTTTTTTTTCTGTTATCGCCTTGGCTATATGAAGCATAACATTATTGCTTTGTTTGGAATGTTCTACGGCATTGCATTTAAAGTTCCTATAACAGGTTGCACTACACATTTTAATAAAACACAGTTAAGATCATCATATTTACGTGAAAAGTCCCTCAGTCGTCCAGGTAGAATCCATGATAAAAGGAGAAGTTCAATTTGTCAACTGGACAAAGTTTGTTTGGTTGAAAACGTTTCGCCGCTCATCCGAGAGACTTCTTCAGTTCTGGTTCTAGTGCTGGTTAGTCCCTGTTTATATCTATAGTAGTGAGCTCCTCCCTGCAACTCACGCCCAGAATAAAGTGTTTCAGAGACATATTTAGCCTCATGAAGACAGAGTCATATCTCATGCACTGAGGTTTGATTTTGAAGGATTTATTTACAGTATTAGGGATCCATTAAGGTGCCATATATAAGCATCGAGAAGTACCATGTCATGGGATCTTTAAAAACTTATCAATGTAGAAAAGTGGATAGGCTCCGCTTTGTGCAAATGTTTTTTTTTATTTTTTATTGCAAGCCATGAGAACCGCCTGTGAGACACTTTTTGTTCAATGCTCCACTCTCATGTTCCACTTTCATGAAGTGTTCTGCATCAGTGTGAGTGAAGTGCTTCTCTTCTGTCTTCATAAGAGTCAAAGTGATTGAAGTTCCCACTGTGGGTGAAATAATGTGCTGTGACCCTAAGGTAGTTCTCATTACTGAGGGACGTCCAGTAATCTTCAGTTAGCACCACTGTGTTTGTCTGCATAACGCCTGCTTCACTAGGGGATGCACTCTCGCTGGGACTTTTGGGCCATGCCATGCTCAGGTGTGGTTGTCTCAGGTTCTGTGCCCGCGTTCGCACCTGTGCAGCCAGCGTCGTCACGTGGTACTATTTGTTTTTCATGTCACTCGGTGGAGCTGGCGCTTTTGGTGGAGAGGATGGGTCCAGCGGCATGGGGTGTCTATTGAGTGGTGGGACCGGTGTGGGTCCTGCTGCGGTGCTTCTTTGTGGGTTTGTTTATGTGGTGGCAGTGTGGGGGAGGGGAACAGCTGGGGGACAGAGGTTGCGGAGCTTCTGTCGCTGTCCGTGGTCCTTGTCGGGGGTGGGTGCAGATTTGCTATGTGTTTTTGAGCGGACTGGTTTGTGTTTTCCTCTTGTGGGTGGCATCGGCTTGCACACAGGGCTTGTGCACTCTGGTCCTCTCTTGGTCCTAGTAAATATCAAGAAATAGTTTTACATAAAATGTAAGTAAAATCTATTAAATTGAAGATGTATTAAATTAAAATCACATAAATACTACTTGAACTTGCCTAATACAAGCTATATCTAAACAAATCATGTACACTTTACTTGACGAGATCCCATAAGGACGGACATGCACATCACACTCTAGCACAGCAGGTGGCCAATTGTCCAGACACATTTCCAGCAATACCTGAGGTCACTGTAAACTCTTTGAAGAACAAGCGCAAAGGTCAAGAGAAGGCAGCTGCAAACATTAAAAAGCTAAGAAAAGCTGAAGTCAACTTCTTCCCATCCCTCCCTAGTGGTGAAACAGTGGAGAGACTTGAAGAAGAAAGGGTGGCCCTGTTGACAGAAGTCAAAAAGACAAACAATGAAGCTGTGGTTAAATAAAAAATGCACAGAACCTTTTCCTATAGGCGTAAAGCGGTTGTCCAAGATGCGCCTGAGATCTACGAATTTGTGAGCAGATGGCCTGCTTTGTTTACAGTGATTGAAGTAAGTATGGATGATTTATTATGTCATTATTGCACAGATATTTTGGGATTGCTTCCAGGTTCAAGGGCATTTTGGTGTAATCTTGTTTCCTTTTGTCTGCTTGTCTGTTTGAGCTCAAAGAAATATTCTAGATAGTAAATTAAATTGCTTGTTTAAACCATGTAATTTTCTTTTTAATGTGTCTTTGACAGATAAATGCAGAATTCATGTGTCTTACAACTTTGCCACTTCAAGCCAAGTTCCTGGCACAACTTGACAAATACACTGACAACTTAAAAAAGGTCTTCAATGACAAAGGAGGAGCTGCTGGAAAGAAGATCCGATTCCTCATGGCTCCAGCAGCTAAGTCAATCATAGTACATTCATTAATGTGCAGTATACAACCAAAAATTGTTTTCATTAAGCTGAATACAATCTAATGAACTGGGTATAGGTGTTGTTGAACAAAACAATAGGTCTGTGTGTGTTTAAGCCTGTGTATGTCTATTTGGATGTCAGTTTGTCTTAGTGCTTCCTTGACAATACAAATAGTGTTTTACGAGAAAACTCATGTGTGTGTGTTGTTTTTTTTTTGGCAGAGTGAGAGCATTGAAGTCAGGAGGGACTGCATAATTCAAAGTCTGTGTGTATACTTTAAAGGTCCCATGGCATAAAATTTTCACTTTCTGAGGTTTTTGAACGTTAATGTGAGCTCCCCTCCCCTGTTTACCCCCCCCCCCCCATGGTTAAAAGTTGCAAAATGTCTAAACTGAGCATTTGCGATCCTTTTCTGCTTTACAAAAAAATCAGAGCTCAAACGGGCGATTTTGAACAAGGCACCTTATTGACGTCAGATCGAAAAAAGAAATGCAAATGCAGTTCCACCCCCGTCTGTCTGTACTCAGCGTCTCTGTAAATCACGCCCAGAGAGTTTGGACTGTGAATGCGCTAGGCAATGCAAAATGCATTTTTTTATTTGCCTGGAGGCACGTCCGAGTGTTTCGAGGCTCGGAAGTCCTTTATCTGAGCCTCTGGACCTTTGAACAGCAGTGGTTTAATTTTATTTTCTGTGGAAATGTGATTATTTTTCAATGGAACGCTTCAAATCTCTCCCCGGAGCCATATAAAAGCATCAAGAAGTACCATGTCATGGGATCTTTAATGAGGAAGGCAACACACTTATCAAAGAGTACTTGGTAAGTAGTGACATTTTTGGTGTGAGTTTTTGAAATTCAACTTACAAACAAATAATTAAATAAAAATAATGGTGTAAAGTTTTTCCACCATCAGGATTACGATGGTGAGGAAGGCCAGTATAGGCCAGTATTTAGGAAGTAATGCGGAAGAAAAAAACTTTTTGTCTCTTTACAACAATGAGCCCAGGCTACTCAAATCAACACAACACCATCGTTGGTTCATCTTCCAGATCTTATGAAACTTCCATGATTCCAGGCAAAGCAATAATATCTCCATGTAGATAGGAAGTTGGCAGATGTCAGTTTCAGAAAATGGGTCAGAAGGAGGTCTGAAGGAAGGCATTAGTCGAAATTGAGGTTATTCAGCATTTTAATGTAAAAATAGCAGAATACAAACGAAATGGTGACATCAGACATCTTCAGCATTCATGTTGTCAGCAATAGCAGAGAGACGACGGCCGTGAAGAGGGACGTAGTGGGGGCCCTCCCCTCACTCACACCAATGACCACAAGGGGCTGTCTTTAAATACAGTACAAACTGTTGAATATTTATGACATCAGCAACAGCTAACCTATAGGAGAATAGTTTAGCTATGCAGACCATGTAAAGAACTCCCCAGCTTTAGCTAAGAAGACCAGTTTTCCCAATAATCAGCCAAAATATTGATGGATAGGGAGCAGGTGATGTCAACACAGCCCCAGATAGTCTATATTTATTGAATTACGCTTAGCTGTTCACAGGACACTGGGTTAAAACACAGAAGAACTAGGTGGAGGTTATAAGTATACAGAGATTACAGTTTTCATATGTAAGTACGCATGTAAATTAAATATGAGATCCCACACAGACCCTCCACCAGGAAAGTTCCACAGTGCACCTTTAATGTCTAATCATTTCCCAGTCACTGCTTAAGCCAAGGTTAAAGTCTTCTGTCTTGTTTGTATGTCTTCTGGTCGTGTGGACAAAACCAATGTTATTCTCACTCACGCACACACAGCAGATTTTTGCATATGATTTTCCATATGACTTCACAGAGGGCGGAGCATTCAAGTGCCCTTGCGTGAACCGGAAAAGTCGAATGTGGGTTTGCACACATCTCTGGGAGCAGCTTTACATTACGCTTGCATCAGTGTACGTGCTCCACTGAACAATGTCTTAAAAGGGTCGAGTGTGTGGTGTAGATAGAGGGGCTTTTATATCCACCCAGAAAAAGATGTTTCATATTTATGTTATGTCTGGAAGATAATAGGGCAGCTGTTTTCACTAGTGGCCATTTATGAAGAAAAATGCAATGAAAACCAATGATGTCAGCAATTCTTGAATAGCAAAGCCCTGTTCCAGTCCCCACACCACCCACTACACCCTCGAATGAAGTGAGCATGTTGTGAATGTGTGTAAGTGCACAGGGCGAATGTTAGAATATGGACAGTCCACTCTTCAGATGACTGACGTTCAGAGTGTGATCGGGTCAAACATCCACACAATGTCAAAGAGATGTCAGCCATTTTGTTCCACTACTGCTAAATCAATCAGAAGGCCACAGCCTGTTGGAATCATGAGCTGAAATGGCCATAAACAAAGTACAGTGCTTGACGTTTTTATTGAGTTTTAACCTGGAAAGTCTGCATAATTATTTAATATATTATCAGTTTAAAGGGCACATTTGCAAAATTACATTTTGGAGCTTTTAACCGTGTCAGAATATTGTTCCTTCAACAAAAAAAAAACCTGGACTTGTATTTCTTATCATTCAAGAACTCCCAAGAAGGTCATTTGAAAAAGCACTATTCACTGTATGTAGCATGTTCATTCACTCACACACACACACACACACACACACACACACACACACACGCACACACACACACACACACACACACACACACACACACACACACACACTCACACACACACACACACACACACACACACACACACACACTGCATATGGACGATAAGCCAAGGTCCAGAATTAGCCAGAAGGCTAGTTTTCATCTGTAGTCCCCTGGCCATGATGTAAAAAGGCAAAGAGCACACAATACATATACAGTGGTACCTCACCTTACAAAAGACCCAACAAACAAGTTACGAAACGCCTTCACGTTAAATTTTGATCTCTAGATACGAAAGAAAATTCAAGTTACGAAACTCGAAATCTCAAAAATTCAAATAATGCGCGCTCAGCCACACACATTATACGCTTTTCTCAGACTGGATTTAAACTTTTCTCATGTTTGTCTCTCGTTTAAACACTCAAACTGCGCGCGGACACGTGTGTGATAGCGCAGCATGACCCGGCGCGGGGCTGCGAGCACCCTCCTCTAGACCAGGTGTAAACCAGGTGTAAACCAGGTGTAAACCAGGATTAAAGCACCGCGGCTCTTGCATGCGTTCGTTCATGGGCTCGGACTGCGTGCCGTCCCGAGGGGAGCACATCTCCTCCCCTCCTCGCTGCTCGCCTCAGCCGTGACTCGTGAGGTACACCGGTGCTGCTGCTAATAGCAGAGCTAGCACGAAACCAGGAAATAGACCCGCACGCGGCGCTTTAATCCTGGTGTCCAGTCCTGGTTTAGTCCAGGTGTAGTCCTGGTCCAGTCCAGGTATAGACCTTGTTTAGACCTGGTTTAGTCCATGTTTAGTCCTGGGTCTACAGTCTCTTAGCCAATCAGGACGCAGAACACAGTGTTACACTATAAAAAAAAGTTACACTATAAAAAAAAACTTGGAGCGGGGCCTTGGAACGAATCAGGCTTTTTCCATTGAAATAGCTACTCAGCTTACGAAAAATCCACGTTACGAAACCACTTCTGGAACGAATTAATTTCGTAAGGTGAGGTACCACTGTACAGTATAATACAAAATACATATACAGACGCTTACTATACAATTAAGAAAGAATACAACATCACAACATAACATTTGATCAGAACATCAGAACATCACTGAAGGCTTATCTTTTAGTGTTGGCAGCTATAGGTGTTGATAAGCCATATTTTCAATTTTTTGTGAAGGCCTTGTACAATATGTTGTAAGCAAGGTGGGAGGTGTTTTGCTCAAGTACACAATGCCTTCAAAATGTGGCGACTCTATTCATTCCCGGGTGTCAGCTGAGAGGACCATAGCTCACAGAAGCCATTCAACATTTGTGGATTTTCATTTCAGATATTCCTTCCAAACACAGTAAATCTTCCACAGTTATTACAGCCCCTTTACCTCCATCTGAATTCACCACATCACAGCGTGTAGAATGTGGTGAAAAGAACCTCTGAGTCCGTGCGATGGTGAAGTGAGCCAAGAGGAGCACGCAGCAGCTGGCTGAAAAATACATGATGAGAGCTGCATTTACATACATGACACAGAGGCATCGCGTGATCCTACACATGCACCAGAGCAGAGGACAGAGGACAGAGGATGAAGAGAGGGAGGAAGAACCTGTCGAACAACAAGCACACAGATGCACATACATGTCACAGAGGCATTTGGACAACACAAAACATGATTGACTGACTTTTTGGAGCTTTCTACCATGTTATATCATTGTTCACTCATACATGTTTCAGTTACCTTGCGCTCTCTCCAGGGCCAAATTCAAACTCTCTTTACAGCAACAGTACAAGCCCACATTGTAATTTTCCATGAACATCTTTTCTCCATGGAGATGTTATTGCAAGTCTGGAATGTTTCACAGTATGACATTAAACCTTTCTATCTTCATGGAGACCAAACCAGCCTAAGCCACAGATTAGATCTGTGGAGAGGAGACCCCTCTCACAGTCAGAATATACAGTATGTTTTTCTCAGTATTTTTGCAGTACAGTGGTACCTCACCTTACGGAATTAATTCATTCCAGAAGTGGTTTCGTAACGTGAATTTTTCGTAAGTTGAGTAGCTATTTCAATGGAAAAAGCCTGATTCGTTCCAAGGCCCCGATCCAAGTTTTTTTTTTTATAGTGTAACTTTTTTTTTATAGTGTAACATTGTGTTCTGCGTAGAGACTGTAGACCCAGGACTAAACGTGGACTATACCAGGTCTAGACCAAGGTCTAAACCTGGACTAAACCAGGACTAAACCTGGACTAAACCAGGACTAGACCAGGTGGATTAAAGTGCCGCGCCTGGGTCTATTTCCTGGTTTCGTTTCGAGTCACGGCTGAGGCGAGCAGCGAGGGGGACCGCACGCAGTCTGAGCGCATGAACGAGACCCATGCTCAAACCGTGCCTCCTCTAGACCTCCTCTAGACCTGGTCTAGAGGAGGTCTAGACCACGTCTAGACCACCGCGGCTCTTGCATGCGTTCGTTCATGCACTCAGACTGCGTGCGGTCCCCCTCGCTGCTCGCCTCAGCCGTGACTCGAAACGAAACCAGGAAATAGACCCAGGCGCGGCACTTTAATCCACCTGGTCTAGTCCTGGTTTAGTCCAGGTTTAGTCCTGGTTTAGTCCAGGTTTAGTCCTGGTCCAGTCCTGGTTTAGTCCAGGTCTAGACCTGCTGGCAGCCCCACGCCGGGTCATGCTGCGCTATCACACGTGTCCGCGCACAGTTTTCTCCCCCCTCCCCCTTCCCCCCACACTTCACTATTAATAATTTTGTTGAAAATCTATGAAAGTTTGAGTGTTTAAAAGAGAGACAAATGTGAGAAAAGTTTAAATTCAGTCTGAGAAAAGCGTATAATGTGTGTGGCTGAGCGCGCATTATTTGAATTTTTGAGATTTCGCGTTTCGTAACTTGAATTGATCGTATCTAGAGACCAAAATTTACCGTGAAGGCGTTTCGTAACTTGAAATTTTCGTTTGTTGGGTCTTTCGTAAGGTGAGGTACCACTGTATTTAAAGCCACTTGTAATTATATAAATGTAAAGTAGAGCAATTTAAATGTCATATTGTGGAACATCCCAGGTGGAGCAATGACATATCCATAGAAAAAAAAAAAAAGCGCACTTTTAAAGTAGGTCAGTATGTAAGAATCACAATGAAAACCAATCTTTGTTCAAATGCCAGCTCCTCCTCTGCGTTCTTCCCAAGCCTATCCCAGGTTGCCCGTCTCTCTGGGGCCTCAGATTGGGACATATTTGGAAAGGAGCTTCCTGTGCCCTTTCACTTCATCAATTATGAATACATGACATTTTGTCCTGGGATGATCTTCAGTTTGATGTTGAGCGAGGATCTGAATGCTGTTTTGGACCAACCACCAGGAGCTTTGGTTAAGTGGACCAGATTTTCTTAAAGGGACAGTGTGTAAGATTTTTACCCGTTAATTACCGAAATTGAAGATACCCATTCAAAAATACATTGTTTTCCAAGCCTTTTCACTTCCATCCTGAAATCAAAGTATTCTTTTGGACTTAGATATAGTCACATAAAAGGGGGATCTTCCCCATGCAGAGGCAGCCATTTTGATTACGAGAAGGACATTTGAGCTCCGCCTTCGGCAAGGCTCGTGGTTTTGGGTAAACAACGACACACATGCTGCCGGATCACACGTCGTAATGGATCTAACACGTGTTTTGGACTAAATTGTTTTACTGGATTTTATTCGCTGGATCCTTACGGACAAATTGAAACCAAGCTTATGGTGAAATACAGAGTTTGACCTGTGCAGAGCCTTCAAAGTTAAGCTAAGTAACAAACCTCATTTTGTGCTTTTCCGTATAAAAGCCCCATGTGCTCGGGGAGTGATTGTTGTGCCAGGAAATGAATTGCATAGTCAAAAAGAGGAGACTGTAAGGTTTCATTTGATGTGTAGATTGTCATGGTACACGATCGGGAATGTGTGTTTTCATGCGAAAAGAAAAACGGGACCGCGTTTTATTTATACCGTAGTTGTCGGCGAGAGCTTGCCCAGCGCCGGGTGCGCACTGGTACGCGAGCTGTCCGCGTTACGGTGCGCCCGGGTGACCCTCGAGGTCTGCCGTAGCCAAAAGAGGAAGTGCATGGTACCTACACCACCTATGCGCCACGAATCCTACACACTGTACCTTTAAAGGTGCACAGTGTGATGTCATCCATAGAGTTTGGGAGGTGTAGAAGGTAAAGAAGTAAAAGTAGTAAAGTGTTTTACTGTATACATTTTGGATAAAGGTGCATTGTGTAACTTTTCTGGTGGAGGGTCCATCAAATGCTTTTCTCTATGGAGATATTTCTTTTGTCTGAAATGTTTCACAGTATGGTATGAAAGCTTTCTATCATCATGGAGCCCAAACCAGACCAAGTTCCAGGTCAGATCTGTGGAGAGGCGACCCCGCTCACAGTCAGAATGTCTGTTTTTCTAGCTATTTTTGAGCTATAAAACCACCTGTAATTCAATAAATGTAAAGTAGAGCTGTTTAATGTCACACTGTGGAACATTCCAGGCAGAGCAATGAGATATCCGTAGAAACAAGCAGGTGATGGACCCCCTACCAAAAAGTTACACAATGCACCTTTAAGTAGATTTTAAAATGGAGATTTTTTTACTTTCTGCTCCACTGCATTTTTGAGCAGAACCAAATGCAGGCACCTCATCTAGATCAGGGCTCTCAAACTCAATTTACCCGGGGGCCACTGGAGGCAGAGTCTGGCTGAGGCTGGGCTGCATCACGTTTTCCTCAAGAAAAGCTTTGTTAAAAAATTCCAATCTTCTCAAATCTCTTTATTTTTTTAACTCAAAATAAGAAAAAATAACTAAACAAATCACTAATAAATAAATAAAATAATAATAATAATGAAAATAATAATTAGATTTCTCTAGTCAGCAATAATATGTAGTTTCTTCAGTCTTCTATATCTGCTGTATTCAGATTCAAATGCTTGTTTTAACAGTTTTTTAACCTTTAACCTTCTGAACATGAATGGAACAGTGAAGAACATGGCTTCTCTTGCCTACTCCTTGCTGCTAGAGCCCTGGCAGCACTTCCTCTCACATCGCCGAGCCACATATTGTATTTTGTCAGAAAGAGAGAGAGAGAGAGAGAGAGAGACAGAGAGAGAGAGAGAGAGAGAGAGAGAGACAGACCTCGGCCATTGTGGGCTGTGTGTCTGAGGGGAACGAGCTGGAGTACCGCTCAGTCATCAGAGACTTTGTGGACTGGTGTGGGCGAAACTACCTGAGCCTGAACACCAGTAAGACAAAGGAGATGGTGATCGACTTCAGGAAAAGACCACTACCTCACTCACCGGTGAACATCCAGGGGCAGGACATAGAGACTGTGGACAGTTTCAAGTACCTGGATGTTCACCTCAACAATAAACTGGACTGGTCCCACAACACCGACGCCCTGTACAAGAAGGGCCAAAGTCACCTCCACCTCCTGAGGAGCCTGAGGGCCTTTGGAGTGTGCAGGTCTCTGCTCAAGACTTTTTATGACTTTTATGACTTTTATGACTGGCCTCTGCTCTCCTCTACGCTGTCGTCAGCTGGGCCCCGAGCAGCACAGAGCGGGACAGGAAGAGACTTAACAAGCTGGTCAGGAGGACCAGCTCTGTCCTGGGCTGTCCTCTGGACTCTGTCAAGGAGGTGGCTGAGAGGAGGGTGCTGGCCAAACTTACGTCCATCATGGATGACACCTTCCACCCTCTGCACCGGACTGTAGAGGAGCTGAGCAGCTCCTTCAGCAAAAAACAAACAATCTGTATTAAAAAATGGCTCGACAGCGCCCCCTGGAAAATCAAAATATATTGCGCCTATGGCTATACCCGAAAAATTAACTTTGTCGTAGACAAATGAAATTCGGATGGTGGATAGGTCATGTCGTTCCGAACCAAAAAATATATTATGCCGTTGCTAGGCGACCAACAGGAAGTCGTATTTTAACGAACTCCTCCTAGGATTTTTGACCCAGACTCACAAGAATTGTGCTGTATGATCTAGACAAGTGGGACATTAAAAGTTGTTAAAAGCGTTCTAAAAGAGTGAACGGTGTTTCCGTGACAACGCCACAAATTTCGAGTTCGTTTTTGTGGCTCGCCATCAAATTTCGACAAGCGATAATTTGCGCATACTTTGGCCGATTTCATTCAAACTTTAATCGTTGGTGGACACCTGGGCCCTAAACAGATTGAAATAAGAAAATCTGAAATGGTCACTATAGTGCCACCTAGGGAGATTGCATGGAAGTGCAAAATTTTACTTTGTCGTAGACATACCAAATTTGGTACACACATTCATGACAGGGTCTTAATCAAAAAACTCAATGATGCCCCCGCGCCATCTCCCATTGCGTTGCCATGGCAACAGGTCAAACATCTGTCCTCGCCAGTGGGACGCCTGGCAAAAACTTTTCCGTAGCCAAACCAAATTTGATACACAGATGCATCATGGGAATAGGAACAAAAAAGTATATTACGCCGTTGCTAGGTGATCAACAGGAAGTTGGCCATATTAGACCGAGCACATGACCTGGCATCGGGCGCGCATTTTCCTGTATTTTAACGAACTCCTCCTTGGGTTTTTGACCCAGACTCACCAGAATCGTGCTGTATCATCTAGACAAGTGGGACATTAAAAGTTGTTAAAAGCGTTCCAAAAGAGTGAACGGTCTTTCCTTGACAATGCCACAAATTTCAGGTTTGTTTTTGTAGCTCGCCATCAAATTCGATGAGTGATAATTCGCACATACTTTGGCCGATTTCACTCAAACTTTAATCGTTGGTGGACACCCCAGCCCTAAACAGACTGATATGAGAAAATCTGAAATGGGCACTATAGCACCACCTAGCGAGATTGCATGGAAGTGCAAAATTTTACTTTGTCGTAGACATACCAAATTTGGTACACACATTCGTGACAGGGTCTCGGTCAAAAAACTCAATGACACCCCCACACCATCTCTGATCATGTTGCCATGGCAACAGGCCAAACATTTGTCCTCGCCATGGCCAAACCCCTGGCAAAAACGTTAGTGTAGTCAAACCAAATTTGGTACACAGATGCATCATGGGAAGAAAAACAAAAAAAGTATATTATACCATTGCTAGGCAACCAACCAGCCATAAGAAAATCTCACATGGCTGTAATAGCGCCCCCTAGGGAGATTGCATGGAACAGAAAAATTTTACTTTGCCTTAGACATACCAAATTTGGTACACACGTTCATAACACGGTCTCGATCAAAAAACTTAATGACACCCTCACGCCATCTCCCATCGTATTGCCATGGCAACAGGCTAAACATCTGTCCTTGCCATTAGGATCCTCTGCAAAAACTTTAGGGTAGTAAAACCAAATTTGGTACACAGATGCATCATGGGAAAGGACCAAAAAAGTGTATTACGCCATTGCTAGGCAACCAACCAGCCATATTGGATAGACCATGTGACCTGGTGGCGAAGGCGCCACTTCCTGTCAAATTTCGACGAGTGATAATTCGCACATACTTTGGCTGATTTCACTCAAACTTTAATCATTGGTGGACACCCTGGCCCTAAACAGCTTGATATAAGAAAATCTAAAATGGCCACTATAGCACCACCTAGGGAGATTGCATGGTACAGAAAAATTTTACTTTGTCATAGACACACCAAATTTGGACCACACATTCGTGACAGGGTCTCGATCAAAAAACACAGTGACACCCCCAGTCCATCTTGCATCATGTTGCCATGGAAACAGGCCAAACATCTGTCCCTGCCATTAGGATGCCTGGCAAAAACTTTGGTATAGCCACACCTAATTTGGTACATAGATGCATCATGGGAATAGGAATAAAAAAGTATATTACGTCATTGCTAGGCAACCAACCAGCCATATTGGATAGACCATGTGACCTGGTGTCAAAGGCACCATTTCCTGTCCTCATATTTTAATTTATTCAATTTATTTATTAATGTTTGCACCCAGCATTTAAAGGTCCTATGGCATGAAATTTTCACTTTCTGAGGTTTTTGAACGTTAATGTGAGCTCCCCTACCCTGTTTAGCCCCCCCATGGCTAAAAGTTGCGAAATGTGTAAATGTTTCTGTAAATCATGCCCACAAATCTTGGACCACAAACGAGCTACGCAATGCGAGATGCCTTTTTTTATTTGCCTGGAGGCATGTGAGAGTGTTTCCAGGCTCGGATGTCCTTTATCCGAGCCTCCAAACCTCTGAAACAGCAGTGGTTTAATTTCATTTTCTGTGGAAATGTGTTTATTTTTCAATGTAAATCGTCTCATATCTTTCCCCGCTAAAACGCGGAAGTGGGGCCAGCGCACATCGCACCGCTAAAGTGGAAAGAGCGAGTGGGGTTTGGCCACACCCCACTCGCTGCGCTGGCCTGTCTCTGTCCTCCTCATTTGCATTCAAGCAACAACGCCCATAATAAAGTGTTTGAGAGACATATTTATGACTCTGACTGTGTGCACGAGGCTTTTTCATGCAATAAGTCTTGATTTTGAAGAAGGATTCATTTACAGTATTAGGGAACCATTAAGGCACCATATAAAAGCATCAAGAAGTACCATGTCTTTAATAACAGAACAGTGCAGGAAAGGCTTATGAGTGACCCTCCTCTTAAAATAATTGAAATTAAAAGGCGAAACAAACAACCCCTCCCCAGCTCACCCCCAGGCATTCAACACACATGCATGCAGATAACTCACAAACTCCTAGCATCCAGCTAGAAAAAATGGGAGGAAAATGCTGATCATCGCCGCTTGCGGCTATATTTGTTATTGTTATTATATTTGGTAATCTTACTTATTACCTCTGTGTATATGTATTAACCAGTTAGACAAGCACCCACCCTCTATTAAGTGTTACACTCACCCCTGTCAAAGTACGGTATTTAAAAACCAGAAGATCCCATAACCAGCCAAGCTTGTTCTGTTCGTATGGCTGGCCCACAGAGCTACAGCGCATGCAGCCAATCAGTTAGTCTTAGCCTGTTTTGGCTGCTCACTCCCCCATTCCCTCCATTTATTAATTAATTACAACAATTACAAAGATAACCATGGACCCAGCCTCACTTTAGTCCAGTTACTCAGCATGCTGAGGCCTCGAGGGGGTAGAGACAGCCCCCCAGAATCTGCCATCCTCCAAATACATAGTCAGACTGTACTAGTCCTGCCAGCTGAACTCTGACTGAGAGCCATCTTGATGTAAGCCATATGTTGTTGATCATATTCTGTTAATTAGCCCAAAGGACTGTGAAGCCAAAAATTTCAGTTCTAAAAATTGTGGGGAAAAATACACATAAGTTGTATTGAGTGAGTGAATCCTGTCCATCACATATGTGCTTAAAAGGCACTATAATTTTTTGTCTATGTTTTAATGTTGTTTCCTCATCAAAAACATACCAGGCATTTTTTTTTTCACCTACTCTCTCTGATCCACCTTGTGATGTCATGTGGTAATACAGGAAGTGGTTCACTGTGTTTTTAATCCAGACAGCTTCAATAGAATCATTTGGATGAATTCAGCACAGGAATCCCCAATCTCTACTGAACTAAAGGAAAAATTTTGCTTTTAAAGGAAAAGTAACGTGTTTTTTTTTACAATTTGAGCCTTATTTCTGTAATAATACAAGTTGTTTTACTCACCCATAGCACTTTGGTGTCATATGGAGCACTTCCAGAGATGTTTTAAGATTTGCGGTTAGCCTAGCGCAACTTCTAGCCATAGCTCGGGGCATATAATATATTCCCCAAGCATGTAATACGCCCCTTGTGGGCTCCAAATAACACAAACTTTAGCACTTTTCAAATCATAGAAGCTCGATGTCTTAGTCTACGATTTCGTTTGAAGCAAAAGTGGCCTGTAATCCGAGATTTATCCATAGTTTACAGCTTTGCGTTTCATGTTTGGGTCCCGGGAGCTGAGAGCACAGTCCGCACATGCGCACTGGCGTCCTCATCTACTCGAAACTATGGCTAAATCTCGGATTACAGGCCACTTTTGACCACACAAAATCGTAGGCTAAGACATCGGGCTTCTATGATTTGAAAAGTGCTAAAGTTTGTGTTATTTGGAGACCGCAAACAAGTGCCCCGAGAACTCACATTACAGATATCGCTAATCTAAAAGATCTCCGGAAGTGCTCCATATGACACCAAATTACTATGGGTGAGTAAAACAACCAAAATAAGGCTCAGATTGTAAAAAAAAAACGTTACTTTTCCTTTAACTTGAAAACTACAGCTTCATGACATCAAAAGGTGGAACAGAGTGTTTTGAGAAACGTGTGAATGAAACAAAGAACAACTCCAGGTATGTTTTTGAAGAAGTAACAATATTCTAACATGGCTTAAAGGGATATGCCACCCCCAGGTCAAACTTGGGCATCTCCCCACAGTCCAGAGACTAAAATAAGTGGTGGAAAGCGTTTTTCTGGTGACCCAGCCATTGTCCAGGTCTGTCAGCACTGACCGCCACGGTATCTGCAGCTACTCCGACTTAGACTGGAGTCTAACGTCGCCAGAGAAAGATTTCGGCCAAAAGGAATTAATTTGCTCGATGCTTTTCCCAATTACTTTCTGTGTAGTGTGCATTCATATCGAGTGCAAATAAATGTGCAAATCAACACGGAGAGCTTGCCTTGGTCATTTTGGATGGGAACAATTTTTCAGTGCGGAAAAACACAGCCGAAGCACACACCACGCTGACAGGGGAATCCCTGTTACGCACCAGGAAGGCAGTTCCCCTGTTACGCAGCGTGGTGTGGTGCGACGTTAGACTCCAGTCTAACGCGGAGTAGCTGCAGATACCGCGGCGGTCAGTGCTGACAGACCTGGACAATGGCTGCGTCACCAGAAAAACGCTTTCCACCACTTATTTTAGTCTCTGGACTGTGGGGAGATGCCCAAGTTTGACCTGGGGGTGGCATATCCCTTTAAAGCTGAATCCATTTTGAGTAAAATAGCACCTTTAATTTGAAGAATAGCCAGTGATTAGCCAATAGCCATATAGGATCCTATACTCATTCACAAAGAGTAATTTAGATGAATTAATTAGCCACCTAATTTAAAATCAGCAGATTGTTTTTGTAATTTGATTTTGTTAACCTCATTTGTATTAACAATGGGGTCCACAAACAAATAGTCCCGAAAACACTCCTTTTCTTTCTCACTGAATTTTGCCATGACATTTAGAAAATTATAATTACAACATAATTTCACATAAGACAGAGAAGACATTTGCCTCTGTGCCATTTTTGCTTCATGTTGAGTAATTAGCGATAGGTCAAAATAAAAATAAACAGCAAATTCTTTCTAAAAAGCTCACGGTATGAAGCTGTCATTTTAAAGTCGACAGCTATCTCTTTACATTTAGTTCATTAGAGATGGGAAATTCCAGGGTTGAAATTATCCAAATAATTCTAGTGAAGTGTATGGCGTTTAAAAAATGCAGTGAAGCATTTCCTATATTACCACATGACATTACAAGATGGAGTGTTTTCTGTTTGAGAGAAGAACTAAAAAAGAAAACTAAATATGCAGGATTTTTGTGTTAAACATGCGTGAGTGAGACAAAACACAACTCTGGGTATGTTTGTGATGAGAAAACATTATAACATAGATCAGAAAATGGTCCTTTAAAGGGACAGTGTGTAAGATTTTTACCCGTTAATTACTGAAATTGAAGATACCCATTCAAGAATACATTGTTTTCCAAGCCTTTTCACTTCCATCATGAAATCAAAGTATTCTTTTGGACTTAGATATAGTCACATAAAAGGGGGATCTTCCCCATATAGAGGCAGCCATTTTGAATACGAGAGCCGCAGAAGGACATTTGGGCTCCGCCTTCGGCAAGGCTCGTGGTTTTGGGTAAACAACACAAGCATGCTGCCGAATCACACGTCGTAATGGATCTAACACGTGTTTTGGACTAAATTGTTTTACTGGATTTTATTCGCTGGATCCTTACAGACAAATTGAGAGCAAGTTTATGGTGAAATACAGAGATTGACCTGTGCAAAGCATTCTAAGGTAAGCTAACCTCGTTTTGTACTTTTCGGTATAAAAGCCCCATGTGCTCAGGGAGTGATTGTTGTGCAGGGAAATGAATTGCATAGTCAAAAACAGGAGACTGTAAAGTTTCATTTGATGTGTAGAGTGTCATGGTACATGATCGGGAATGTGTGTTTTCATGAGAAAAGAAAAAAAAAAAAACGGGACCGCGGCTTGTGCGCGGGTCCCTCGAGGTCTGCCGTAGCTAAAACAGAAAGTGCAATAGGACCATCCACCTATGCGCCACGAATCCTACACACTGGGGCTTTAAATAAACTGACATGAAATCCAAAGTTCATGTTGGGATTCCATGTTTCTCTCTTGACCTTTTCGTGAAAAACAGACTGAAACTCAAATTTAAAGAGTAAAGTCCAATTACTGCGCTTTCTTTGTTGCACCAAAGCATGATGGGACTTAAGGGAGCCCTACTTTTGGTGATAGCACTGTTTGATTACATCATCATAAGAACCATTTTGTTTTTTGAAGAGGCTCGTACATATATTTTTAAAGATGATTCAAATTTACGCAACACACAAGACCTTGTCTCATGGCTAAAAGGTACAAGTACAAGTACAAGTAAATGCAAAAACTACACAAGAAAGAGTACTAGTTACTTTTTAACACATTTTTGGCGGCATTTTATATCAGTATTCTATATAAATGAAACTGTTTAAAGCTGAATTTAATCATTTTAAACCACTATGTCTATTTTCTTTCATTGAGCTCTGTCAAAAAAGTAAAAGTATTTGTTCACCTAGAAGCCACGGGCCATTCTTTTGAGGACAGTGAGGTTCAGATCTTAGCCAGGGAAAAGAACTGGTTTGAGAGGGGGGTTAAAGAGGCTATTTTTTGTCAAAAAAGAGAATCCGTCATTAAACAGAAATGGGGGAGTTAGACATAACTTGTCTCCCATTTATAAGTCAAAACAGACAAAGAAACATTAGGGCAGACGAGCCAGGGCAGAGGGGTGGAGAGGGTCGTTAGACGTTGAATAGGGGGTCGAAACTAGTCGCCAGAGTAATTTGAAAAACAAAGAGACAGATTAGGGGGGATCGTTTTCAGATTCGTTTTCGTTTTTTCAGTGTAGGACGCGCCTCCCGGCAGCTAGATATAAGCAGGGTCTAACCAGTACAATAACCAGAGCTGACGAAGCCTCTCGGATGAGCGGTGAAACGTTTTCAACCAAACAAACTTTGTCCAGTTGACAAATTGAACTTCTCCTTTTATCATGGATTCTACCTGGACGACTGAGGGACTTTTCACGCATCTTAAGTAAAAGTATTTGGTAATTACTGTGATACCTGTGAAAAATGTATGCTGTTGCCATAGCAATTACCAATTCAAAATTAAATGTATCTTTGAACAGGAAGCTGAAACCCATGAACAGGCAAATGCAGTATGTTCTAGCACAAAATAAATGCTGTACTTTGTTGCGTAGGTTAATTGTTCATGTGGTTTTCAGTTTCAAACAGAACTCTTTAAATTGTCTTTTTACTGCTCAGTTAATAATTCCTGAGCTGGCATTTGTTTTACTTTCCTCTGTGCTGTCAGAATAAAAAACTTCTAATTTTTGACCGCACGGCTCTTGTAAAGACGGAGAGATAAAGCCATCATTTAGTTTATAAATGTTATTTCTATTCTCTTTAATACAAATTGCACTCTGAAAAGGTTTCCAAAAGCTCCTGTAGCATTCCTCCAGACATTGAAAAAAAGCTAAATTAATAATAATAATAATAATAATAATAATAATAATAATAATAATAATAATAATAATAATAATAATAATAATAATAATAATAATAATAATAATAATAAATATAACCGCAAGCGGCGATGATCGGCCCTCGCTTGCACTCCCATTTTTTCTAGCTGGACGCATGTGTGAGTTTGTGTGTTATCTGGATGCATGTGTGTGTTGAATGCCTGGGGGTGAGCTGGGGAGGGGTTGTTTGTTTCGCCTTTTAATTTCAATTATTTTAAGAGGAGGGTCACTCATAAGCCTTTCCTGCACTGTTCTGTTATTTTCGATTAAAGTTTATTTTCAATTAAAGTTTGAGTGAAATCGGCCAAAGTATGTGCAAATTATCGCTCGTCGAAGTTTGATGGCGAGCCACAAAAACAAACCTGAAATTTGTGGCGTTGTCATGGAAACACTCAGTCTTTTAGAAAGCTTTTAACAACTTTTAATGTCCCACTTGTCTAGATGATACAGCACGATTCTGGTGAGTCACGATACGTGACGATACGTGACGATACGTGACGATACGTGACGATACGTGACGATACGTATCGTCACGTATCGTCACGTATCGTCACGTATCGTCACGTATCGTCACGTAAACGTCGTGTAAGAACCAAGCAAGAGTGACATCGGCCGTCTCCCGGGTGACAGACGGGAACGCGCACCGTTACAAGGCACGTACGGACGGATGCCAACGTAGGAACGTCACGTGGGACGTCACGTAACAAGGAGGTTACGTGAAACGTCACGTAGCAGCCGCAGGTAGCGAACAAGACGGATTCCCGTCGGGAGCCGAGAAGCGCAGAAGCACGGTCTCCCAGGGGACAGACGGGAAAACGCAACGCTACAAGGCACGTACGGACAGCAAAGAAGAGCCAGTAGCACCGTCTGACAACGCAACGTAGGGTGAGTCCTGTCGGGAGCCACGGAGTACAAGGAAGCCCGGTCTCCCAGTGACAGGCAGGAGCTCACCGCTATTTGACACGCAAAGACGCCAAGAAGAACATCACCACACATACAGAGCCTAACACGACACACATAGGAGAACCACAAACCTCAGAAATTCATCTTTCCATTTCCCTCTTTATTCACCTTATTTGCACCCACTCTGTATGACCTTTCTCTTTAGTAAAGATAGAAAAGACAAACTTGGATTCAAGACTCTTTATTTACTTTACGTGACGCGTCGGAAAGAAACTTCTAGAAACATCGAGACCGAGGCTAGTGGGGCGCATTGGCGCACTCACATAAAGTCAAAAGACTGTGTAGCTTCTGTGGTCCAGGACGTCCTAATTCCCCGTCATCTCGGCTCATCCGATACTCTATGGTCTCGGGATATCCTCCTGGCCACCAGACCGGGGCTTCTTATCCACACTACCTACGTAGCGTAGTTGTTTCCCGTCTTCTTGTGTGGGTGTGTGTGTGTGTTGGTAAGATGTGTCTTCTCCGGTGTCCGTGTGCTATCTGTGTCTGTGTGACCCCTAAGGCCTGAATTTATAGCAGGAAAGACCAAAGATGAAGGAACAAAGAATAAAGCGAGATCAAAGTCATCCAATCAGAAAGCATTCCCTGAACCTGAAGGCAGGACAAGAGCAGCTGCTATAAAAAGAGTATATATATATATATAGAATGGGTTAAAAATGCAGAGAAGAATTTCTCCAGCGTGAGATCAATAAAGTTACTTCTTCTTCTTCTACTCCAGAACACAGAACGTACGAAATGGCTCCTACATATCCCGGCCCCTAATTGGCTAAGCTTTAGCAAGTCAATTACTAACTTAAGAATTGGAGCCATTAACTAATTTACAGTTTTAAATTTAGCTGTTACATTTCTCGAACATTTTTCTTCAAAAAGGTTAAGGTTAAAAAGTAATTCTTCACTTTTTTACAAGTATACTTTTCACAAATTACAGTTCATATCGGACGTGTAGTAGGTCCTTCTCTCCTTCAGTCTTCACCCTGTAAGAGACACAATTTGGTTATGGGTCTCTGTATGATACTCGTCGTCGTCCGGACTTCAGCGCTGCGGACCATCCCCTTGGAGTCTGGCATAACCTTGGTGATTCTGCCCAACATCCAGTAATTTCTTGCTAGGGATGGCTCAACGACGAGGACGACATCTCCGACCTTAAAGTCTCTCTTCGTTCCGCGCTACCTTTGCCGTTCTTGAAGCAACGGCAAGTAGAGAATCTGATTTCCGCCGCCATGTCTTGTTTCCAGGTGGATGTGGTGAAGAATAAGGTGTGTTGTTTACTGAGTAGGGCGGGAAGCTGGCTTCCCCAGGCGTCGCTGATCTGTTCCGATGCCCCCATACTCCAAACCTTTCTCTTTCTTTCTCTTTCTTCGATGGTACACCCGGTAGTGCGGTATGTACCATTCTCTTCGGCTCAGCTGCTCATCTGGGACTCCTTTGACGTACCCTCTCTCTAGGATTTTGGTCATCAAATCTTTGTGCTTCCGAAAGAAGTCTGAAATCCTGATGGGTTTCCTCTTCAAGGAGTCGAGTATTTGCTCGGCTATACCTCGGTTGCCTGGCATCTCCATGCAGACATCCCTCAGAGGTAGCTCGGTGCAGCAATGGCCATCCGAAAGATGTGGCGATGTGGCCACAGCGCGCACAAACTGCTTGTCGTGTTGAGATGGCCCTTGCTCGTCCTCACGCCGGCGTTCCGGAAAATCTGCTTCGTAGTGCATGACTTCTATGGTCGACACAGAGATGCGATTAACGAAGTTCTGTTTTTCGGCGTCATCGAATTCTTTCTCTTGGCATCCGCTGACAGGCCCGTTGACTACCCAACCTAGGGCCGCCTTCACGGCATGCGGTCCGTTGTTTTGGCTGTTGATTGTCTCCCACGGCTCTTTAGCCTTGCGAAACCAGATGTTACATGACATGAAGCTCTCAATCTTCAAGCCTCCCGAGGCGAGATCGGTTGGACCCCAAGAGGTGTCAACCCTCGAGATCCACTGAGCTCCTGTAACAGCCCCTCTGACAACGGAGACACGGCCCGCCACAAATGTCTTTAGACGAAAAGCGTCATTTTCAGTGTACCTTAGTACTGTCGTGCTATTCGTCCAGAAGACCAAATCCTTCAGGGGGAGTTGAAGTTCTTCCTTCAACACCCGTTCAATCTCGACTGGGATCACTGCAGCCGACAATTCCATCTTAGGGATTGTAACCTGCTTAAGAGGAGAGACCTGGGACTTCTCCATCAAAAGGCAGACATGTTTCTCCTCTTGCCCGTTCTTCAATAAGCAGTACGGCACAACCCCATATCCATCTTGACTTGTGTTTGAGAAATGATGGATTTGTGCGCCCTTTGTGGGCCCGACTGTGTTGGACTTAAAACATTTACTCACGCTGAGATCTGACAACTTGTCAAGGTCTTCTGACTCCTTCTGCCATGCCTGTTGTAGCTTCTTTGGAATGTCCTCATTCCCGGCCCCGGTTTGTTCACCGCTTCTACACCCTGCACGTACGAGAGCACCACACTCAACAGCCGTACCTGTTGAGTTGTCATCTGCTTTGGTTTCCTCCTGTGAGTGATCTTGCTTTATGACGTGCAAAATAGCAGGATGCCTATAGGAACAGTCAGGGCAAGAGCTCTTTTCCTTACAGTACAAGCAGGGACTTTGGAAGGAGTTGGCTGACTTTACTGCTGGTGCCCTCTTCTCTAATTGTCCTCTCTCTCTCTCTCTGTCCTCTCTCTCTCGCTGTCCTCTCTCTCTCTCTGTCCTCTCTCTCTGTCTCTCTCTCTCTGTCCTCTCTCTCTGTCCTCTCTCTCTGTCTCTCTCTGTCTCTCTCTCTCTCTCTGTCTCTCTCTGTCTCTCTCTCTCTGTCCTCTCTCTCTCTCTCTCAGCAGCAGTCACAGTCACAGCGAAGCTGCTTCTTTTGTTCTCATCTTCTCCTAAGTTGGCTTTCCCTTCCGCGTTTGCGTGTTTATCGGTGGCTGAGATGGCGTACTCAGCACCTTTGAGCAACGGGCTTTGTCTTTTCCTTGTTGGAGATTTTCCTCTGACTGACAGGAGGCCCGACTGCGCCTGCGAGGCAGCTGGCGCAACAGCTTTAGGCCCGACGTCATGCAAAGGCCTTTCAATTCCAACATGGTCGCTGCTACAGTTGGTGAACCTTTCATTTCCACCAGTCGTACGCTTCGAACCAGCTCTTGGCTTCCGAGCATCTTTATTCTGGTCGTGAGCTCTTAATTTGGCATTTGCGGCTGCAATGGCAGCTTCCATCTGCAACCGCTCCTTTTTAGCTCTCAAGCATGCCTCTTCATGCTGCAGGCGCATTTCCTCTTGCTGCCTTTCTTGCTGCAGGCGCATTTCCTCTTGCTGCCTTTCCTGCTGCAGGCGTATTTTTTCATGCCGCAAGCGTCTTTCTTCTTGCTCAAGCTCTTGCCTCTGTATCATAGCCGCTTGGCTTGCTAACAGAGCTGCATGTTCTACTCTGGCCTTTGACCGCACTGAACTAATAGTGGAACGTTGAGATGTGCGACTCGTAACTGAGTTAGCCCTAAAAGTGCTATCCTCCGATCCAATGGCATCTTGCTCTCCATCCGTGGCCCTCTTAGCAGTTGCGATCCATCCCTTCGTTTCATTGTCGTTTCGTTGCTTGGTTAGCTGTGACAAGATTCCGCTTCTCTCGTATTTTAGTCGCTCCATATCAGCTTTATAGTAGTAGTCAGACAGCGCGCCAGCACTCGCTCCTGACATCATGTTTCCCGTATACATCCTTAGCCTGTGACAATTCCTCGAACTCCTCACAGCTTCTAACTCTTCCTAACTTTCACCGACACTCGGGAAAGGAGTTATTGGATGTGTCTTTAGGGCACATACTTCTATTTCCGGTGGCTAGCGGACTAGTAAAACTGATAAGAGAATTGTCAGACCTGACCCAGGGAACGCTTGCTTCAGCCGTGGATGGAGTTTCCTGCTGGTTCAGGTTGGTTCTTTCTTCAATCAAGTCTCCTGACTTGATACTGATTTTTCTGACTTTGATGTTTAGTCTTTCAACGTGATGCTGTAGACTTCGTGACTCTAGATGTTTAAAGTCCTTTGATTTTAGCGAGTCCTTTTGACTTAAAGTTGTTGCTATAGTCTTTTGACTTTAAACATCTAGACGTGACGATACGTGACGATACGTGACGATACGTGACGATACGTATCGTCACGTATCGTCACGTATCGTCACGTATCGTCACGTAAACGTCGTGTAAGAACCAAGCAAGAGTGACATCGGCCGTCTCCCGGGTGACAGACGGGAACGCGCACCGTTACAAGGCACGTACGGACGGATGCCAACGTAGGAACGTCACGTGGGACGTCACGTAACAAGGAGGTTACGTGAAACGTCACGTAGCAGCCGCAGGTAGCGAACAAGACGGATTCCCGTCGGGAGCCGAGAAGCGCAGAAGCACGGTCTCCCAGGGGACAGACGGGAAAACGCAACGCTACAAGGCACGTACGGACAGCAAAGAAGAACCAGTAGCACCGTCTGACAACGCAACGTAGGGTGAGTCCTGTCGGGAGCCACGGAGTACAAGGAAGCCCGGTCTCCCAGTGACAGGCAGGAGCTCACCGCTATTTGACACGCAAAGACGCCAAGAAGAACATCACCACACATACAGAGCCTAACACGACACACATAGGAGAACCACAAACCTCAGAAATTCATCTTTCCATTTCCCTCTTTATTCACCTTATTTGCACCCACTCTGTATGACCTTTCTCTTTAGTAAAGATAGAAAAGACAAACTTGGATTCAAGACTCTTTATTTACTTTACGTGACGCGTTGGAAAGAAACTTCTAGAAACATCGAGACCGAGGCTAGTGGGGCGCATTGGCGCACTCACATAAAGTCAAAAGACTGTGTAGCTTCTGTGGTCCAGGACGTCCTAATTCCCCGTCATCTCGGCTCATCCGATACTCTATGGTCTCGGGATATCCTCCTGGCCACCAGACCGGGGCTTCTTATCCACACTACCTACGTAGCTTAGTTGTTTCCCGTCTTCTTGTGTGGGTGTGTGTGTGTGTGTGTTGGTAAGATGTGTCTTCTCCGGTGTCCGTGTGCTATCTGTGTCTGTGTGACCCCTAAGGCCTGAATTTATAGCAGGAAAGACCAAAGATGAAGGAACAAAGAATAAAGCGAGATCAAAGTCATCCAATCAGAAAGCATTCCCTGAACCTGAAGGCGGGACAAGAGCAGCTGCTATAAAAAGAGTATATATATATATATAGAATGGGTTAAAAATGCAGAGAAGAATTTCTCCAGCGTGAGATCAATAAAGTTACTTCTTCTTCTTCTACTCCAGAACACAGAACGTACGAAATGGCTCCTACAACGGGTATAGCCATAGGCGCAATGCACCAAGGGGTGCTGTCGAGCCATTTTTAAAGATTTTTTTATACCGATTATCTGTAAATTCCTTTTTTGGTGTTCTTGAATTTTGTGCAAGATTTTGTGAGTTTTCGTCCGTGGGAAGTACCCGAAACCTGAAAAAAGGGGTTAGAAAAAAAAAAAATAATAATAATAATAATAATAAGAAGAAGAAGATGAAGAAGATGAAGAAAAAGAAGAAGAAGAAAAACCAGAACAATAACAACAGGCCCTATGCTTTAGCGCTCGGGCCTAATAATACAAACATTAACAAGGAGAGCATGGAAAAAGGATATTGCACGTCTGGCCTATATAGTATATATATGAAGGATCTGCACGACTCCGCCCATCCCTTTCTTTCTCTGCTGCCGAAACACTCATCCATGCATTCATCACCTCTCGAATTGACTACTGCAATAGCCTTTTCTATGGTCTACCCTCCAAAACTCTCAACAAACTCCAATACATTCAAAACTCTGCTGCCCGCCTCCTCACCCACACCCGCTCCCGAGACCACATCACTCCTGTCCTCCAAAACCTCCACTGGCTCCCCATCCCTCAGCGTATCCAATTCAAAGTCCTCCTCATGACCTACAAAGCCCTCCATAACCTGGCCCCATCATACCTCCCTGACCTTCTGCACCGCCACACCCCATCCCGCTCCCTCCGTTCCTCCAACACCAACCTCCTGTCCCTCCCCTACAGGACCAAGCTCCGATCCTGGGGTGACAGAGCCTTCTCCATTGCTGCCCCCACCCTCTGGAACTCACTCCCACAACCTCTCCGTGACTGCTCTGACCTCCCCACCTTTAAAAAATTGCTCAAGACTCACCTTTTTAAAACTGCTTTTAATGTTTCTTAATGTTTAATGTTTTTCTGATTGTTTATTGTTTTGTTACTTGTTTTATTACTGATTTTACCTCTTGTACAGCGTCTTTGAGTGTCTTGAAAAGCGCTTTATAAATAAAATGTATTATTATTATTATCTGGTGTAGCGCTCATTCTTGCACTGGGGGTGCCTCAGTCGGCTGCTGATGGAGCTGATCAGCTCCTCTACAGTCTGGTGCAGAGGGTGAGAGGTGTCGTCCATGATGGACGTGAATTTGGCCAGCACCCTCCTCTCAGCCACCTCCTCTACAGAGTCCAGAGGACAGCCCAGGACAGACCTGGCCCTCCTGACCAGCGTATTGAGTCTCTTCCTGTCCCGCTCTGTGCTGCTTGGGGCCCAGCAGACGACAGCGTAGAGGAGAGCAGAGGCCACCACAGAGTCATAAAAAGTCTTGAGCAGAGGCCTGCACACTCCAAAGGACCTCAGGCTCCTCAGGAGGTGGAGGCGACTTTGGCCCTTCTTGTACAGGGCGTCGGTGTTGTGGGACCAGTCCAGTTTATTGTTGAGGTGAACACCCAGGTACTTGAAACTGTCCACAGTCTCTATGTCCTGCCCCTGGATGTTCACCGGTGAGTGTGGTAGTGGTCTCCTCCTGAAGTCGATCACCAGCTCCTTCGTCTTACTGGTGTTCAGGCTCACGTGGATGTGCCCACACCAGTCCACAAAGTCTCTGATGACCGAGCGGTACTCCAGCTTGTTCCCCTCAGACACAGCCCACAATGGCGTCAGAGAACTTCTGGAGATGGCAGCTGTCCGTGCTGTATGTGAAGTCCGAGGTGTAGATGGTGAAAAGGAAGGGTGAGAGGACAGTTCCCTGGGGGACCCCAGTGCTGCACACAACCACCTCTGACTCACAGCCGCGCAGCCGCACATACTGTGGACAGTCAGTGAGGTAGTCGATGGTCCATCGAGATGTCCATCGAGATGTCCATCAACTCCCAGCAGCAGCAGCACCGGCCTGATGGTGTTGAAGGCGCTGGAGAAGTCAAATCACACGGCACTTCCGGCGGTCTCTAGGTGGGTGAGCGCCTGCTGCAGCAAGTAGATGACGGCGTCCTCTACTCCTACGTTTGGCTTGTAGGCAAACTGCAGCGGGTCCAGGGTGGGGGTCACCACAGAGCGGAGGTGACTGAGGATCACCCTCTCCATGGTCTTCATGAGGTGGGAGGTCAAGGCGACTGGTCTGTAGTGGGCCGGTTCCCTGGCGTTTGTTGTTTTGGGAACCGGGACCACACAGGAGGTCTTCCACAGGACTGGGACCTTCTCCAGGCTGAGGCTCAGATTGAAGATGTAGCAGAGAACCTCACAGAGCTGGTCTGCACAGGTTCTATGTGCAGGTTCTAAACGACTATAGACAAGTAAAAAGAGGAAAAAAGGAAAAAATAGGGACGGAGCTACTCCCGCAGGCGGCTGGCCTCTCCAGCGCTATCTTGGAAAAATGTTATTTTATTATTATTACTTAACTTGTCTGTATGCACTTTTTTAATTCTAATTTTCTTTTGCACTAAGCTGCCTGGAGCTAATGAGGCAAGTGAATTTCTCCTGTGTGAGATCAATAAACTCTTATCTTATCTTATCTTATACTAAAGCCAAGTATTGGACCCTTCCCCTCAAGAAATGGTATCAGAATGACACTTTTTAACTACACTAAATGCTTCTGCAGTATGAACCTTTTTATTCTGACATATATTCACTCAGTAAATCAGTATTTTCTGGACAGCCACTATTAAAATTTCTGCTTTGGAGAGAACTTCTTTGCTTTGAGGAAATAGGTTTTTGTGCGCGTACGGAGATATAATAAAAAAAAGTAATGACCGTGAATGCATTTTTAAAGGCACATTAATAAAATAAGGTTTCTGGAGGAGCAGTCTTTCCCAGAGATATGAAGCAGTAGATTTGATCTGATGTGATAATACAGGGATATAAGCTTATATACATACACATAAACGTAAGCATACATACATACACTTATACATACAGCATGATTATCGTCAAAGCTAACATCGGCCCCTGAGAAATGCTATGTACACGCCTTTACCAGGGCCGTTCCCAGTGGCGGGCTTACGAAATGTCCTTAAGATTGCTACAATTGTCGAATATTTTGCTATTTTAGTGGGGCCTATATGACGTTCTTTTCTGTATGGCTCTCATTTGGTTTGTCTGGGGTTTTTTTGTATTGCTGTCCCTATTTTTCCTTAATTCCCGCTTATTTCATTAATCCGTTAATCCAAAACTTGTCTTCTCTGAACACTCTGAACAAGAATGCTCAGTTTGCATTATGCCCAAATTGCATCACAGGTAAAAATGTGCAATTCCCCTGCAGTTTTTAAGCCCATAAATCATCACTGGACTCATTCTGTGGTCAAAATGTGTTCACAAACGCATGATCTATGTGTTGTGGCACAGCAATGAAGGGACCCAAAAAATGGACACAGACCAATAGAAAAAGGAAAAGGTGAATTTATTTTACAAAAGTGGGATGCAAGATGGGATGTGGCTAGAACAGGCAGAGAAAGCAGGTAAGTAGAAAATAATAATAATTCATAGCATTTATATAGCGCCTTTCATGACACCCAAAGCACTTTACAGTTCATTGTTCATTCGTTCTACACTTGGTGGTGGTAAGCTACTTTCCATAGCCACAGCTGCCCTGGGGCAGACTGACAGAAGCAAGGCTGTCAATCTGTGCCATCGGCCCCTCCAACCACCTCCAACACTCATGCACACTCCACTTTCATACTAGGCAAGGTGGGTGAAGTGTCTTGCCTCAGGACACAACAACAGTTGTTTGCAACTGGCGCCCCCCTGTGGCACCTGGAATTCCCAGCGGGAAGTACTAACCAGGCCCTGTCTTGCTTAGCTTCTGAGATCTGACGGGATCAGGCTTTGACAGGCAGGTATGGCCACAAAAATAGTCCGTAGGTAACATAAATCACAAAAACTCTGTAGTTGAGGAGCCAAGACAAAACAAAAAACACTCTGTTCCACCTTGTGATGTCATGTTTTTAAAGGTCCCATGGCATGAAATTGTCACTTTCTGAGGTTTTTGAATGTTAATGTGAGCTCCCCTACCCTGTTTAGGTCCCCCCCATGGTTAAAAGTTGTGAAATGTCTAAACTGAGCATTTGCGATCCTTTTCTGCGTTAGAAAAAATCAGAGCTCAAACGGGTGATTTTTAACAAGGAAACTTATTGACGTCAGCTCGAAAAAAGAAATGCAAATGCAGTTCCACCCCCGTCTGTCTCTACTCAGCGTCTCTGTAAATCACGCCCAGAGAGTTTGGACTGCGGAGGAGCTAC
Organism: Paratrypauchen microcephalus; assembly: GCA_036785185.1. Taxonomy (NCBI): domain Eukaryota; kingdom Metazoa; phylum Chordata; class Actinopteri; order Gobiiformes; family Gobiidae; genus Paratrypauchen; species Paratrypauchen microcephalus. The sequence continues at coordinate 217,468 of JAVJIX010000377.1, forward strand.
GCAATGCGAAATGCGTTTTTTTATTTGCCTGGAGGAACTTGCGAGTGTTTCAGGCGCTTTGTGCTACAATTTTGTATGAAAAGCGCCTTATAAATGTTTGATTGATTGATTGATTGATTGTTTCTAGGCTCAGAAGTCCTTTATCTGAGCCTGTGGACATCTGAAACAGCAGTGGTTTCATTTTATTTTCTGTGGAAATGTGTTTATTTTTCAATGGAACGCTTCTCATCTCTCCTTCCGCGCAAAAACACGGAAGTGGGTCAGAGCGCACAGGGCACAGCTGAAAAGGAAAGAGTGGAGAGTTTGGCCACGCCCCCACCCGCTACTATAGGCCATCTCTGTCCTCCTCATTTGCATTCAAGCAACAACGCCCATAATGGAGTGTTCCAGAGTGACATTTATGACTCTTTCTCATCTTATCTCTCTTTCTCATGCACTGAGTGTTGATTTTGAAGAAGGATTCATTTACAGTATTAGGGAACCATTAAGGAGCCATATAAAAGCATCAAGAAGTACCATGTCATGGGACCTTTAAGTGTTTTTAAACTCCTTACACCTTCACTAGAATAATTTTATATGATTTGGCAATTTCCCCTGAACAAAATGTAACATTTTAGCCTGGGAATTCCCAGGCCGCTTCCGTTCGTTTCGAACTGGAAGGCGGCCTGGAAACTCGTCCAAGCGAGAGTCCCAGATTTAGGGCCCCAATCAGAGAGCGGGGGAGGGGTGGAAAGACGGTGACGCGTACTACATGACAAACGGAAGCTTGTAGTTTGAACTGACAACTGACATGATTGGCTATGGACTTACGTATACGCTCAATGATAGACATTCATAACGCCCAATAAACGGCTGTTGGCAATCGCTAACCACACCTCCGCTACGGGATTTTTCGAAGCGAGTTTCCAGACCCATATCTCACTTGTGATATGGTCAGGTGTTAACCAGACTAGTAAAATTTAGGTGTTCACTAGAAAACTAATGCTTCATGACATTACAAAGTGGGATAGAGCATTTTGAGATTGGAGATGTAGACAGACTAATAATGCAGGATTATTAAAAAAAAAACATGTGTGAATGAAACAAAACACAACTCAAGGTATGTTTTTGAGGAGGAAACAGTATTACAATATGACGTAAAGCTCCAAAGAGTCCATTTTATGTCATATAGAGCCTTTAACAAATCCTATTGTACTGTATTTGTGAAGAATTTTGAGTGTCTTGAATGGTCAGTCCATTATTATTATTATCACTACCTTACAAGACCATGGTACCAGATTTACAGGGACCCGTGGGTGCTTAGGTTTTCCCCCACCACATAAAAAATATCTGGATAATGTTGTATTTGACCAGATATACAGATGTACTCACATACTCCTGTGCTCAAAACTGTAAAATGTTCTGAAAGTCATGCTTCGTCCTTGGCTGTCACTCTCCCATCATGCTCTGGGTTTGATTGATGGCTCAGTTTCAGAATGTGGCAATGACAAATGACTGAAAACACCCCTCCCCCACTTTCCCCCACGACCCCCTCTGAGTTAGCAGCTCATTTTCATAATGTACAGTGCATTACAGATCCAGGAATGAAAAAAAGGTTCACCAGTAACCAACTTAAAGGGCCCATATGGCGCCATTTTCTAATTGATGTTCTAATGTTGTTTCCTCATCATAAACAGACCTAGAGTTGTGTTTTATTCCATTCACACATGTTTACCACACAAACCCTGCAGATTTAGACAGAAAATACCCTGTTCCACCTTGTGACATGTGGTAATACAGGAAGTGCCCTGATGTGTTTTTATGGTAAATGGTATAAATGGTCACATCTTTATATAGCGCTTTTCCACCTTCAAGGCACCCAAAGCGCTTTACAAGGAACCACTCACCCATTCACACACACATTCAAACACCAGTGTACGCAGACACTGGGGGCGAGGCGGGTTAAGTGTTTTGCCCAAGGACACAACGGCAGCATTCATCTGTGGGAGCTGGAATCATACCACCCAACCTGTGGGTCAGTGGATCTGACCGCTCAACCACTGATGTTTCTAATGTCAAGAGCGGGATTTGAACCGCCAACCTTTGGATCCATACATCTTCAATAGAATCATTCGGATAATTTCAGTCCTGGAATCGCCACTTAACTAAAGGTAAAAGGGTAACACTTTATAATAACGGCTGCTTATAAAGCATTGGTAACACTTAGTAAATAATGAACTAATTATTACTAATTATTTTACAAAACATTTACAAATATTTGTTAATGAGTAACTGTTCAAAACAGTCAGAAATCAATTTCATCTCGCCAGAAATAGCCAATGAAAGGAGATATTACGACACGCATGGTCCCTCCCACTCAACCAATCAGACCTAAAAATACAAATAATTATCTATCATTAATTCAGGACTCGTGTTTTAAAAACAATTTGATCATATTATTTTTGCATTGTTATTACGTCTGAATAAATATTTATAATCATAAGCATATTATATTATACTATTAGATGAGATCATTCTGATTGGTTGTTTCAGAAGCGCGATTTTGGCAATGCGGAAGAGATTGGCAGTAGGAGAGAAGAACGATTTCTTCCTTACAGAAAGTCACATTACTTTAGCCTAAACTTTAGCCATGGCTGCACAGAGACCGAACACACGGCAACAGTGTAAAATTAGCGATTATAACCCACTGAAGATTTTGCAGCTCCCGACACTCTTTGACCAGCGAAGAGAAAAGCGTCTGTAGCACAGGTAAGCATTTTCATCTGTGTGGATATTTGCACTTTGAAGTATTAATGCAACATGTTAAATATAAGTTGTACATGACCTTACATCGCCATAATTCAGTCATTCAAGGTATGTGTTAGCCTGAGTATGTCACGGTGCTCTCATATTTAGTACATCCCACCTTTTAATGTGGCCTAAAGGAACAGTTATTTGGTCAATTAGCGGCGTCATTCAACCAACTAGCCAAAAGTTCGCTAGCAATACTAGCCGATTGGTTTAGCTTTTTGTTGGGTCAGCATTTCATTTAATCGTCCTGGTTCAGTGTGCTTTAAAATCCATCTCAGTCAGTGTCACAGTACATTTCAATGGGATGTGAAATTAATATTATAACCATCTGATTTTAAAAAGTGGTTTCCAATGTTAATTTCCGCTGATGTAAACTAAGTACTGGTAGGCTATCAGAATGTTATTACCATATTTGAAAAGCAAAAAAAATGTTTTTCTATCGAACTCTTAAAGAACTCATTCAGTGATGGAGAAACTGTCTATATATGACGACACGTGATAGTGGTCTTATGAAGATTACATGGTTTTATAAGATATATAATACAATAGACCCCTTTACTGTTAGTAAACAGACGTGACGTCACCGGCATGTGCGCGCACTGTTGACTCAGAATCAACCATGGCGGACCATAGCGGAGTATCTGAACGATAGGTAGAGCTACATTCAAAAGGTCACATTGAGCAACTGGGTTTGACGACCAGATCCTTATCAGGGCTCTCAAGTCTCATGCTTTGAGAGTGTGACACACTCAATTCGACATGTTCACACGCTCACACGCCACACATGGTATTTCTCACGCTGAAATTTTTAAAAGCAATTCAAAACTGTAGCCACTGTTCACAGCGCTTCTGTGCCCAGAAAATCTGTAAGTTAATGCAGGCACCGCACGTTTTCAGCAAAAAAAGTCACTTCCCATCCTCCTCGGGATAAAATGTCACTTGCACCCACCCCCCCGCTCCTCGGAAATCTCACTCCTACCAATCTTCAAAACTTGAGAGCCCTGTCCTTATGCGATCACGGAGTGGCAGTACAACCGCAGAAAGTGGCCAGATTTACAGTGGCCAGATATCCACTGCTATTTAGTGGAGAAGCCAGAAGCCCAGTGTGTATACAAGAGAGAAAGTGCGCGCATACAAATCAATGGATGCCTACCAGTTTGCCGTATGTGGCCATGTACAGGAGATAAAATACCACGATGTCGATGGGGAGTTTTGCGTGTTGGCATCTGATGTTCTCCCCAGTCAAAGACAAGGCCACAAGACGACCATGTACAATGCTTGGACTATCATCAACAAGCGCGATAACTACGTTCTGACCACCAACTGCACTTGCGTTGCGGGGTAAGTAACATACTACGACTTAATTCAGGAGTCACAGATGTGATCTCAGTCATGTCAAATGCCATTTATGATGGTCATGCGAAAACTTATCATGCATTTTAACAAAGTTCTTTGTGTTCGTTTACATGTGTCTGTCGTAGAGGTTACCCGGTTAATATGTCTGTGAGCTTTGCGGTGTCCTGCGCTTGCTAGTTAATCAGCATGATTAAACACCATTGAACACCTGGGCAAATTACCCTAAACAAGCAGCAGGTGTTCACTTGTGTGTATGTCAGCTGAATGATATGAACTATCATTTATTCCATCTGTTTCTCTTTATTTCATGTCGAGTTCTTCTCTTCTCTTCTATATCTTCGCTGGGGGTTTTATGGCAGCAGTGGCTTTGTTTTGAGTCAGCACTGCGCACGCATTCAGTGATGACATAGCTTTGAAACTGGTCTATACAATATTTTACAAAAATACTAGTTTTTTTTACAATGTGTAGTTTTATGTATTTTAGTGTGTGTGTGTGTGTGTGTGTGTGTTACTGTTTGGGTTGTTTGGTCCCTGCCCTTTGTTGGTCCACTGTCATTATCAGTGTCTCATGGCAGGTTCGATTTTTGGATTTTAATCATTATTTTTTTATTAAAGAACTTTAACAGCAGTCCTGCATTTTGGGTCCTCCCTCTGTTTCTACATGACAGAATGTATGCTTGTTGAGGTGTTCTTGAGCTATAAAACCACCTCTAAAAAAATTTAAGGTAGAGATGTTTAATGTCATACTGTGGAACATTCCAGGCATATCAGTGAAATATCCATAGAAACAAAAAGATGACCCCCAACCAAAAAGTTAAAGGAAAATTAACGTTTTTTACAATCTTCTTTCGGCAATAAAACAAGTACAGGGGGTCCTCAGGTTACGACGTTTCGTGATTACGAACGCGCCCCCATTAAAAAAAAAAAAAGTATATATTACGCGTCATTCCGTCTTACACGGTTTAGCGTGGTAAGAGATGTAAACAAACGCGAACGGCGCACGGCGGAAGAATACGCTCTGTTGTGGTTGTAGGGAGAAGAAGACGGCCTCGTGTGCGTGCCCAATGTGGGCGGAAGTACCTGATGTGGGCTCTGATCTGCTCCTATGAAAGCGGCAGTGATAACCAAGCAGCGTAGTGGTCTAATTATTGAGATGGAAAGGTTATTGGTGCTTTGGTTGGAAGATCAAAGGCAAAATCCGACTTACGACGAAATTCGGGTTACGACGCGCCTTAAGAACGGATCAACGTCGTAACCCGAGGACCCCCTGTAGTTTTACTCACCCATAGCAGTTTGGTGTCAATTGGAGCAGTATCGCAGAACTTATGTTGAGCCGTTCTGTTCTACTAATGATCCCGTATCTGTTAACATGGTGCTCGGGGCATTACTTTTTGGTGTTCAAGTAACACAAACTTTAGCACTTTTCAAATCACAGAAGATCGCTGTGTCAGGGTAGACTTTTAGTGGATTCCAAAATGGCCTGAAACCCGATATGCAGCTATAGTTTCATTTGATGACGTCATCAGAGAGGACAGTGCGCATGCGTGAACTCAGCTGTTTTGTAAACACCGCTAGTCCGAAAGAAGCTAACACCGCTCTGAACTTTACTTTTCTGTTGCGATATCGGGTTTCAGGCCGTTTTGAAATCTACTAAAAGTCTACGCTGACACAGCGATCTTCTGTGATTTGAAAGTGCCCGAGCACTCACGCTAACGGATACGGGATCATTAGCAGCTCAACATAAGTTCTGCGATACTGCTCCAATTGACACCAAACTGCTATGGGTGAGTAAAACTACTTGTTTTATTGCCGAAAGAAGGCTCAGATTGTAAAAAAAAAATGTTACTTTTCCTTTAAATTGCACCTTCAAAGCTCACAAGAATCTTTTTTTTTTTTTATTAAACTTCTATGGGGGTATTCATTTCTAACACATTTAGATAATCATGTTACCTTTTATTGCTTTGAAAATGCTACATTCACTGAAAAATATAAGTTTCATTTTTGATGCTCCGTCTCTCCTGCCTCTGCTCTCTGTGCTAAGTCACTCCCCCTTCAAAGTTCAGCACAATCAGTGTGCATCCCGCTAATGAAACATTGCACACCGCATCAGGTTTGCCAAGTTCTCGTGTACAGTTTTATGGAGAATTGTCATGTGGGAGCATGGGTGACGTAGGCCTGTTCTGTTGCACAGAATTGTACAGGCAACAGTAAGGAGGGTTGGAAATGGAAATGGCATCCAAATCATTTTTTTTGACGCTTGACATGAGTGTAGAGCGCAAATCTCAATTAAAATACTTAGAAACACATATTTATTGCATTTGTCCAGTTACCAGCAGCACAGTGTATATCTGGGGCAGTTCTGTATCTCTGAAGGTGCCCAGAAAGACTTTCACTTTCTGCTTTAGTCTACTTTTGAAAACACTGTGTTTACCATGGGCCAGACAGACGGTAAATACAAGGCAATTCAGCCATTTTCATTGTAGACAGTTTCTACAAGTGTCTGTGTTTGAACAGCTTTCCCATTGACAAACACAGAGACACTCAGGGTGAGTCACTCAGGACACTTTATATGGAGGAAGCATTATTCCATTCACACAAACATTCATTTCATTTTTTCATTGGCTTTTATTTAACAAGGACAGTCCCGCTAAGAATAAGACTGCATCCCATGACTCTGTCTTACTCCTTCATCTTACCCTTACTCCTTGGTTTTGCGCATTCATGTGAGGGCAAGGGGTGTCCCGATTCTAATTTTTATCAAGGGCTTGGGCCACGACCTCGGGCTACATATCCCTTGAAACGAAGTAAGCTCTCGACCAGACTTGAAACGCAGGGGTACGCCTACAAGCTCAGGCAGGTGTTGAGATCAGGATGGCAGCGTCACATCAACCAGCCAAGGAGTCTCATAAATGTATTTTCAGCAGTTGTAATGATCAATTAACAGTTTAGCATGATTTACAATTATGACACTTATTTTATTATTATTTTTTTATCTTTTATTATTAAAGTTACATGTTTTAAAACCACAATAACATTCGCAAAGTACTCAGAAGGCACATTGGGGATGTGGGCACGGGAACAAACACTACTGGGTACAAGGGCTAAGGGACTTGAAGGTACCTGGGGGAGATACAAGGGAGAAAGAAAAACAGGGGGAGTGAAGAGGTCCAAAGGGATTATCCCAGGCAAAGAAAGGGGGTCTGGGGGAAAACAAGGGTGATGCAGTGTCCAGGAAGAGTCCAGATGACAGGGTCCAGAGGGAACAGCGGAGGAGGGTAGGGGTCAGAAGTCTAACTGAGGGGAACCAGTTCGGGAGATGGAGAAAAGTGTATGGTCTGGGGTGAAGGTTGCAAAACTCAGTTTCTCTTGCGGAGTGGAGATGGTGAATGTGGGCGCGAAGGACCGCTGTGAAGAGGGGCCAGTGCTCTGCTGCGCAGCCATCATGGAGGTGGTGGTTCCGTGCCACGAAGATGGAATACCTGGCCATGGACAGGACGAGCCGTGCGGCGTCCCAGTTGACCATGGCGGTGTCTGGCCCCCGAGGTCGCTGCTGGACAGGTCCGAAGAGGCAGAACCAGAGCTCGGGGTCATCGATTCCATGGGCTGCCGGCGGTGGGAGCCTCAAAGCCAGCCTCCGAGCGAGAAGGTTCAGCAGCCAGGTCCAGAACCGCCACACGACAGGACACCGGGCGGCCAGAAGGAGGAGGTCGTCAGGCGCCTCACCGCATACCGGACAGTCACAGCCGTACCACGGTGTATTGCGTGCAATCTGGTGCAGGTGTAAATGATCCTGTGTCTCAATTTAAAGTCAAAATTACTGACTTGGGGTGGGGTGTACCAGTTATATATGTGAGCCCAGATGGATGCAGTGTCATGCGTGGGAAATGTCTGTGACCACCTGTGTTCTGCAGAAGGGCGCCGAGCGACCCCGGCCACCAACAGTCGGTAGAAGGTGTGCGTTTTCGTCTCCGTCAGCCTCGACATCCTCTCCCCCCATACAATATCAAAATCCAGAGAACACTTACCTTCTTCTTCCTCATTTACCTCGCTAAAACCTTGCCTTTGATTTTTAAATCACGCAATCGCCATAAATTCATGCAAGCGTTAACACTATTGTACAAACCTGTCCATAAATTGTCTCTACAGGCCACCTCATTTCTCCCCAGTGGGACGCCGAGGACCCTGTAAAGGTCCCCCGCGTCCTTGAGGCCCCAGGTATTCTGGGCGGCCGCGAGGCTTCCGCAGAAAGCCACGGAGGACTTGTCAAAATTAACGTTGGCGCCTGAAGCCAGGCAGTAAACGTTGAGCGTGTGGAGAGCCGCGTCGAGGCGCTGCACGTCTCGAAGGACCAAATTTGTGTCGTCCGCAAATTGAAAAATTTTGTATTCCCTACCTGAGGGGCTTGTGAGTCCGCGCACGGCCCTGTCTTTCTTCAGCACAGCAGCGAGGGGTTCAGCCACTATGCTGTAGAGAAGCATGCTTAGCGGGCACCCCGTCTGACCGACCTCCGCAAAGGAAAGGGGTCAGAGAGGAGGCCGTTGCATTTCACGCGGCTGACCGCACTCGAATATAATAAGCGGATCCAATTGATGAACCTACCTTTAAAGCCAAACCTTCCTAGAACGCGAGAGAAAGCTGTGCTCTACTCTATCGAGCGCCTAATTGAAATCAACAGAGACGTGAACTGTTGTTGCGGTGTCTGTTTACCCGACGTTATCATTTTCATCGAACTTTCATGTATAAACCAGCTAGTTTTTTGTCGAGCTGAGGTACCCAATAATCCTTGATATGGCAAAGGATGATGACTCAAACGGTAATCGAGTGGTGTCCCATTTCTTAGGGGAACATTCGTACCCCTGGCCCTCTCAGCTCGGTATTGAGGGGCAAGACGAAGACCTAGATAAAGGGGTAGGGGAAGGAGGAGGGGTAAGACAGAGTAATGGGATGCAGCCTAAGTCAAGACAGTCTCAGCAGTGTCCAGGCCCTACAGGGGACTCTTTTGTCCATGCTTTTAGAGGTAGGGAACACCAGAGCACCTGGAGGAAACCTACGCAGGGATGGGGAGAACATGCACATTTTTAGTACAGTATCAACCCCTTTTACACATGTTTTACATAGAATGAACTGGTCACAGTTTGGGAATTTTTTTAGCTGCTGGGCGGTGGGTACTTTCCAGTCAAACCAGGAACCTATGGTTGGATAAACTCTTGAAACTGTTACATGCAAAACCCATAATGTGGTTAAAAGTTCAAAAAAGTTCAAATCAAATTAAGAAACTGACACACCGAAAATGTTTCTGTATGGATCTCCGTATGGATTGTGTGTTCTGTATGGTCAAACTACAACAAATGTATGGCTTAATTTGTTTATTTTACTCATTTTAATTATAGTCGCTAACAGCAGAGGAAGCTCCAGTGCCTAAATGATAAAAATTGTAGAAAAGCATAGCAGATCTGGACTGCAGTTCTTTGGAGCACCCACTTTTTTTTAATGTGACGTTCTTCAGCCATGTCCGAAGCAGGACTTGACCCCGTTCTGTGGTGCTATTAAGATAAAACAAATTGGAATCCCCCCAAAAAACTGCAGTGTGAATCAGTGTGAATGGGAGTTTGGTGGTTGGTCATCTTCTGGCAGCACTAACATTAGCCAATAGACAACAATGTGCAGGTGGTAATGCATCTATTGATACTTTGCAGTTTATGCCATCATTATTCCCTGGCGGGGTGATGCTAACAGTATGCATGCTCTGTCTGAGGCTTTGTTAGACTTAAATTTGACCAGAAAACCAGAAAGACCTGACTAAGACCTGACTTGGAACTACAACACGTGAACAAATTTTTCAGGTACTTTCACCTCATAGGGACCATGAACGTTTGTATTCACTGCAGGCTCCTGAAAATGTGTGGTTTTTTTTTCCTTGACTTTTCATACACATATACATATACCCCCAGCGTGATGTCACTACAGAGTATCATTGTGTTTTTTGTTCTGATACAAGACCCAAGAGAAATGTTGGACATTTTTGCCCATACTTTTTTGTAACTTTGCAGATCAACAACTTTATTTATGTACAGTGGTACCTCACCTTACGAATGACTCAACAAACGAAGATTTCAAGTTACGAAACGCCTTCACGTCAAATTTTGGTCTCTAGATACGAATGAAATTTCAAGTTACGAAACGCGAAATCTTCAATCCAATCCAACTTTATTTATAAAGCACTTTAAAATCAACAAATCTCAAAAATTCAATTAATGCGCGCTCAGATGCACGCATTCAGGTTCCAGAGCTGGCCCGCGGTGGGAGAGGTCCGCGAGGTAGGACAACTTTGTATTTGGCAATTGTTCTACATGTTTTAGGGCTGTAAATGCCTCACCACACACATTCTACACTTTTTTCTCGCATTTCTCTCTTGTTTAAACACTCGAACTTTCATAGATTTTCAATGGAATGTGTTGGGGGGGACACGGCTCAATATAGCGCCGCCGAACGTGCGATGGGAGCGGAGACACAACAACACAGTATGGTAAAACTCACCTGTCTCACGACGGTCTAAACCCCGCTCACGTTCCCTTAGTGAGTGAACAATCCAACGCTTGGTGAATTCTGCTTCACAATGATAGGAAGAGCCGACATCGAAGGATCAAAACGTCCATACGGCGCAAGGCCACGCTACACCGGGGCTGCGGGATTGAGCTGCGGTGCCGCGTGCCTCCTCCTTGGGCTCGGCCCGCCCGCGCGGCTCACAGCTCACAGTGTGAGCTGCGCTCTGGAAGTCAGATAGAACCAGAGCCCACCCCGAGCGAGACCCCGCGGTCTTGCCCGCCGATAGAGCGGCCTGTTAGCTCACAGTGTCAGCGCCCCGGCTCTGGAGGTCAGATAGAAGCAGAGCCCACCCCGCCCCGCTCTTATTCCCGCTGAAAGAGCGTCTTTCTCGGCCTCTTAAAGGAGCGCAGACACGAGCAACGCGCTCCTCTAACGGCACTGCCATGTTATAATAATCCTGGTCTAGTCTCTTAGCCCGTCAGGAACACAACGTTACACTATAAAAAAATGTTACACTATAAAAAAAAACCTTGGAACGGATCAGGTTTTTTCCATTGAAATAGCTACTCAACTTACGAATTTTTCACGTTACGAAAACACTTCTGGAACAAATTAATTTCATAAGGTGAGGTACCACTGTACTTTTAAATTAGATAAATGTGAAAGCAATAAACACTTTTGCCTGATGCAAAAGAATCAGGAAAGACTTCTGTCCAATCCTCCCTGACCACCTCTAATACTGACCACTGCAGATCAAAACACTCCCAAGAGCCCAAGAGCTGCACTAAACCAGGACTAAACCAGGTCTAACCCAAGACTAAATCAGTGCTAACCCAGGACTAAATCAGTGCTAACCCAGGACTAAACCAGATCTAATCCAGGACTAAACCGGATCTGACCCAGGACTAAACCGGATCTGACCCAGGACTAAACCAGATCAAACCCAGAACTAAACCAGTGCTAACCCAGGACTAAACCAGGTCTAAACCAGGACTAAAGCAAATCTAACCCAGGACTAAACCAGATTTGACCCAGGACTAAACCAGATCTAACCCAGGATTAAACCAGGTCTAACCCAGAACTAAACCAGTGCTAACCCAGCACTATACCAGGTCTAACTCAGGTCTAAATCTGTGCTAACACAGGACTAAACCAGGTCTAATCCAAGACTAAACAGGAATAAACCAGATCTAATTCAGGTCTATACCGGGTCTGATCTAGGACTAAATCAGATGTCAACCAGGACTAAACCAGATCCAACCCAGGACTAAATCAGTACTAAGCCAGGACTAAATCAGTACTAACCCAGGGCTAAACCAAATTTAATCCAGGACTAAACCAGATCTAACCAAGGAATAAACCAGGTCTATCCCAGGTCTACTTCACCTGGCTGTGCTTTTGTCATAATCATAGACTGTATATAAATGGACATAGCTAACACGTTAGCCTGTGTGTTCCAAATAGGAAGTGAGCATGGACGCAAAGTAGTTCCCTTGAGATCCGGTTGCAGTTGACTTCTACTGAAAAATCTTCACCCCGGCCTCTGTAGCTGCTGCTGTGTGCTTCGTCATTTTGTTCTTAAAATGTTCGTTTTAACCCGCTCTATATAATCCTTGTGCTTTTATTTCACAATTTTGTCCCTAAATCAAGATACCATTAATAACAAACCTATTCAGTCCGTATTTTCCCCAAGGTCCTTCCTGCGTTAGCGACTGTTTGATTGACAGCTTTGTTACTAAGCGCCTGCCCCCGTGTACCTTCAACACCCTCACTCCTGATTGGCTCTGATTTCCAAATATGGACCGTGGTTGCAGATTAGCCGCTATAACTGCTAGCCTCACTGAGCTTCATTTGGCTGCAACTGAATGCTATGGGTGACATCACATTCACTGAATCCACTATTATACAATCCATGGTCACAAAAGCAAAACTCAATTTCAATGTACATACTCAATACCAGTTTCAGTACCATAGTGAAGACAAAAATGTTTCTCTTTTACAGTACAGTGGTACCTCACCTTACGAAATTAATTCGTTCCAGAAGTGGTTTCGTAACGTGAAAAATTCGTAAGTTGAGTAGCTATTTCAATGGAAAAAGCCTGATTCGTTCCAAGGCCCCGATCCAAGTTTTTTTTAATAGTGTAACTTTTTTTTATAGTGTAACATTGTGTTCTGCGTCCTGATTGGTTTCTCAGACTGGATTTAAACTTTTCTCACATTTGTTTCTCGTTTAAACACTCAAACTTTCACAGATTTTCAACAAAATTATTAATAGTGAAGTGTGGGGGGAAGGGGGAGGGGGGAGAAAACTGCGCTCTGACACGTGTGATAGCGCAGCATGACCCGGCGCGGGGCTGCCAGCAGGTCTAGACCTGGACTAAACCAGGACTAAACCAGGACTACACCAGGACTAGACCAGGTGGATTAAAGCGCCGTGCACGGGTCTCTTATCTTATTTCCTGGTTTCGTTTCAAGTCACAGCTGAGGCGAGCAGCGAGGACTCCCCTCGGGACGGCACGCAGTCTGACCGCATGAACGCATGAACGAGACCCACAAACGCATCCAAGAGCTGCGGTGGTCTAGACCTGCTCTAGACCTGGTCTAGACCTGGTCTAGACCAGCACGGGTCTCGTTCATGCGCTCAGACTGCGTGCCGTCCCGAGGGGAGTCCTCGCTGCTCGCCTCAGCTGTGACTCGAAACAAAACCAGGAAATAAGATAAGAGACCCGCGCGCGACGCTTTAATCCACCTGGTCTAGTCCTGGTCTAGTCCTGGTTTAGTCCAGGTCTAGACCTGCTGGCAGCCCCGCGCCGGGTCATGCTGCGCTATCACACGTGTCCGCGCAGTCTTCTCCCCCCTCCCCCTTCCCCTCACACTTCACTATTAATACATTTTGTTGAAAATCTATGAAAGTTTGAGTGTTTAAACGAGAGACAAATGTGAGAAAAGTTTAAATCCAGTCTGAGAAAAGCGTATAATGTGTGTGGCTGAGCGCGCATTATTTGAATTTTTGAGATTTCACGTTTCGTAACATGAATTTTATTTCATATCTAGAGACCAAAATTTACCGTGAAGGCGTTTTTTAACTTGAAATTTTCGTTTGTTGGGTCATTCGTGAGGTACCACTGTATATGTAATTTAATGCAAGTAGTTTCTTTAAAATCATCACATGGTCTTGTTATGGCTGATCACTATTATGACCATGGATCTATAATAAACACTAGATAAGGCATTCCCCCTCTGTCTCAGCTTGAGATCGACTAGGTGACTAGGTACAGCAGCTCCCGGAATCTTGGGCATTCAAAAAGTCTGCGTTCGGCTGACAGGGCATTTGGCTTTCACAAAGGATAGATTTAGTAGGGATTCTTTTCTATTTTCACAACATAACATTTTTAAACCCTCAAAGTGCATAAAAGTGACTTAAAGGTCCCATGGCATGAAATTTTCACTTTCTGAGGTTAATGTGAGCTCCCCTACCCTGTTTAGGCCCCCCCCCCCATGGCTAAAAGTTGCGAAATGTCTAAACTGAGCATTTGCGATCCTTTTCTGCATTTGAAAAAAAGACAGCTCAAACGGGCGATTCTGAACAAGGAAACTATGTGATGTCACATTGAAGAAAAAATGCAAATGCAGTTCCAGCGCCCGTCTGTGTTCCTACCAACATTCTCTGTAAATCACGCCCAGAGAGTTTGGACCGCAAACGAGCTACGCAATGCGAGATGCGTTTTTTTTATTTGCCTGGAGGCACGTGAGAGTGTTTCCAGGCTCGGATGTCCTTTATCTGACCCTCCGAACTTCTGAAACAGCAGTGGTTTAATTTTATTTTCTGTGGAAATGTGTTTATTTTTCAATGGAACGCTTCTCATCTCTTCCTCCGCGCAAAAACGCGGAAGTGGGGCCAGCGCACATCGCACCGCTAAAGAGGAAAGAGTGGAGAGTTTGGCCACGCCCCCACCCGCTGCTCTGGCCTATCTTTGTCCTCCTCATTTGCGTTCAAGCAACAACGCCCATAATGGACTGTTCCAGAGAGATATTTATGACTCTTTCTCATCTTATCTCTCTTTCTCATGCACTGAGTGTTGATTTTGAAGAAGGATTCATTTACAGTATTAGGGAACCATTAAGGAGCCATATAAAAGCATCAAGAAGTACCATGTCATGGGACCTTTAAAGACTTAAAGGAAAAGTAACGTTTTTTACAATTTGAGCCTTATTTCGGTAATAAAACTAGTTGTTTTACTCACCCATAGCACTTTGGTGTCATATGGAGCACTTCCAGAGATGTTTTAGATTTGCGATCTCCATCATGTGAGTTCTCGGGGCACATGTTTGCGGTCTCCAAATAACACAAACTTTTGCACTTTTCAAATCATAGAAGCCCGATGTCTTATCCTACGATTTCGTGTGGTCAAAAGTGGCCTGTAATCCGAGATTTAGCCATAGTTTCGAGTAGATGAGGACGCCAGTGCGCATGCGCGGACTGTGCTCTCAGCTCCCGGGACCCAAACATGAAACGCAAAGCTGTAAATTATGGCTAAATCTCGGATTACAGGCCACTTTTGCTTCAAACGAAATCGTAGACTAAGACATCGGGCTTCTATGATATTAAAAGTGCTAAAGTTTGTGTTATTTGGAGCCCGCACGGGGCATATTACATGCTCGGGGAATATATTATATGCCCCGAGCTATGGCTAGAAGTCGCGCTAGGCTAACGCTAATCTAAAACATCTCTGGAAGTGCTCCATATGACGCCAAAGTGCTATGGGTGAGTAAAACAACTTGTTTTATTACCGAAATAAGGCTCAAATTGTAAAAAAAAAATGTTACTTTTCCTTTAACTTAGCCCCACTGTGAGCCCGTGCTCGCTCTGCTCTAGCAGCTCTCGCTCTGATTGGTCCAAACGCTCCACACCGTGCATGTTACAGATGTCACATGGGTAGGAGGAGCTAAAACATACAAGGCCACTGAAAACAATATCGCCATCTTGGGTTCACTTTCCAGATTTTATTATAGTTCTATGAATATGACAAAGCACTAAAATGAACAAAACTATCTCAAACAATCTTCCATAGTATTTATTCATTAAATTCAGTGCTTTTAATATTTCAACATGTAACAGGAATGCTACATTAGCTTACAGACTTGTATATACATGAACAATATTCCTTTATGGTAACTGACCATTTAAATAATTATATCTCTTGATATCTTTTTTCAAAGCTCTACAGTGGAATGAATGCAGTTTTCCAGCACCTCCCTGAGATGAGGACCAAACAGAATAATATACCCTATTCAGAATCTATAATACTGACCATTTACAGGCTGCGCACATCGCTGAAATAGAGAAGCTGTAGAAAAGTCTGTTTAAAATACCTCTCCCATACACAGCAGACCCATTCACTCTTTTGTTAATAATATAAAACAACAATTTGCAAGTAAATATGAGGAAATTTAGTTATGTAAATGTGTATTTTCGATTGGACATTCAGTTTAAAGGTGTATTGTGTAACTTTTCCGGTGGAGGGTCCGTCAAATGCTTTTCTCCAGGGAGATGTTATTGCTTTGTCTGGAATGTTCCACGGTATGGTATTGAACCTTTCTATCTCCATGGAGACCAAACCGGACAAAATTACCGGTCAGAGCTGTGGAGAGGCGGCCCCGCTCACAGTCAGAATGCCTGTTTTTCTAGCTATTTTTGAGCTATAAAACGACCTGTAAGAGAGCTGTTTAATGTCATACTGTAATGCACTTTTCTCTGGCATTAGTCACCATGCACTTTCTCGTCTACAGCTAGTCCAAAACTCCGCTGCGCGCCTTTTAACCGGTACCAAAAAACGAGAGCACATAACTCCGATTTTAGCATCTTTGCACTGGCTCCCCGTTCGTTTTAGAGTTGATTTTAAAATTTTATTGTTTGTTTTTAACGCTTTGAATGGACTGGCCCCGGATTACATCTCGGACCTCATCCAGATTTACACCCCCGGCCGCGCTCTGAGGTCCGAGGGCCAGCTCCAACTCGTGGTTCCTAAGACGAGACTTAAAACCAGAGGAGACAGAGCCTTTTCTGTGGCTGGACCAAAGCTGTGGAACGCTCTGCCTCCTCACATCAAAACAGCTCCCACTGTGGAGTGTTTTAAAGGAAAAGTAACGTTTTTTACAATTTGAGCCTTATTTCGGTAATAAAACAAGTTGTTTTACTCACCCATATCACTTTGGTGTCATATGGAGCATTTCCGGAGATGTTTTAGATTAGCGTTAGGCTAACGCCGTTAGCCTAGCGCGACTTATAGCCATAGCTCGGGGCATTCCCCAAGCATGTAATATGCCCCGTGCGGTCTCCAAATAACACAAACTTTAGCACTTTTCAAATCATAGAAGCTCGATGTCTTTAGTCTACGATTTCGTTTGGTCAAAAGTGGCCTGTAATCCGAGATTTAGCCATAGTTTCGAGTAGATGAGGACGCCAGTGCGCATGCGCAGAGTGTGCTCTCAGCTCCCGGGACCCAAACATGAAACGCAAAGCTGTAAACTATGGATAAATCTCGGATTACAGGCCACTTTCGATTCAAACGAAATTGTAGACTAAAGACATCGAGCTTCTATGATTTGAAAAGTGCTAAAGTTTGTGTTATTTGGAGCCCGCACGGGGCATATTACATGCTCGGGGAATGCCCCGAGCTATGGCTATAAGTCGCGCTAGGCTAACGGCGTTAGCCTAACGGCGTTAGCCTAACGCTAATCTAAAACATCTCTGGAAATGCTCCATATGACACCAAAGTGATATGGGTGAGTAAAACAACTTGTTTTATTACCGAAATAAGGCTCAGATTGTAAAAAACGTTACTTTTCCTTTAAGTCTCGTCTTAAGACCCACTTTTATTCTCTGGCTTTTAATCCCGCATGAGTTGTGTGGTCCTCTGTTTTTTTATTTTTTATTTTATTTATTTTACTTTATTATTTAATATTTTATTTGACTTTATTTTGTTTTTACTTACTCCATGGTTCTTTGATTTGATTTTACTGGTTTTATTGTTTTGGGACGAGTGAATCATATACAGTACCTGATGTTTGTTTGTTGTGTCGCTCGCTGTAGTTTTTCTGTCTGTACAGCACTTTGGAAACTGTTTATGTTTATGAAATGTGCTATAGAAATAAAGTGGATTTGGATTTGGATACTGTGGAACATTCCAGGCAGAGCAATGTCATCTCCATAGAAACAAGCAGTCATCAATTTTGCATAATAATCCCTTTGTTTTACCACAAGGCTCCATCTTTGGGGCCATAGTGTTTAAAGAAATTTGGAAGTTATCTGTCTTTCCTTTCCTATAAGAACATCATAAACACACCTGGACTGGTAATTGGGCATACCGGGCATTTTCCCGGTGGGACGACTGTCCTAGAGGCCGATGCCCTTCTTTTTTTTCTTTTTTTTTTACTTAGCGACCGGCCCACAATTTAGGACTGAACCAGGACTAAACCAGGACTACACCAGGTCTGAACCAGGACTAAACCAGGACTACACCAGGTCTGAACCAGGACTAAACCAGGACTACATCAGGATTGAACCAGGACTAAACCAGGACTACATCAGCTATAAACCAGGACTAAACCAGGACTACATCAGGTCTGAACCAAGACTAAACCAGGTCTGAACCAGGACTAAACCAGGACTAAACCAGGTCTGAACCAGGACTAAACCAGGTCTGAACCAGGACTAAACCAGGACTAAACCAGGACTACATCAGCTATGAACCAGGACTAAACCAGGTCTGAACCAGGACTAAACCAGGTCTGAACCAGGACTAAACCAGGACTAAACCAGGACTACATCAGCTATGAACCAGGACTAAACCAGGTCTGAACCAGGACTAAACCAGGACTAAACCAGGTCTGAACCAGGACTAAACCAGGACTAAACCAGGACTACATCAGCTATAAACCAGGACTAAACCAGGACTACATCAGGTCTGAACCAAGACTAAACCAGGTCTGAACCAGGACTAAACCAGGACTAAACCAGGTCTGAACCAGGACTAAACCAGGTCTGAACCAGGACTAAACCAGGACTAAACCAGGACTACATCAGCTATGAACCAGGACTAAACCAGGTCTGAACCAGGACTGAACCAGGTCTGAACCAGGACTAAACCAGGACTAAACCAGGACTACATCAGCTATGAACCAGGACTAAACCAGGTCTGAACCAGGACTAAACCAGGACTAAACCAGGACTACATCAGGTCTGAACCAGGACTAAACCAGGTCTGAACCAGGAATAAATCAGGCTTGAACCAGGACTAAACCAGGTCTAAATCAGGACTAAATCAGGTTTGAACCAGGACTAATTATGAGGGGCTGGCCTAAGCCAAAACTGCCAGGGCCATTTTTTTGTCCCAGTCCAGACCTGTTGCTAACACATTCTGAGCAGTGTTTTATTATCCAGGAGACTGCAAGATGCCGTATTGTATTAATAACTAAGAGTGATGAGGGAACACATAAATCTGCCCGCATAAAATATTATAGCAACAAGTCATTGTATAGCATGGTCCAAGCAGTGTCATTATTGCCATCACTGAGGCTATGTTCACACTTGAGTTTTCATTTCAAGATTTTCAAGATTTTATTTAAATTTTCAGAGGCGAAAGTAATTAAAAATATTGTTTGTTTTTTTTCGTCCAACTGAATGGACTGGAAAATACATTTTGCTTTCCTTTTTGTATAAACTAAAACGAATGCAACTGCTGAGCTAGTTTTAGTATTTACACATTTTTTCAATTTCCAATTTCAGGCAGTAAAGCCAGTAAAAATCGCACAAATTTTGAAGTAAAAATCGAGCGTGTACACGGCTTCAAACTGAAACATGCACATCTCACGTCAAAAGACAACGCTTTTAAAGGAAAATTAACGTTTTTTACAATCTGAGCCTTCTTTCGGCAATAAAACAAGTAGTTTTACTCACCCATAGCAGTTTGGTGTCAATTGGAGCAGTATCGCAGAACTTATGTTGTAGCCGTTCTGTTCTACTAATGATCCCGTATCCGTTAGCGTGAGTGCTCGGGGCACTGATTTGCGCTCTTCAAATAACACAAACTTTAGCACTTTTCAAATCACAGAAGATCGCTGTGTCAGCGTAGACTTTTAGTAGATTCCAAAACGGCCTGAAACCCGATATCGCAACAGAAAAGTAAAGTTCAGAGCGGTGTTAGCTTCTTTCGGACTAGCGGTGTTTACAAAACAGCTGAGTTCACGCATGCGCACTGTCCTCTCTGATGACGTCATCAAATGAAACTATAGCTGCATATCGGGTTTCAGGCCGTTTTGGAATCCACTAAAAGTCTACCCTGACACAGCGATCTTCTGTGATTTGAAAAGTGCTATTTTGTTATAATATATAATTTTGCTATTTTGTTATAATATTATAATATATAATATATAATATAACTTTTGTTTCACAAAAGTTTGTGTTATTTGAACACCGCAAAGTAATGCCCCGAGCACTCACGCTAATGGATACGGGATCATTAGTAGAACAGAACGGCTACAACATAACTTCTAAGAAACTGCTCCAATTGACACCAAAGTGCTATGGGTGAGTAAAACTACTTGTTTTGTTGCCGAAAGAAGGCTCAGATTGTAAAAAAACTGTACATTTTCCTTTAATGTTTTTTTCATTTAAACACAAAATTTGTTATAAAGCTACCCTCATATACCCAGATCGAAGTCCCATTGACAGTAAGCATCTTGTGAAGAGCGTAGAATGAACGAGAGCATCCATGCATTCAGAAAGCTGTTTGAAACTGTCCCAAAGTTTGGTCACCGGGGGCAACAGTGGTGTGTTTTAAAAAAAAGTCTGGATTTTTGTTCTTGTCGGGGCGATCAAACACAGAAGACGAATAAGGAGAGAGATTGCGAAGAGAAGAGAAAGAGGAGGCAGGAGGAGGTGGGACAAGCTGGACCAGGCAGCCTGTTTTGACATCAATCCTCAAAATGTTGGTGGTTTGGAGCCAGGACGCTGCTCACTGGACACAGAGCTGATTCTTCAGGCTGAAAGAGACACAGAGGGAGGGGAGAGAGAAGTCAGGTTAAACGTTTGCTATGTTTAAAAGTAATGTAATTTCTAAGTGTAAAGGGTTAAAGGAAAAGTAACGTTTTTTTACAATTTGAGCCTTATTTCGTTAATAAAACAAGTTGTTTTACTCACCCATAGCACTTTGGTGTCATATGGAGCATTTCCGGAGATGTTTTAGATTAGCGTTAGGCTAACGCCGTTAGCCTAGCGCGACTTATAGCCATAGCTCGGGGCATTCCCCGAGCATGTAATATGCCCCGTGCAGTCTCCAAATAACACAAACTTTAGCACTTTTCAAATCATAGAAGCTCGATGTCTTACTCTACGATTTTGTTTGAATCAAAAGTGGCCTGTAATCCGAGATTTATCCATAGTTTACAGCTTTGCGTTCCATGTTTGGGTCCCGGGAGCTGAGAGCACACTCCGCGCATGCGCACTGGCGTCCTCATCTACTCGAAACTATGGCTAAATCTCAGATTACAGGCCACTTTTGACCAAACAAAATCGTAGACTAAGACATCGAGCTTCTATGATTTCAAAAGTGCTAAAGTTTGTGTTATTTGGAGCCCGCACGGGGCATATTACATGCTCGGGGAATGCCCCGAGCTATGGCTAGAAGTCGCGCTAGGCTAACGGCATTAGCCTAACACTAATCTAAAACATCTCTGGAAATGCTCCATATGACACCAAAGAGCTATGGTTGAGTAAAACAACTTGTTTTATTACCTCAAATTGTAAAAAAACGTTACTTTTCCTTTAAGATGTCTAAAGGTCCGATATTACACAAAATGGACTCTTATGAGCTTTAATCGTGTTATAATGTTGTTGCCTCTTCAAAAACAGACCTGGAGTTTTGTTTCATTCTGTAGTAAGTAGATTTTATTTAGAGAAATATTGCCAATACAAAATAATCAATATATAATCAATATAACATAATATATAATATATAAATATATAATATATAAATACAATATAATCAATTACGTGCGTAAAGTCCCTCAGTCATCCAGATAGAATCCACGGCAAAAGTAGAAATTCAATTTGTCAACTGGACAAAAGTTTATTTGGTCATATACTTTTCTCAGCTCATTCAAGCTGCTTCTTCATTTCTGATCCGACGCCGGTGACCACTGCCTATATCTGCCTGAAGGGAGGAGCTAAATACAATGAAATTACTCTGAGACTGCCATACATATTTGTTTACAGTTCCTGTTAGTTAGGTGGGCCTATTAAATATGCAGTGGAGTGTAGGGTCTTGTTACCAGAACCATTCAGGTTTTCACAGCTCTGGACCTGACCTGCTGCCCTATTGTTTGTTTTGATTTAGGTTTGAGGATAGACTTATAGATGGGAGACAAATGAGACAATCCTTCCTTGAACAAAATTACTGGCTACAAAATGCAAATATTTAAATTTGGAAAAATATCAAGGCTTCGCTTTCAGTCAGTTCAGCTACAGTAATTTGGATAAAAAAACGTCAAAAGATGAACTTTACAAAGAGAGAGAGAACTTCTTGGGTGTTGTCCCTATTGGAATGTCTTTGTTAAAGGAGCTGCTCAGTTTCTCCCTCTCTCTCTCCTCTCAAACTGCTTGCTCAAACTAGGAGAACTGGAATGGGGGTCTCAATGATAAGAATCCAAAGGGTTAAAGCTATGGGTGTGACGGTAAAATTCCACTCAAATTATGTTACAAAACCATTACGGTTTACAGACAGACTACAGACCATCACGGACTACAGACGTGGTGATCAGCAGGTCAGCCAAGATCCCACTCTGCCTGACACCCTAAACAGCTTCTTTGCACGCTTTGACTCTCCAAACAGCAGAGGGACCGTACATCTTCCTCAGCCAGAGCAGCAGCAGCAGCCCCTCGAGACGAGACACGAGATTGGACTTACGAGAACGAGACAAGATGAGATTTTGACATAATTTAGGCTATAATAAAAGGATTGTCAGTTCCCAATTTTAGCCTCACCATTTTTGATTGAATGTATTTAATATTTCTGCTGTCACTGTAGCTGAAAAAAAAGTGGCATTACATTTTCTTTCCAAATTTGAGCAGCGTTATCATGTTCTTGTATAAGACTTTAAAGGTCCCATGGCATGAAATTTTCACTTTCTGAGGTTTTTGAACGTTAATGTGAGCTCCCCTACCCTGTTTAGGCCCCCCTCCCATGGTTAATAGTTGCGAAATGTCTAAACTGAGCATTTGCGATCCTTTTCTGCGTTACAAAAAATCGGAGCTCAAACGGGCGATTTTGAACAAGGCACCTTATTGACGTCAGATCGAAAAAAGAAATGCAAATGCAGTTCCACCATTGTCTGTCTGTACTCAGCGTCTCTGTAAATCACGCCCAGAGAGTTTGGACTGCGAATGCGCTAGGCAATGCGAAATGCGTTTTTTTATTTGCCTGGAGGCACGTCCGAGTGTTTCTAGGCTCGGAAGTCCTTTATCTGAGCCTCTGGACCTTTGAACAGCAGTGGTTTAATTTTATTTTCTGTGGAAATGTGTTTATTTTTCAATGAAACGCTTCAAATCTCTCCCCCCGTGCAAAAACACGGAAATGGATCAGCTGAGAGCTGAGAGCGAGAGCAGAGAGTTTGGCCACGCCCCCACCCTCTACTACAGGCCAGCTCTTTTCTCCTCATTTGCATTCAAGCAACAACGCCCATTATGGAGTGTTCAGAGAGAGAAAAATGACTCTTTCTCATCTTATCTCTGTTTCTCATGCACTGAGTGTTGATTTTGAAGAAGGATTCATTTACAGTATTAGGGAACCATTAAGGAGCCATATAAAAGCATCAAGAAGTACCATGTCATGGGATCTTTAATATATAATTGTATACCTCCTTAGTGGAAATATGTATGTTTGAGACAAGACAAATGTACATAAACAGTAACATGACAGTATGTGGCATGTATACCGAGTGGAGAACACAGACTCCTCTCTCCTCTGTACAGCTATAATCATGTGTGCTGTCAGGGAAATGCAGCCTGTCAGGTCAGAACCAGGGAGAAAAATAACAGGATGCCCCCCACAGAGAGCCCCATAGGAATAAATAGAGCTCTTTCTGTAGGGCACTATATATTTACGTTATACAGACTTACTATACGGTGCACACCTAATGGGGCCTTCCAGGAGTGATGTGTTTAGAAAAGCTGTACACACACTAGCAATAAAAACATGACATTCACTTTAATGAGACAGTAAAATAAAAACAGGAATTTTGACATTTTGCCAAGTATTAAGCTCCAATATCTATAATTTCTTAGTTTCACTTATTTAAAGGTCCAATATTGCCCAATTGGTGACTCTTGTGAGCTTTAAGTCATGTTAGAATGCTGTTCCCTCCTGAAAAACATACCTAGAGTTGTGTTTATGCTTGAGTAATATCCATCATTATTAGTCTGTCTACATCTCCAAAGCTCAAAATACTTTGTTCCACTTTGTGATGCTATGTAATAGTAGTTTTCAAGTTAACAGCCACCTTTTACCTTTTGTTTAGTAAAGATAGGCAAATCCAGGGCTGAAATGATCCAAACGATTCTACTGAAGGTGTATGGAATTTAAAAACACAGTGGAACATTTTCTGTATTACCACATGACATGGCATGACGAGGCTTGCAGTTTAAGAGACGATCTCAGCCTAAATCTGCAGGGTTTGTGTGTTAAAAAGAAACAAAACACAACTCGTGGCATTTTGATGAAGAAACAATATTACAACAAGTAGACTTTGTATTGATAAAAATAAATAAATAAATAAATAAATAAATAAATAAATAAAAATGTCCAGCTATCATCAGATTTAAAGCTACAGTACTT
Organism: Paratrypauchen microcephalus; assembly: GCA_036785185.1. Taxonomy (NCBI): domain Eukaryota; kingdom Metazoa; phylum Chordata; class Actinopteri; order Gobiiformes; family Gobiidae; genus Paratrypauchen; species Paratrypauchen microcephalus. The sequence goes on from JAVJIX010000377.1 coordinate 242,052, forward strand.
TTTAATTAAACAACTGCACTGACACTGGTAAAGCTAACCTATATCATTAAAGGTAAAGCACAAGAATTTGCTGGGGTATGGACTATCACTTATTTATGTTTTTGTATTATTATTATTTTTATTATTAATTTATGTAACAATTTTTGCATTATATATATATATATATATATATATATATATATATATATATATATATATATATATATATATACAGTGGTACCTCACCTTACGAAATTCGTTCCAGAAGTGGTTTCGTAACGTGAATTTTTCGTAAGTTGAGTAGCTATTTCAATGGAAAAAGCCTGATTCGTTCCAAGGCCCCGATCCAAGTTGTATTTTATAGTGTAACATTTTTTAATAGTGTAACACTGTGTTCTGCTTAGAGACTGTAGACCCAGGACTAAGCGTGGACTATACCAGGTCTAGACCAAGGTCTAAACCTGGACTAAACCTGGACTAAACCAGGACTAGACCAGGTGGATTAAAGCCCTGCGCCGGGTCTATTTCCTGGTTTTGTTTCGAGTCACGGCTGAGGCGAGCAGCGAGGGGGACAGCACGCAGTCTGAGCGCATGAACAAACGCATGCAAGAGCCGCAGTGGTCTAGACCTGGTCTAGACCTGGTCTAATGTTGTTTCCTCATCGCAAACAGGAGGAGGCACGGTTTGAGCACGGGTCTCGTTCATGCACTCAGACTGCGTGCGGTCCCCCTCGCTGCTCGCCTCAGCCGTGACTCGAAACTAAAAATAGACCCGCGCGCGGCGCTTTAATCCACCTGGTCTAGTCCTGGTTTAGTCCTGGTTTAGTCCAGGTTTAGTCCTGGTCCAGTCCTGGTTTAGTCCAGGTCTAGACCTGCTGGCAGCCCCGCGCCGGGTCATGTGCGCTATCACACGTGTCTGCGCGCGCACACACACCGCCCTCCCCCTTCCCCCCACGCTTCACTATTAATAATTTTGTTGAAAATCTATGAAAGTTTGAGTGTTTAAATGAGAGACAAATGTGAGAAAAGTTTAATTCCAGTCTGAGAAAAGCGTATAATGTGTGTGGCTGACCGCGCATTATTTGAATTTTTGAGATTTCGCGTTTCGTAACTTGAATTTTCTTTCGTATCTAGAGACCAAAATTTAACGTGAAGGCGTTTCGTAACTTACTTACCTTACTCTGAGTGGGCTTGCATCGCCACAAACCTGATTTGGCCTCCTGCTTGTTTCCATGGAAATGATGTTCCTTTGGCTATAATCTATCCACAGCTTGTCTCCATGAATGCCACACTAAAGGACATAAGGATTAACCTTTCCATGGTGACAAGCAGGCACTGAACCCTCCCCAGAAAAGTTACATAATGCACCATCAATCAATTCAAAGATGTAGGGTTGTCACAAGTATCGAAAATTAGATACTAATCAATACTAAAACTACTATGGAGCCTACATGGACCACTGAGGGATTACACAGATATAATACCATATTGGAATAAGAAAGTACTATGATTTAGTGTTGAAAATCACATTCTACTGTCTAAATAAAGAGTGTTTTCTATTGATGATTTCTGTATGTCGAGCCTATTCCTTAGTATTGAAATCGAGTCTTACATTTCTGTATCGTGACAACCATAGTCAGATATTAAATTCCCAATAGTACCTTCACTGAAACCCATTCTACATACTGTTCAGCACGATTCCTCATTGTTTGCTTTCCGTTCACATCTCCGGGTTGAATTTCATCATGGAATTCTATGGTATGTTTTCCCATCATGGTGTTCCATACTAACCACGGCTGACAGAAACATCTCGTCCACCGCTCAGTCTGGTGTGGGACAAATCAGCAGTGCATTATTCTGCTGGGAGACTTTTCATCCATAATTCATGCCCAGTGCACCCCCACCACCACATCACCGCCCGTCCATACCCCCCTCGTACCCCCCCCAGCCACTGTAGCCCCTTTGAAGATAGCTCCCTCCGCGATAAACAAGGCAGCTTCAGGCAAGGAGTGAGAGTGGGAGTGTCACCTGTACCAGACCGTCCCGAAACAATTTGCATAAAAACTGAAGAAGTTCTAAACATATGCGTTGGGTGTCTGTTATTTGAAGTTATTTTAGTACGTTATATTTACGGTCTTTTTTTTTTTTTGGTCTATAAAGTGCTGCTCCAGTTTTGTTGCTCACATGAGGACTGTGTGCAGTTACGAACGGGCCTGAGCTGATGTTTAATCGAAAACCTGACAGAGGAGAGTATCTCAGTAGGACTCAGATCTGCCTGTTTCATGTCACTGAGCTTATCTTCTCCACTACAGCAGCATGTAAACAAACAGCACTACATGAAGCTACACGATGCTACATGAACATCCCAGAGTGAACGGAGTTGGTTACTTTTCGGTATGGCGACATCCGCCGTAAGTGGATATTTACAAGTGAACAGACTAATAATAAGTAATACATGCGCAGTGATACGATTCGACAGAAAATAGCACTAATGCAAATTAGGCTGCTGAATTTTTCGCGGACAACTGTTTGTGATGCAGATATATCACTTTTTGGACAAATGTTGTTTTGAGAAGAAAAATAAGCTTTATTAAAGGTCCCATGGCATGAAATTTTCACTTTCTGAGGTTTTTGAACGTTAATGTGAGCTCCCCTACCCTGTTTCCCCCCCCCCCATGGCTAAAAGTTGCGAAATGTGTAAACTGAGCATTTGCTCAAACAGGCGATTCTGAACAAGGAAACTTTCTGACGTCACACGGAAAATGCAGTTCCACCCCCGTCTGGATGTCTACCCACCGTCTCTGTAAATCACGCCCAGAGAGTTTGGACCGCGAATGAGCTACGCAATGCGAAATGTGTTTCTTTATTTGCCTGGAGGCACGTGTGAGTGTTTCCAGGCCCAGAAGTCCTTTATCTGAGCCTCTGGACCTCTGAAACAGCAGTGGTTTAATTTAATTTTCTGTGAAAATGTGTTTTTTTAATTGAAACGGCTCTCCTTTCTTCCTCCGTTCTTAAAACACGGAAGTGGGGCCAGCACACAGCGTGAGGAAACAGCGGAGAGTTTGCCCCCCCACCCCACCCGCTCCTCTGGCCTGTCTGTGTCCTTCTCATTTGCATTCAAGCAACAACGCCCAAAATGAGGTGTTCAGAGAGATATTTTTTGACCATGTCTGTGTAAATGGGTCTTTCTCATGCACTGAGTGTTGATTTTGAAGAAGGATTCATTTACAGTATTAGGGAACCATGTTCCCGCGAACTTACCGGACCTACTTCCGCGAGCTCCAGAACCCGGCTCAGATGACGCGGTCAGCGGTAAGTGTTAATGCACAAATGTGTTCATTTATTTATGTTGTAATTTAAAGCAAACCTATTCTGCAAAATCAACCTCTAGGTTTTAAAGGTCCCATGACATGGTACTTCTTGATGCTTTTATATGGCGCCTTATTGGTTCCCTAATATTGTAAATGAATCCTTCTCCAAAATCTAGCCTCAGTGCATGGGAGAGCCTCCTGAAGACAGTCAAAGTCATAAATATGTCTCTGAAACGCTTTATTCTGGGCGTTGTTGCTTGAATGCAAATGAGGAGGACAGAGACAGGCCAGTGCAGCGGGTGGGGGTGTGGCCAAATACGCCACTGTTTCCTGGATTAGTGGTGCGCTGTGCGCTGTCCCTACTTCCACGTTTTAAGCGCGGAGGAAGATATGAGACGTGTCCCATTAAAAAAAAAAACACATTTCCACAGAAAATAAAATTAAACCATTGTTGTTTCAGAGGTTCAGAGGCTCGGATAAAGGACATCTGAGCCTGGAAACACTCTCACGTGCCTCCAGGCATTTCGTAGCTCGTTTGCGGTCCAAATTCTCTGGGCGTGATTTCCAGAGACGGGGTGGACATCCAGACGGGGGGTGGAAACCTTTCCCCGAGTGTGACGTCAGAAAGTTCCCTTGTTCAGAATCACCCGTTTGGGCTGTCCTTTTTCAGACGCGGAAAAGGATCGCAACTGCTCAGTTTATACATTTTGCAACTTTTAGCCATGGGGGGGGGGGCCCTAAACAGGGTAGGGGAGCTCACATTAACATTCAAAAACCTCAGAAAGTGAAAATTTCATGCCATGGGACCGCAACATGTCTTCTTTAAAGGTGCACTGTGTAACTTTTATGGTGGAGGGTGCGTCAAATGCTTTTCTCCATGGAGATGCTATTGCTTTGTGTGGAATGTTTCACAGTATGGCATTAAACCTTTCTATCTTCATGGAGGCCAAATCAGACCAAGTTACAGGTTAGATTTGAGGTGACCCCACGAGTCAGAATGCCTGTTTTTCCTAAGTATTTTTTAGCTATAAAACCACCTGAAATTGAAGAAATGTAAGACATCCATCCATCCATTTTCTTCCGCTTATCTGGGGCCGGGTCGCGGGGGCAACAGTTTAAGCAGGGACTCCCAGACTTCCTTCACACTGGACACTTCCTCCAGCTCCTCCGGGGGGACCCCAAGGCGTTCCCAGGCCAGCCGGGAGACATAGTCCCTCCAGCGTGCCCTGGGTCTTCCCCGAGGCCTCCTCCCGGTGGGACATGCCCGGAACACCTCCCGAGGGAGGCGACCAGGAGGCATCCGGAACAGATGCCCGAGCCACCTCAGCTGGCTCCTCTCCACGTGGAGAAGCAGCGGCTCTACTCTGAGCTCCTCCCGTGTGACTGAGCTCCTCACCCTATCTCTAAGGGTGCGCCCAGCCACTCTGTGGAGGAAACTCATTTCGGCTGCTTGTATCCGCGATCTCGTCCTTTCGGTCATTGCCCAGAGCTCATGACCATAGGTGAGGGTAGGAACGTAGATTGACCGGTAAATTGAGAGCTTCGCCTTTTGGCTCAGCTCCCTCTTCACCCAGTATCAGTGATGTGGTCGTTGTACCGGACCGTTGTGGTGAAATATAAGACAGAGCTGTTTAATGTCATACTGTGGAACATTCCAGGCAGATTCATAGAAACAACTGCCCTGAAAGCCCCGGTATCTAGAAAGAAAGTTATATCACCTCTCTGATGTTGAAACGTTAAAATGCCTGTAATCGTGTACTTTTATTGTTTTACTATCACTAAAAAGTATTAATATATTGGAGCTGTTGAATTGTATCTGAGGCAGTGCCAAAGTACCTGACCAGTCCCGTCTGGAAACATAAAAGCATTGTTAAACCTCTCCAGTGAGCAGCTAATGGCCTTGCACTATAAAAATGTCTGCCCAACTCCCACAATGCACTGCACTTAATCACACAGATAGGCTATTACAGAGTGGGGCATTACTACGGGTCAAATATTTTCTTTGTCGCCATCTTTTTTTGTGTGTGTGGTGTATCTGTGGTGTGTGTGTCTGTGTAAGCAGAGACACTTCACCTGTACGTGTGTGAGAATGTGTGTGTGTGTATGTGTGTGTGTATGTGTGTGTGTGTGTGTGTGTATGTGTGTGTGTGTGTGGTGTAT
>JAVJIX010000377.1:252500-330956 GCA_036785185.1 Paratrypauchen microcephalus
TATTTGCCTGGAGGCACGTCCGAGTGTTTCTAGGCTCGGAAGTCCTTTATCTGAGCCTCTGGACCTTTGAACAGCAGTGGTTTAATTTTATTTTCTGTGGAAATGTGTTTATTTTTCAATGGAACGCTTCAAATCTCTCCCCCCGTGCAAAAACACGGAAATGGATCAGCTGAGAGCTAGAGCGGAGAGCGGAGAGTTTGGCCACACCCCCACCCTCTACTATAGGCCATCTCTTTTCTCCTCATTTGCATTCAAACAACAACGCCCATAATGGCCTGTTCAGAGAGAGAAAAAATACTCTTTCTCATCTTATCTCTGTTTCTCATGCACTGAGTGTTGATTTTGGAGAAGGATTCATTTACAGTATTAGGGAACCATTAAGGAGCCATATAAAAGCATCAAGAAGTACCATGTCATGGGATCTTTAACTGCACAAATCTGCTCACGTGTTGCAGTTCCAGATAAGCCCGATGTCTGTCTGGTCAGATTGTGTTCAAATAAACATCTGATTAAAATCTAATCGCGCTTCTGACAGAGCAGTGCCTTAAGTTAGCATCACACCCGCAGGGAATGTTGATGACGTCAGCTGCAGCGTATCCGTGCACAGAAGCTCAGTTTAAATAACGTCGTTACAGATGAGGAAAGCCATTATGGAAAATATTTATAGAGAACAGAAGTGCTCCAGTGTGTACATGAGCTGGTACATGGTCCACAGTGGCGGGTGCAGGTCCCTTGGGTGCTGTTTGTCTGCGGTAATGAGTGGGACTAATGCCTCATGACAAATAGGCTCTCCCAGTGAGATGCAGGGGGTCGGCTGAGATGGGTTCTTAAAGGGGAAGTCCAACAATTTGCTCGTAAAGGTAAAGATCAAGTCAGATTTGAGTTCAATACTAAAGAATAAGCTTGATAGCAATAAGAAACATAATATATGACTTATATAGGAGATTGATTGCTAACACTATACACATTTAGATCACCATTTCACCTTTTCAAATACCCTCTCCTTTTGCTCTCTGTGCTAAGTCACCCCCCCTTCAGATCTAATCAGGTTTGTTGCAAGTTGTAGTGTATGGGTTTATTGGTTTATGTCCTGCTTTTGTATATTTATGGAGAACTTTAGTGTGGGAGAATGGGTGACGTCGAGGGAGCATTCGACATAATCTTACAGCTAACTGTAAAAAGGGTTTAGATCAGGGGTCGGCAACCCGCGGCTCCTGAGCCGCATGCGGCTCATTGATCCCTCTGATGCGGCTCAGTACAGTGGTCCCTCGTTTATCATGGGGGTTACGTTGTAGAAATAACCCACGATAGGCAAAATCCGTGAAGTAGTCAGTTTTATATTGCGTGTATAAATATGTGTGTATTTCACAGTTCCTCTGACCGAGGCGCCTGGCACCGCTGCGCTGTCGCGGGTTTTGTTGGGGAGAAAACTTGCAAACATACAGCACTTCAGAGCAGTGACAGACTGGGATCATCGGCCCTGGCAATTTACACCTACAAGCGGCCCCGTAGTCTGTGGAACGGGGGGAGAGGTTCTACAGCTCTGCACCAAACACAGAACTGTAGTGAGAACGCATCCGTGTGCTCTCAGGACTGGTTCAGCCGCCTGGACTCCAGGTTCCACCAGTTCGTTATGCGCAAACATTGCCGCTACTTCCCGATGCGCATTGACCACCCAGAGAAGTGTGCGCGCGGTCAAATCCGTAATAGAGCACGGCCTCGGCCCTTCTGGCATGTGCTCAAATGCCAGACCACTCAGTCTTCAGAGTCACACTGCTTGTGATCGAACATTTAAATAAATTTGGCAAACTGAACACATTCTGTACAGGAGACACAGAGGAGAATGACTGACAAAGACAAAGGTCTACAGTCCTTTAGCCAATCAGGATGCAGAACACAATACGCGTTGATACACTATAAAAAATTAGCGAAACAGCGAGGGACCACTGTATTTAATTAAAATGTATTTTATTTTAGTTCGTTCATATTCAAAATGTAATTCTATGTCACAAAGGTTAAAAAAAAGCCGTTATATGCAGTGTTATTTCATTTAAAATTTCAAAAGGGTTTTGCGGCTCCCATTGTTTTCTTTACTGTGTGAAACGGGTCCAAATGGCTCTTTGAGTGGTAAAGGTTGCCGACCCCTGGTTTAGATAGTGCCCAGGAGAGATCGCTAGATTACTCAAACATGCATGGATGACATCTAAAACGTCTTCAGGCATATCTTTCGTGACTGCAACTGCAACTTCATTTATAATGCACAAGTGTTACAGAACATTAAAAAAAAAGTAAACAAAACAAACAAACAAAACACTTACAATTAAACAGCATATGAATAAAAACAGAATCTAATAAAAAAATGTCTAATAAAGTGAAGGAACAAGGCCGATTTTGCCCATCTTTAACATTTGAGTTACAATTAAAGGTAATGTAATGAAACAGACAAGCAATAAATAAATAAATACCCCGGAATTTACACCAGAAGCTTCAGTGACATAAGAGCTGCATATGCGCATATTTTTAAACACGTCAATTTACACCAGAGGCAACAAAGCTGCTCCTGCGACGCCAGCCTCTGTGCACTCTCACGTTTAAACACCAAACTCTTTTATGGATGAATTATGTTTTAAATCTTATAACAAAAGTTGACAACAAGAGGAGAAGACGATGCTTTGCACTAATTCTGGTATTTTAAAAAAGAATGGACCACAAAAGGTAGAATACGTAACAGATTTGAAGGAGCTGCAAGAAACACAAATGTTCAAATCATTTCATATTGTCCACATAAAGCTTTTGTCACTCACAGTGGGAAGAGAAACTGCATTAACTGTACTGTTACAGGAGTGAAAGTATATGTTATCGGAAAACTACTGAGAGACCCATTTGAGTAGGAATTAGCAAAGAAATACAAAATGCAAAAAGCCCCATTTGTGTGTCAGTCTGTGTCTGTCCCTGTGCACAGTATGTGGACCTCAGCACATTAGAGATAAGTGAATGGACAGCACGCTCCTTCTGCTCTGTGACAGGACAGGGGATTTACACAATAACGTTTATTCCTAACTATTATGCTGGTCTACTACTGCTACTAAATGGTCACGGTTCTTTTCCGCCTTCAAGGTACTTAGAGCGCTTAACAACAAGGAAACACTCACTCATTCACACACACAAACACGCACACACACACACACACACACATACACACTCTACTACTATTACTACTACTGGACAAAATTTGCCCATTCCTGATCTAAAACAACTTAGACAACTTAAAGGAAAATTGACGTTTTTTTTACAATCTGACCCTTCTTTCGGCAATAAAACAAGTAGTTTTACTCACCCATAGCAGTTTGGTGTCACTTGGAGCAGTTTCTTAGAAGTTATGTTGTAGCCGTTCTGTTCTACTAATGATTCTGTATCCGTTAGCGTGAGTGCTCAGGGCATTACTTTGCGGTCTCCAAATAACACAAACTTTAGCACTTTTCAAATCACAGAAGATCGCTGTGTCAGGGTAGACTTTTAGTAGATTCCAAAACGGCCTGAAACCCGATATCGCAACAGAAAAGTAAAGTTCAGAGCGGTGTTAGCTTCTTTCGGACTGGCGGTGTTTACAAAACAGCTGAGTTCACGCATGCGCACTGTCCTCTCTGATGACGTCATCAAATGAAACTATAGCTGCATATCGGGTTTCAGGCCATTTTGGAATCCACTAAAAGTCTACCCTGACACAGCGATCTTCTGTGATTTGAAAAGTGCTAAAGTTTGTGTTATTTGGAGACCGCAAAGTAATGCCCCGAGCACTCACGCTAACGGATACGGGATCACTAGTAGAACAGAACGGCTACAACATAACTTCTAAGAAACTGCTCCAAGTGACACCAAACTGCTATGGGTGAGTAAAACTACTTGTTTTATTGCCGAAAGAAGGCTCAGATTGTAAAAAAATGTTAATTTTCCTTTAATCAAAAACAAGTGGGAGCTGATGTCGCTGTAAACGTCATCACAATAAAGAGTTGTCAGCTCCTCCCGTGGAGAGCTGCAGATCACGCTAGCAATAAAGAGGGTTTTTTTCCCCCATTTGTATCAAAATGACTATGCAATGCCACCGAATCCTACATGTATCACAGATTTTTAAAATCAAATTGGAGAACAAATTAAGTTTTAAAAATTCCATTTTGCAGACTAGGTTCTCTTTAAAGCTTGGTGCTTTTGTGGATGTTCAGCTCGATCAGTATAAGACTGAACGTTTCACTTTTTTTCATCACATACTGATGTTTGGAGCTCCAGTCACAGTGACACACAGATCTGTCTCTGATCAGTGATGAGTGAATAATGTCTCCTCACGTCCCGCCCGTAGACCGCCAGGGGCTGAGCTCGTCACGTAATAACCTCAGAACAGCGGCTGACTCACTGACAGCCGTTTGTCCTGAACATTCAAATGTCGTGATCCTAAAGCAGCAGTGCTCTTTCCTCATGCGGGCACACGCCAATGCACACGGGCGCAAGGAGTGTGCCATCGCGTATCACGTGATCACTTTGACAAGAGTGAGAGGAGCTAGAGCGGAGCCAGAACTAATGATTAAAAAGCGTTTTTAAAGGTCCCATGGCATGAAATTTTCACTTTCTGAGGTTTTTGAACGTTAATGTGAGCTCCCCTACCCTGTTTAGGGCCCCCCCCATGGCTAAAAGTTGCGAAATGTCTAAACTGAGCATTTGCGATCCTTTTCTGCGTTAGAAAAAAACACAGCTCAAACGGGCGATTTTCAACAAGGCACCTTATTGACGTCAGCTCGAAAAATGCAGCTCCACCCCCGTCTGTCTGTACTCAGCGTCTCTGTAAATCACGCCCAGAGAGTTTGGACTGCGAATGCGCTAGGCAATGCGAAATGCGTTTTTTTATTTGCCTGGAGGCACGTCCGAGTGTTTCTAGGCTCGGAAGTCCTTTATCTGAGCCTCTGGACCTTTGAACAGCAGTGGTTTAATTTCATTTTCTGTGGAAATGTGTTTATTTTTCAATGGAACGCTTCTCATCTCTTCTCCGCGCAAAAACGCAGAAATGGATCAGAGCGCGCAGCTGAGAGCTGAGAGCTGAGAGCTGAGAGTTTGGCCACGCCCCCACCCTCTACTATAGGCCATCTCTGTCCTCCTCATTTGCATTCAAGCAACAATGCCCATAATGGCCTATTCAGAGAGAGAAAAAATACTCTTTCTCATCTTATCTCCGTTTCTCATGCACTGAGTGTTGATTTTGAAGAAGGATTCATTTACAGTATTAGGGAACCATTAAGGAGCCATATAAAAGCATCAAGAAGTACCATGTCATGGGACCTTTAAGACAACTGAAGGACTTTGAGTTGAGAAAAAGTTTATGACCTAAAAATAGGTAAAAATCGACACAAAATCCAACATTTTTGAAAGCTGTAGGTGCCCTGTCAGCCGAACATGAGCAGTTTGTGATTATATTGAGCTCTATGAGAAAAATCCTTTCTGGGCCGGAGGGATTTTTTTCCTGAATTTCCAGTGAGCGTCCATTACACCAACTCGAGACAGCTGCAAGCAGCAATACCATATCCAGTTATTTTAATAGCTCCATGGGCTTAAATCATCTACTTCCTGTATTCCCACATAACATCACAAGGTGGAACAGATTGTTTTCAGTTTGAGAGAAGAAAACAGCTTAAATCTGCAGGGTTTGTGTGTTAAACATGTGAATGAAACAAAACACAACTCCAGGCCTGTTTGTGATGAGGAAACATCAGAATATAGAGTGGACCGTCATCTGCCGTTCATCTTCACCTAGAAGCCACGGGCCATTCGTTTGAGGACAGTGAGGTTCAGATCTTAGCCAGGGAAAAGAACTGGTTTGAGAGGGGAGTTAAAGAGGCAATTTTTGTCAAAAAATAGAATCCGTTGTTAAACAGAAATGGGGGAGTTAGACATAACTTGTCTCCCATTTATAATTTGATTCTTAAACCAAGTCAAAAACAGACAAAGAAACATTAGGGCAGACGATCCAGGGCAGAGGGGTGGAGAGGGTCGTTAGGCTTGAATAGGGAGGCTAAACTCGACGCCAGAGAAATTTGAAAAACAAAGAGACAGATTAGTTGAGATACACTATATTGCCAAAAGTATTCGCTCACCTGCCTTGACTCGCATATGAACTTTAGTGACATTCCATTCTTAATCCATAGGGTTTCCATGGCTGCTCGGCCATGGAAACCCATTCCATGATGCTCTCTTTTTGAGCTAATCTGAAGGCCACATGAAGTTTGGAGGTCTGTAGCGATTGACTCTGCAGAAAGTTGACAACCTCTGTGCACTATGCCCCTCAGCATCTGCTGACCCCGCCATCAGTTTACATGGCCTAGTTGCTGTCATTCCCAATCACTTCCACTTTGTTATAATACCACTGACAGGTGACTGTGGAATATTTAGGAGCAGTCTGCAGGCCTAGGTGCTTGATTTTATTCACCTGTGATTGGAACACCTGCTTTTGATTATTTGGATGTGTGAGTGAATACTTTTGGTAATATAGTGTAGTTTCAGAGCTATTTCAGCGTAGTGAGCGCCTCCTAGGGCTGAATGGATATGCGAATACTAGACGCCAGAGGAATTCGTAATACAAAAGAGACAGATTAGTTGAGATAGTTTCAGAGCTATTTCAGTGTAGTGAGCTCCTCCTAGGGCTCAATGGATATGCGAATACTAGACGCCAGAGGAATTCGTAATACAAAAGAGACAGATTAGTTGAGATAGTTTCAGAGCTATTTCAGTGTAGTGAGCTCCTCCCTGCAGCTAGATATAAACAGGGTCTAACCAGCACTAGAACCAGAACTGACGAAACGTTTTCAACCAAACAAACTTTGTCCAGTTGACAAATTGAATTTCTCCTTTTATCATGGATTCTACCTGGACGACTGAGGGACTCTTCACGAATATAGTGTAAAAATTAAAATTTCTATGCAAAAGACAAAATAATCTGCCCACTTCTTGGCCAAATTGTGAGTTTTATTCAAACTTCCTCGGGCTGTGCTGAACTTTGCATTGTTAAAATAATGAGTGTCTTAAAAAGTTAAAAATGGTCAAAAAATTGTGTGGAACTTTATGGTAGGAAGTCTGACACCTGCTCTTGCTTCTTCTCTCTTTGTCTCTCCTTTCTCTCTCCTCCTCTCAGTCTCTCCTATTCCTTCTATCTCTCTTATTGTCTCTCTCCCTCCCTCTCTTGCTTTGCCTTTTCCCCTTCTCTCTCTCTCTCTCTCTCTAAATCTCCTCCTCTCTTTCCATCTATCTCTCTTTTTCACAGGCATCTCAAACTCTCCTCTTCTCTTTGTCTTTCCTCTCTCTCCTCCTCTCAGTCTCTTCTGTTTCTTCTCTCTCGTTATCTTTCTGCCTTTCCCTCTCTCCTGCTATTCTTTCTATCTCCCTCTTCTCTCTTTCTATCTCACATTCTCAATCATTCTCTCTTTCTCTCTTCTTGTCTCTCTGTCTCCTCTGTCTCTCTCCCCCCTCCTCTCAGTCTCTCTTATTTGTTCTCTCTCTCTCTCCCTGTTTCTTTGTCTATTCCCGTTCCCTTTCCATCTCTCACATATTGTCTCTCTGCCTCCCTCACTCCCTTTGCCTCTTCCCCTTCTCTCTCCCCCTCTCTTTTTCATATTGTCTCTCTACCCTCCTTTTCTCTCTCCCTCCCCCTTTCTATCATTATTTCACCTCTCTTCCTCTTTCTTTCTCTCCATCATTATGTTATATATATATTTTTTTCCCCATTGAAACAAATTGATTAAGGAACACTTAGTCGCTTACGTGTCTCACCGTTAAAGAAAATGAAATTGGAGAATGAATTGCGTACGTCACAGCGGACATGAGTAGATTGTTGACATGACATCTTGAATATGGGAGAATAAACTGTTCTGCTCTTACTGTTCTGACCCTGAGAGCGAGCAGACGTCTCTCTTTTTCCTCTCTTATCTATTGCTCCTGCTGTCTGCGTGCCTCTCTTGTTTTCGTAATTTTCTCGCTTTTTGGAGCAGATTTTCCAAATTCCAAAAAAATGGATGTGATCAGCTGGACCCTCAGCGCTATTGATACTCTTTTTTCACGGAGGAGTGCTGCTCCGGGAGAAGCGGCGTGTCCAGATGGTACTTTTGCTGCTGGATATGCAAGGGACTCGTATCGTGCGTGGCAAGTCGTATGTTTGGCACCAATGTACCTGGAGGATGTGGAGGATATTTACGTATTTGGATTTCTGATAGCTGGACATCTGTTAATTGGCCTGGGATTGTCCATGATCTATCGCAAAATTTGTAAGCTGGCAGCAAGCAAAGAGTCCCCTAAGCTGTCTGCAGAAATTTCAAGCCATTGTGAAGGCGTTGGAGATCTCGTGAAAGGATTACATCAGAAAGTGGGACAGGTTGAGGTCCTTTTGGAAGGATTTCAACCGAAGGAAACATCTCGACGTTTGGATATCATCACGGGCATGGTGACAGAACTGTGTAAAGCCAACGCAGCGTCTGTGCGCCAAGAGGAACTAATGAGATCTCTCATGAATCTTCATGACGATATGAAGATGGGGGTCTGGCATCCGAGCTCAACAAAAAAGATCACCTTATGTTATATCTCCAATTGTTTTTCTGTCATTACATGTTGTTAAATTGTCACTGATTGTATTGCATCTTTTTCTACTCTGCAACCAAGTTGGCGCCGCGAATGGCAGCCCTGGTGCTCGGAGTGTCTGTCCGCTCTAGGTATCGAAGCAAGTTCCTAATGTTCTGAACCTGTTCACTCATATGGCAATAAAAACCTTCCTGATTCCTAAAGAACATGCATGAATCACTCTGAATACACTTTCGATGTGTATTCAGAGTGATTCCTTCGGATAAAGGAAACAACAATAACATCCTTAAAAACTCTGATTCCATTTCCCTCCACTTTGCAGAATATATCCGATTTAAGATGACATTTCTACAATTTTGCTTTTATAGAGAATTCTAGCACATTACCAGAAGAAGCCGTGCACTGCTGTCAGGACACGACCTGCTTTAACCTGCGGCCACACGTCTCCACGAGTCACAAAACCAACTGTATTTTTATGTTCTGGCTCCATTTCACCCATTAATTAACACTAACAATGTGTTTGGAAAGAACTGTCTCTCACTCTCTGTTTCTCTTCCTTCTCCTCTCCATCGCTCTGTCTCCCTCTCTTGCACGTAATCTCCATTCTTTGTCTCTCACTTTTTTTCCCTCTCTCTCTTTCTCTCAGAATGGTATTTTTTTTATATCCCCTGACACATTCCCCCGTTAATTAATACTAGAAGAATCTGTTCAGAAAGATGATTACCTCTCCTCTGCCCCGCCCATACTGTCTCTTTGTCTCTCTCTGTTTTCCTCCTCTCTACCTGCCTCTCATCCTTTTTTCTCCTCTTCCACAAGTCTCTCCCCTCCTCTCTCCCCCTCCTTTCTTTGTCTGTCCTTCTGTTTGTTTTTCTGTCTCTCTTCTCCTTGCCTCCTCTCTCTTGTTCTTTCTCTCCACCTTCTCTCCCTGTAACTGCTCTCTTTTTTCTGTCCCTCTCTCCCAAGACCCAGGGTCTCAAAATGGCCGCCCATTCAAGTCAATGGGCTGAGCTCAATGGCATATGTCTCCAGATTAGTACTAGTACTACTACTAGTACTAGTACTAGTAGTGCTAGTACTTCTGGTGGTTCCGGGGCAATTGAACATGCGCACTAGAGGTAAGATCTTAAGCCCGCTTCTCTCTCGCTGACTTTTTAAAAATAAATATATGTTTATAAAAATGTATACTAAAACGATGTGTGGATACTAAACTAAGGAATACTTGTTTTAAAATAAATAATTTGGATAAAACAGAGAAGGCGCTGTAATGTAATTGCTATTTAACTACTAAACAGGAGCCGCAGAGCCAGAGCTCTGCGCACGTGAACGCCGCCCTCTTAATAATCTTCTCCTCCGCTCCGCTCTCTCTGCTTCTCTCTCTTAAAGTGCCGCGCTTCTTAAGGACGTACTGCTGCTGTGGTTTATGGCCCAATTTTCAACCCGTCAAAATGACGGACGGCCTTAAATTTTTCCCGTCAACTCTTAAAAAAATCCGTCAATGATGGAAAATTGTCGGTTAATGTACCCTCTGCAGAAACAAATATAAAAGATGTAAATGTTTATACAGTCTTGTTTAACTTAGATTTCGTTACAAAAGACAGGCTTTAATTTGTTATCATAAATCACCCCTCCTCCTCCCGAGTCCTCACAAATAAAATATGAAATTTCGGGTTTGCTTCGGGCTCGGGCCTGCAAATCAAGTTAATTGGTCGGGTTCGGGCCGGGTCGGGCTTTAATACCCGCGGGCCGGGTCGGGTCGGGCTGGATTTTTTAGGCCCGATCTTACCTCTAATGCGCACTAGTGCTTTTCTCCCTCGGGCACATGTGAATGCACACGAGCGCCTGCACAAGAAACTGAGAAAAAGTTTATGATCTAAAAATGGGTAAAAAAAAATCACCCAAAAATTTAACATTTTTGAAAGTTTGGCAAAAGAAGAAATTCGTCAACTGGTCAAAGTTTATTTGGTTGAATAGGTTTCGCAGCTCATCCAAGCTGCTTCTTCAGTTCTGGCTAGAGTGCTGGTGGACACTGCTTATAACTAACTCACTAATAGGCTAACCCTATTGTTTTCTTTGTTCGTTTTGATTTAAGTTTGAGGATAGAGTTATAGATGGGAGACAAATCTATAACTCTATCCTCAAACCTAAATCAAAACAAACAAAGAAAACAATAGAATTAGCCAGGTCAGGTCCAGAGGTGTAAAAACACCCATTATGGTTACTGAATGGCTATCAAGACCCCACACAGAAAATGAAAACAAATAGCTGTGATAGTTTCATAGTAATTTCATTGTTAGCTCCTCCCTGCAGCTAGTTATAAGCAGTGTCCACCAGCACTCTAGCCAGAACTGAAGAAGTAGCTTGGATGAGCTGTGAAACGTATTTGACTAAATAAACAAATTGAATTTCTCCTTTTGTCATGGATTCTACCTGGATGACTGAGGGATTCTTCACACATTTTTGAAAGTTATAGGTGCCCTGTCAGCTGAACATGAGCAGTAATCACATTGGGAATCTATGGGAAAGATTTTTTTTTTTCGCTGTAGTACCAATGAGTGACCAAGCAGCAATACCCTGTCCAGTTATTTTAATAGATCCATCTCTGCTCTCATCTTGCTCATTCTCCTCTTCTCTCTCTCTTCCCTCTTCTTTTACTCTGTTTATCTTCTCTTTCCTTGACCGCCCTCTGCCTGTCCTCTCTTTTGTCTTTCTCTATCCATTATTTCTTTGTCTGTCCTTCTGTTTTTTTTTTTTACTTCTGTCTCTCCTCTCTGCCTTTCCTCTCTCTTTCTTTCTCTCTCATATTACCCCTCTGAGTTATGGAGAATTTTCAATACAAAGTGAATTGGGAGCAGTGTTGATGGAGCCAGAAACGCACCTGTATGCCTGCCCCGTAAGATTTTATGCTTCTTCTTATTATTATTATTATTATTTGATTTTCATATATTTTCATATTTTTTATTTACAGTGGTACCTCACCTTACGAAAGACCCAATAAACGAAAATTTCAAGTTACGAAACGCCTTCACGTTAAATTTTGGTCTCTAGATATGAAAGAAAATTCAAGTTACGAAACGCGAAATCTCAAAAATTCAAATAATGCGCGCTCAGCCACACACATTATACGCATTTCTCAGCCTGGATTTAAACTTTTCTCACATTTGTCTCTCGTTTAAACACTCAAACTTTCATAGATTTTCAACAAAATTATTAATAGTGAAGCGTGGGGGGGAAGGGGGAGGGGGGAGAAAACTGCGCTCTGACACGTGTGATAGCGCAGCATGACCCGGCGCGGGGCTGCCAGCAGGTCTAGACCTGGACTAAACCAGGACTAAACCTGGACTAAACCAGGACTAAACCTGGACTAAACCAGGACTAAACCAGGACTAGACCAGGTGGATTAAAGCGCCACGCGCGGGTCTATTTCCTGGTTTCGTTTCGAGTCACGGCTGAGGCGAGCAGCGAGGGGGACCGCACGCAGTCTGAGCGCATGAACGAACGCATGCAAGAGCCGTGGTGGTCTAGACCTGGTCTAGACCAGGTCCAGGTCCTAGACCTGGTCTAGACCAGGTCTAGAGGAGGTCTAGAGGAGGCACGGTTTGAACACGGGTCTCATTCATGCGCTCAGACTGCGTGCGGTCCCCCTCGCTGCTCGCCTCAGCCGTGACTCGAAACGAAACCAGGAAATAGACCCGCGCGTGGCGCTTTAATCCACCTGGTCTAGTCCTGGTTTAGTCCAGGTTTAGTCCAGGTTTAGACCTTGGTCTAGACCTGGTATAGTCCACGTTTAGTCCTGGGTCTACAGTCTCTACGCAGAACACAATGTTACACTATAAAAAAAAGTTACACTATAAAAAAAAACTTGGATCGGGGCCTTGGAACGAATCAGGCTTTTTCCACTGAAATAGCTACTCAACTTAAGAAAAATTCACGTTACGAAACCACTTCTGGAACGAATTAATTTCGTAAGGTGAGGTACCACTGTATTTATATTTTGTTTATTTATTGATTCGTTTTGTTTGTTCTTTTTTTTATTTGGGTTCTGTCATGTTTTCTAAGAAAGATTAGCTGGAATAAACATTCCACATATCTTGCTTTGTTTTCTAAATGACTTCATATTTTATTTTGCCTATATACCCCCCTCAAAATTATGCTCAGGAATTGAAATTAAAAGCTGTAATATAAAGTAATTAAAAATAAAGAAACTCAAATTGATTATATAAAACTGCGAAATGAACAAAACATCATAGTAATTTTAAACAATGAAATTTAAACCAATAATATGAAATGTGATAAATGTATAGGTTATACATGATGCAAATGATGCAAAAGAATAAAAAGGGGGCCAAGAAATTATAGGTAAAATAAAATATTCTGAGAAAGAAAACTATATATATGGATATGTGGTTAAAACAAAAAAAAAAGTGTTTTATAAAGAATTTGAAAATATGACCAAAAGACGACATGCACCGCTAACGTGCACTAGTACATTTGCATGAGTCAGAAACCCACATTTAGATAGAATTGCATTTTTATATTCCCGGAACAAGTTACTCTTTAATTAACGCAAGAAGAATCTGTTCAGAAAGTTGCCAAGTTTTCAGAACATACAAATTTTGGTTGGAGAATAGTTTTTACTTTTTTCTCCCTATCTCAACACCTTTTCCTTTTGTAGAGTTATTTTTGGCTCCGTGTAAGGATTTCATTTTGACATTTTTCCAATGAGACAAAGGTGAGGTAGCAAGGAAGCAAAAATGTGCAAAAACACACAAGTCAAGATCCATCCAAAAGTTGTAGAGCGCATGCAAATTCAAACTGTAGATCGGGAGTCTAACCCACAACCTCCACAATTAAAAGTAGCAAAGTACTTTATTTAATTTTTTTGTTTGTTTCAAATTGTCAATGATAGCATTATAGAGATGCAACAGCCTTGTAATTATGATGACCAAAAAAAAAAAAAAAGAAAATTCATCAACTGTGGACGTGGTGGGGAGAGATTATCATTAGCCAATAGATAAAGAGGCTACCTCATTATCTATTGGCTGTTAGGTACTCAATCAAACTCGACCCGCCGGTGCACTGGGATTACGTGGTTTACATTTGCCTCTCGCACATTCCACATGTGCAAGACGCTGTTTACTCGACCAATACAGCGGTTCTTAGCGGCTTTTTCCAACTGTAGGTTCCTCGCATTTTGCACAAAGTTTGTTACAATGACAGACAAGAATCCAAAAAGTCAGTTTTTGAAGTCGCTGAAAGAAGAAGAGAAAGGGAAAAGGAGCGAAGCTAAACTAAGGTGATTATTGGCTATTCCTTTTAGCGATAGCGTGAAGCAGAAGGGTCTACAGACTGACGTGCTGGTCGCGAAATTACTTCTGAATGTATAGTATAGTTACAGCAAGAATAGCAATTCGGCTATAAAGTACCGGCTCTAAATAAACATCTTCTAGCATAAGGCGGGAGGAGGTGTTTCTGCTTAGGGAGCTGTGGGGGAGCGGAGGTGGTTTCACACATGTGCAACATTAGAAAAGGGATAAACAGTCAAAGGATTCTTCTTCTTTAAAAGTCCCATAGCATGAAGTGTTCACTTTCTGAGGTTTTTGAACGTTAATGTGAGCTCCCCTACCCTGTTTAGCCCCCCCCCCCCCCATGGTTAAAAGTTGCGAAATGTCTAAACTGAGCATTTGCGATCCTTTTCTGCGTTACAAAAAATCAGAGCTCAAACGGGCAATTTTGAACAAGGAAACTTATTGACGTCAGCTCGAAAAAAGAAATGCAAATGCAGTTCCACCCCCGTCTGTCTGTACTCAGCGTCTCTGTAAATCACGCCCAGAGAGTTTGGACTGCGGAGGAGCTACGCAATGCGAAATGCGTTTTTTTATTTGCCTAGAGGAACTTGCGAGTGTTTCTAGGCTCGGAAGTCCTTTATCTGAGCCTGTGGATATCTGAAACAGCAGTGGTTTCATTTTATTTTCTGTGGAAATGTGTTTATTTTTCAATGGAACGCTTCTCATCTCTCCCTCCGCGCAAAAACACGGAAGTGGGTCAGAGCGCACAGGGCACAGCTGAAAAGGAAAGAGTGGAGAGTTTGGCCACGCCCCCACCCGCTACTATAGGCCATCTCTGTCCTCCTCATTTGCATTCAAGCAACAACGCCCATAATGGAGTGTTCCAGAGTGACATTTATGACTCTTTCTCATGCACTGAGTGTTGATTTTGAAGAAGGATTCATTTACAGTATTAGGGAACCATTAAGGAGCCATATAAAAGCATCAAGAAGTACCATGTCATGGGACCTTTAAGCAGCCTTAAGAAGCAGAATTTTTAGGTATCTGTACTTAAAGGTCCCATGACATGGTATTTCTTGATGCTTTTATATGGCTCCTTAATGGTTCCCTAATACTGTAAATGAATCCTTCTTCAAAATCAACACTCAGTGCATGAGAAACAGAGATAAGCTGAGAAAGAGTAATTTTTCTCACTGTGAACACTCTATAATGGGCGTTGTTGCTTGAATGCAAATGAGGAGAAAAGAGCTGGCCAATAGTAGAGGGTGGGGGCGTGGCCAAACTCTCCGCTCTAGCCCTCAGCTGATACATTTCCTTGTTTTTGCACGAGGGGAGAGATTTGAAGCGTTCCATTGAAAAATAAACACATTTCCACAGAAAATAAAATTAAACCACTGCTGTTCAAAGGTCCAGAGGCTCAGATAAAGGACTTCCGAGCCTAGAAACACTTGCACGTGCCTCCAGGCAAATAAAAAAACGCATTTCGCATTGCCTAGCGCATTCGCAGTCCAAACTCTCTGGGCGTGATTTACAGAGACGCTGAGTACAGACAGACGGGGGTGGAACTGCATTTGCATTTCTTTTTTCGAGCTGACGTCAATAAGGTGCCTTGTTCAAAATCGCCCGTTTGAGGGTAGGGGAGCTCACATTAACGTTCAAAAACCTCAGAAAGTGAAAATTTCATGCCATGGGACCTTTAACTCATTCACTGCCGGCCTGTTTTCAGAATTCTATCCCCCAGAGTGCCACAGGTTTCAGTAGAATTTCACTGATTTTCCAAGACCCACAGAATACTGAGTTCTTTGACTATATAAACATGGGACACATCAAAATAAAGTGTCGACTCTCTTCTTTCACCTGGAAAAAAAATTATGTTTCTAACCTTTTCGGTTCTCAAATAACTGATAGTAGAACATAGGGAAGTTTCAGCAAAAACACTGGTTTTTGAGCAAGAAATGGAGAAAACGACCGTTTAGTTCAGGGAAGGATTTCGAGCAGATCAGTGACTTTGACATCAATATTTATTGATTTAGTGACACCTCAAACATCTAAAATAACAGAGAAAGAGATTTTTGATGACAAAGTACATTTTTTATTTACAAATATAAGAATATAAGGCTCTGTGAATTGAAAATTCGTTCAAATCAATAGTGCCAAGAGATGTTTACAGGATATAATATCTTTTCCTATAAAATAGAACTTTGTTGAGGCTTTGTCTGAGGCCCAGAGTACAGACCCATAATAAAAACTAATACACACACACACACACACACACACACACATATATATGTACATACACACAAGCCCATGCATAAACCTTTACACACACACAGCTACACACGCGCACGCACACGCGCGCACGCACGCACACACGCACACACGCACGCACGCACACACGCACACACACACACACACACACAACTTCATTCATTACAATTACCATACACTGCTCACTGCTCCAAGTCAGTAAACTTCTTCTTTGGAGCTGTCGTAGTTCTGAGGAGACTCCCTGGTCCGTGCAGCGCACACAGGACACGCCCCCTCCTCGGGCACAGCAGATCTCTGCTCAGACCTCGCTGCTTGATCCGGCTTGTCTCTGCGATCCTCTGATCCAGGATCCTGGGTCCCAAGAGCAATCTGATCGCTCCATAGGCGCTGATCAACAGTTGTCTGCTTTTCCGGGTTCCCTGGCCTCGCCATCTTACTACTCTGGCCAATACACCATACACACGCTGCACTCCTCCTTTCTTCCCCGGCTCTGATCGGCTAATAATGATACAACATCGCCATCTACAGGTTGAGAGATGTAAATTACACCTCAAAAGTTGCTCCAGGCCGTAACCTAGCAACCCCCGCTGAAAAAAGCAATTGACGTCTATAGACGTCACGGCACTCAACGGTTGGATTCGAGGGGACGTCAATAGACGTCTCCGGCATTGAATGAGTTAAGTACATTCTTTTTCATTTTTACTTCACTACATTTGAGAGCTGGAATCTGTACTTCTACTCCACTGCACTTCAGAATCAGATTGAAAAGTACAAACTTTTACTTTTCATGTGATTTTAGGGGTTATTTTTACCACATTTGTGCTAACGTGCTGCCTAAAGACTTTTGAGTTCAAGCTTTGATTTTGAGCAAACATAAATAAATACACAAAATTCATAAGATAAATTAAGAAATTGATTCGTATTGCAACTATTAACCAAACTATGTATCATTATTCAATCAATATCACTATTTGCATTTTAACAAATTAACAACACTTGAAATACTTTTACTTTTTACTCTTAAAGGTGCACTATGTAACTTTTTCATTGGTTCACCTGCTTGTTTCTATGGAGATTTCATTGCTCTGCCTGTAATGTTCCACAGTATGACGTTAAACAGATCTACTTTACATTTACTCAATTACAGGTGTTTTTATAGCTCAAAAATAGGCATTCTGACTGCGAGCGGGGTCGTCTCATCACAGATCTGACCTGTAACTTGGTTTGGTTTGGATTCTGTGAAGCTTTAATGCCATACTGTGAAACATTCCAGATGAAGCAATAACATCTTCATGGAGAAAAGCGTTTGACACACCCTCTACCAGAAAAGCAAAGTCGACTTACTGATACAGATACTTTTATTTCACTACCTTTTTGCCTCTGTATCTGTAGTTTTATTTAAAGATGCACTGTGTAACGTCTCTGGTGGAGAGTCCATTAAATACTTTTCTCCATGGAGATGTTATTGCTTTGTCTGGAATGTTTCACAGTATGGCATTAAACCTTTAGATCTTCATGGAAACCAAACCAAACCAAGTTACAGGTCAGATTTGTGGAGAGGCGACCCCGCTCACAGTCAGAATGCCTGTTTTTCTCGGTATTTTTCAGCTATAAAACCACCTGTAATTGAATAAATGTAAAGTAGAGCTTTTTAATGTCATACTGTGGAACATTCCAGGCAGAGCAATGACATCTCCATAGAAACAAGCCGGTGACGGACCCCCAACCAAAAAGTTACACCGTTGTGCACCTTTAAAGGTCCCATGGCATGAAATTTTCACTTTCTGAGGTTTTTAAACGTTAATGTGAGCTCCCCTACCCTGTTTACGCCCCCCCATGGCTAAAAGTTGCGAAATGTCTAAACTGAGCATTTGCGGTCCTTTTCTGTGTTAGAAAAAAACACAGCTCAAACGGGCGATTCTGAACAAGGCAACTATGTGACGTCACACCGAAAAATGCAGCTCCACCCCCGTCTGGATGTCTACCCACCGTCTCTGTAAATCACGCCCAGAGAGTTTGGACCGCGAATGAGCTACGCAATGCGAAATGCGTTTTTTTATTTGCCTGGAGGCACGTGCTAGTGTTTCTAGGCTCGGAAGTCCTTTACCCGACCCTCTGGACCTCTGAAACAGCAGTGGTTTAATTTTATTTTCTGTGAAAATGTGTTTCTTTCATTGAAATGCCTCTCCTTTCTTCCTCTGCGCTTAAAACACGGAAGTGGGGCCAGCGCACCAGCGCACCGCTAAAACAAGGAACCAGTGGCGCATTTGCCCCCCCACCCCCCTCCCACCCGCTCCTCTAACCTATCTCTGTCCTTCTCATTTACATTCAAGCAACAAGGCCCAGAACGAGTTGTTCAGAGAGAGATTTTCTGACTCTGACTGTGTACATGTGTCTTTCTCATGCACTGAGTGTTGATTTTGAAGAAGGATTCATTTACAGTATTAGGGAACCATTAAGGCGCCATATAAAAGCATCAAGAAGTACCATGTCATGGGACCTTTAAGTAACAAAATTAAGTACTTCATCCACCACTGCATCTAAACCACAGAGAAAGAGACATGCTAACCACTCTGCCACAGCCTCTGCATACAGTAGGTTTAATTACAATATTCAAATGTATATTAAAGCTTACACAGACATAAGAGTGATGAATGGAGCCAACAAGAGGAGTTAATATTGTGGAATAGGCATTATGTACACAGCTATAGCTCAGTGCTCCAATTATGCAAATGAAATATCAACATAAATATTATAGATTCCTTTGGATAACATTAGCATACCGGAGCTAATCCATCTCGGGTTACGTCAGTGCATTTGTGCCTGGCAGCGAGAAAATGTAGATCAAAATGTATCTATTTCTGAGTGGACATGACTCAACTCTGTACACGCCAAAATTAAAGTTTGTCTTAAAGGTCCTATATTACGCAAAATGGACTCTTGTGAGCTTTAAGTCACGTTATAGCCTAATGCTGTTACTTTCTCAACAACAGACCTGGAGTCGTGTTTGAGTAATCATTTATTGTTTATCTGCAAAGCTCAAAATGCTCTGTTCCCACTTCTGATGTCATGTAGCGGTAGTTTTCAAAGTTCAAGTTCAAAAGTTCAAAGTCAGCTTTATTGTCAATTCTGCCATATGTGTTCAACATACAGTGAATCGAAATTTCGTTTCTCTCTGGTCAGGTAGTGCAAAAAGACAGTGTACAGAATACAACATGAAGACAAAACACAACAAAAACTATCTAAGACAGAGATCTAAAGTTAAAACTAAAGTCTACGGTCTAAAATCTTAAAACAGTGCAACATAATAAATAACCTATAACCTATACTATATACAGATTTCCAAAGTGTGCAGTGTGCATCAAAATGTGCAATGGAAGATACAGCAGTGAATTGGTCATGTGCAGTAGAATGTGCATTGGAGTTAAGATAAATAAAAATAAGTGTGCAACAGTAGTAATTCTAGTGCAACAGGAGTAAACAACAGTACTAAAAATTCCAGTAGTAAATGTGCAATAACAGTAGTAAACAACAGTGCAACGGGGGTAAAAATCAATAACAGGAGTAAACAACAGTACTAAAAATTCCAGTAGTAAATGTAAGTGTGCAATAACAGGAGTAAACAACAGTGCAACAGGAGTAAAATCCAGTAGTAAATGTAAATGTGCAACAGTGCAACAGTCGTCCTTAGCAGCAGTTTTTTAAAGTGTTTAGAGTGATATGTCTTTTATGGAATACAGGTTATGCCAATATGGGGGGTGGGGGGTGGGAGATGGGTAAGGTGGGAGTTCGGGTGTGAGTTCAGCCTCCTGACAGCCTGGTGGATGAAGCTGTTTGACAGTCTGGTGGAGTGGGCCTGGAGACTCCGGTACCTTCTCCCCGAGGGCAGGAGGCTGAACAGGCTATGTGCGGGGTGGCTCGGGTCACCCACAATGCTGGACGCTCTGCGGGTGAGCCGGGTGTTAAAAATGTCTAGGAGGGAGGGGAGAGAGACACCAGCGATCCTCCCAGCTGCATTCACTATGCGCTGCAGGGCTTTCCTGTTCTGTTCAGGGCAGCTCCCGTACCACACAGTGATGCAGCTGGTCAGGACGCTCTCAATGGTGCCTCGGTAGAAGGTGGTCATAATGGTTTTCAAGTGAACAGCTCCTTTTACCTTTTGTTCAGTAGAGATTAGCAATTCCAAATGAAATAATCCAAATGATTATAGTGAAGGTGTATGGAGTTTAAAAACACTAGAGCGCTTTGTATTACCCCATGACATCACAATGTGGAACAGAGTTTTCTTTGTCATTTGAAATATGCAGGATTTGAGAGTTAAAGGACCCATATGATTCTATTTTCTGATCTGTTCTAATGTTATTTCCTGGAGTTGTGTTTTGGTTCATTCACATGCTTAACACACAAACCCTGCATATTTATTTATTTATTTATTTATTTATATTTTAATTAGGACAATGCATATTAATCAACATGACAACAAACAGCATCAATGTAAATATGCCGGAATTAGCACAAGAGCTACTTTTCATCCGTTGTCAAATGAAGACTCACCTCTTTCCAAACGCTCTTAAAGGTACAGTGTGTAGGATTCGTGGCGCATAGGTGGTGTAGGTACCATGCACTTCCTCTTTTGGCTACGGCAGACCTCGAGGGTCACCCGGGCGCGCCGTAACGCGGACAGCTCGCTTACCAGCGCGCACCTGGCGCTGTGCGAGCTCTCGCCGACAACTACGGTATAAATAAAACGTGGTCCCGTCCACTGTTTTTTTTTTCTTTTCTCATGAAAACACACATTCCCGATCATGTACCATGACAATCTACACATCAAATGAAACCTTACAGTCTCCTCTTTTTGAGTATGCAATTCATTTCCCTGCACAACAATCACTCCCCGAGCACATGGGGCTTTTATACGGAAAAGCACAAAACGAGGTTTGTTACTTAGCTTAGCTTTGAAGGCTCTGCACAGGTCAAACTCTGTATTTCACCATAAACTTGGTCTCAATCTGTCCGTAAGGATCCAGCGAATAAAATCCAGTAAAACAATTTAGTCCAAAACACGTGTTAGATCCATTACGACGTGTGATCCAGCAACATGCTTGTGTTGTTTACCCAAAACCACGAGCCTTGCCGAAGGCGAAGGCGGAGCCCAAATGTCCTTCTGCGGCTCTCGTATTCAAAATGGCTGCCTCTGCATGTGGAAGATCCCCCTTTTATGTGACTATATCTAAGTCCAAAAGAATACTTTGATTTTATGATGGAAGTGAAAAGGCTTGGAAAACAATGTATTTTTGAATGGGTATCTTCAATTTCAGTAATTAACGGGTAAAAATCTTACACACTGTCCCTTTAAAGGACCATCGTTGTTGACCGTCATACCCTCATCAGCAAAATGTCAAAAATGAGAAAAGTGGACGCCGAGTGCAGGATTTCCCAAGAAAAAACTGACTAATTCCTATTTGTTCACGGAGGTGAATGGGAAACCTGTACGCTCGGTGTGTTTGCAACAAGTGGCGGTGCTCAAGGAATATAATCTTAAACGCCACTACGAGACACGGCATTTCAAACAATACAATAACTTGAACGGAGAATTGAAACAGAAGATAAACAAATTATTGCTGGGACTGAAGAAACAGCAGTCTGTAATTTCTCTGCACAAATATTTGGACTTAGGGTGCTGCTATTTTTGGGGTATAATTGCCATCAGTTTTCTGATCCGGCCCCTTTGGGATCAGAGTAGGTTGGATACGGCCCCCGGACCAAAATGAGTTTGACACCCCTGATTTAGAGGAACACACAGAAGAGACAGAAGTGCACATAGCACTTAAGGACAGCAACTTAACCACAATAGACCATTTCCTGACACACACACTCACACACACTCACTTGACTTTACTCTTATTTCTTCATTGGGCTTAGAGCGAACAACATGACTGAACATGTGACCAGATGGTATTTGCCATTCTGTCATCTCCAGAAGTTCTCCGACGACTCGGCCATTGTGGGCTGTGTGTCAGAGGGGAACGAGCTGGAATACCACTCGGTCATCAGTGACTTTGTGGACTGGTGTGGGTTGCACCCACCTGAGCCTTAACACCAGTAAGACAAAGGAGCTGGTGATCGACTTCAGGAGGAGACCACTACCTCACTCACCGGTGAACATCCAGGGGCAGGACATAGAGACTGTGGACAGTTTCAAGTACCTGGGTGTTCACCTCAACAATAAACTGGACAGGTCCCACAACACCGACGCCCTGTACAAGAAGGGCCAAAGTCGCCTCCACCTCCTGAGGAGACTGAGGTCCTTTGGAGTGTGCAGGCCTCTGCTCAAGACTTTTTACGACTCTGTGGTGGCCTCTGCTCTCCTCTACGCTGTCGTCTGCTGGGCCCGGAGCAGCACAGAACGGGACAGAAAAAGACTGAATAAGCTGGTCAAGAGGGCCAGTTCTGTCCTGGGCTGTCCTCTGGACTCTGTAGAGGAGGTGGCTGAGAGGAGGGTACTGGCCAAATTCATGTCCATTATGGATGACACCTCTCACCCTCTGCACCGGACTATTGAGGAGCTGAGCAGCTCCTTTAGCAGCCGACTAAGACACCCCCAGTGCAAGAAGGAGCGCTACCGCAGATCCTTCATCCCCACCGCCATCAGACTATAATAGGCCAGACGTGCAATATCCTCCTTTTCATGTTGATGCTTGTTGTTACTATTATCATTATTACTATTTTCCATGATTATTATTACGTATTACTATTTGTACTATTTATTACTTACTTTATCCCCTCCCTGCCTGCATGCACTTTTCCCCTCTTGTCCAAATGTCCTGGAGCTACTGTGGCGAGTAAATTTCTCCTGTGTGAGATCAATAAAGGCTTATCTTATCTTATCTTATCTTATTTAGTCACACCTGGCACTAATCGGGCGAACCTGATGACGCTGTAAAAGCGAAAAGCGTTGTTCACTCTAAGCCCAATAAATTCAAGCGAGTGTGCGGTAAATTTCTTCTTTTCTGAAACCATTTTCTGAGTTTAAGAGGCCCAGAGAAGAAACAATCTACCTGTGTGAACATGTTTGATTATTTTTCAACCAATGTTTCAGAGTGTTCTCGAAGGTTGAGAAGGACCCACAGTTCCTGACATGAGTCATGTGTTCCATGACTATGATCCTCTGATAGACGTCACCATTTGGCCAAATTTGGTCCTGCGTCTCTGTATGTTCCAGTCTCCTCTGGTCAATGCTCTCATGTTAACTCGGTTAGTAGTTTTTTTTACTTATAAAATACATAAACGGTGGAGGAGTCCATTTAAAACTTTAAAAATAAGACAAGCATCCATAAATACCTGATAACTTTCAAGATCCAAAATATTATACTTACTTAAGATAGTACAATAGTGATACGGTAGAGGCTTTTTGTCAAGTGTTTTCAAAGTTTTTTTGAAAAGGGACTTTAGGGGCTTCAGGATGGCCTCAGATGTATGAGACCATGTGGTATAGCAGTAAGATATGTGGCTGAAGATCATGGCACGCATATACACCTTTGCTGATTCTGTCATCAGATAAGGTCTTATATGGTTGAAGTTTGACAGATTTAATTTAATTGTATGTTAATTTTTTTTTACATGCTGTTTAAAATTTAGATTAAAGTCAAAAACTACCCCAAAGTATTTAAATTGTTCAACCACATCTAATCTCTCCCCAGTGACCCACAGGGCCAGGGCCTTTGAATGGCAAGCTTATTTCTAAAAAGAATGAAAACGGGACAATCAACAAGAACGAAGAAGGTGATATGCAGCTTTTGTCAAAAAGAATTTTCCGATCACTGAAGCTGCTCCAGCCTGACGGATCATTTGAACGATAAACAAGTCCAGACAAGTTTCCCTGTTACCGGTGATGATGATACATGAAAACTGACAAACTCAATCGCAAAGTGGGCTCATTTGTTCATTCGCTCTATCGCTTGCGTAACTTACTCACTCACAGTCTCTCTTTCTACCTCTCCCTCTTTCTCAGTCTTTCTCTCTCCCTCTCTCAATCTTTCTCTCACGCTCTCTGGCGGCACGGTGGCTGAGTGGGTAGCGCTCATGCTTCACGGCAAGAAGGTTCCAGGTTCGATCCCCGGGTCGCCCAGACCTTTCTGTGTGTGTTCTGTGTGGAGTTTGCATACATGATCTGGGTTCGGTCCCCGGGTCGCCTGGGCCTTTCTGTGTGGAGTTTGCATGTTCTCCCCGTGTCTGGGTGGGTTTCCTCCGGGCACTCCGGTTTCCCCCACCAACCCAAAACATGCAGGTAAAATCCTCCAGCTTAGGTCCTGACCAAACCGAAGCAAGAAGATCATGGAGATGGTCCCCGGGCACAGTAATGTTGCTCCTAATAACAGGATGGGTTAAATGCAGAACTGGAATTTCCCCACTGTGGGACTAATAAAGGCATAGCTTTCTTTCTCAAAATGCGATTCATTAGATTAATTTATTACAAATCCTGTAATTAATTTGATAATTTTTTAAACACCTGACAGCACTAATTAAAATATGTTAGTTTGTCAAGAAGGACAGTATGATTGATAGTGTCAAAAGCACGTTTCAGGTCAAGGAACACAGCACCCTCAAAGCCGCCCTGGTCTAGTAGATGTTTTAGATTTTCTAGAAAATAGCAAGTGGCTGTCTCTGTTGAGTGATGCTTCCGAAACCCGAACTGCATAGATGAAGAGTAGTTTCACTATTGTTTAGGTGTTCAGTTAGCTGTGTAGCAACCCATTTTTCTTCAATTTTTGAAATGACTGGCAAAATACTTATTGGCCGATAGTTTTCTGGCTTAGTTTTTTCTCCTTCCTTAAATACTGGGGTACCCTGGCAACTTTCTAACCTGGGAAATCCCAGGTTGCTTTCGTTCCGATCACCAGGCTGTCGTTCCGATCTGAAAGACAGCCTGGTGACTATGGCAAGCGAGCTCTCCAGATTCTGGGAGCCAATCAGAGAGCGGGGAGGGGTGGAAAGACGGTGACGCGTACTACGTGACAAATGGAAGCTTGTAGTTTGAACTGACAACTGGCATGATTGGCTATGGGCTACATATACGCCAAATGATAGACATTTGTAACGCCCAATAAACGGCCGTTAGCGATCGTAAACCACACCTCCGGTACGAGATATTTCGAAGGTGGCTTCCAGACCATATATCACTTGTGATATGGTCAGGTGTAAACCAGGCAAGCAACTTTCCATGATGATGGCACAGTTCTGTGTTTTATGGACTGATTTATTATGTGTGCAATTGGGCTTGCGAATGTCTCTTTGTGAAGAAGAATGTCTAGCTTTAAAGGTCCCATGGCATGAAAAATCAGAGCTCAAACGGGCGATTTTGAACAAGGCACCTTATTGACGTCAGATCGAAAAAAGAAATGGAAATGCAGTTCCACCCCCGTCTGTCTCTACTCAGCGTCTCTGTAAATCACGCCCAGAGAGTTTGGACTGCGAATGCGCTAGGCAATGGGAAATGCGTTTTTTTATTTGCCTGGAGGCACGTCCGAGTGTTTCTAGGCTCGGAAGTCCTTTATCTGAGCCTCTGGACCTTTGAACAGCAGTGGTTTAATTTTATTTTCTGTGGAAATGTGTTGAGTGTTGATTTTGAAGAAGGATTAATTTACAGTATTAGGGAACCATTAAGGAGCCATATAAAAGCATCAAGAAGTACCATGTCATGGGATCTTTAAGAAATAGTTAGACATGCCAAATATGTCCCTGGCTTTTGAGCTTTTAATTAAGAGCTGTTATTGTTTTAGGACCTCAGGGACAGAGATTTCATGTATGTTAAACACTGGTTTACTGAGATCTAGAGGATAACGTGGAATGTCAGGGAATTTTAGGTTCGTCGTTAAATCTACAACTGAGCTAATGACGAATGTATTAAATATATTGACAATTTTGCCTAAGTCATCAGTCAGTGTACCTTGTACTTGAAGCTGTAGATTCTTGAGATGATGGTCTCTTTTACGTCCCAGCAATTTATTTAAGTTTTCCTATATTGTTTTACCATTCCCATTTGCCCCTTTTATAACATCAATGTAGATCACAGCTTTTGCTTTACCTATTTGCTGTACCACTTTATTTCTGAGTGATGTAAAAATCTGATGATCACTTGTAGTTTCTGTTTTCAAAGATTTTTTAAGTGCCCAGTCCATTTCTTTCATCAATTTTCTACAGTTACTGTTAAGCCAAGGAATATTATCCCTGATTATAAAATGTCATTGATGCTTTTGATAAAGTTCATTGAGCAACTTTCAGTGTCCATAATCTAAGTTTAGGCTGAGTTCTTCTCTCAAACTGAAAACACTCTGTTCCACTGTGCTCCACTGTGTTTTTAAACTCCATAGAGATTATTAGAGTCATCTGAATTATTGCCAAACTCTTCTGAACTAAAAGTAAAGGGAACTGTTCACTTGAAAACTAATGCTTCATGACATCACTAGGTGGAATAGAGCATTTTGAGCTTTGGAAATGTAGTCAGAATAATAATAAAGGTGTGGCGGCAGCCATAAAGATTTTAAGTTTTCCCTTTTTGCACTTTTAATATTTATATATTTTGTACAAATAAACTTTATTTCATTTTATTATTTTGTTTGCATAAGTTCACGACCATGGTGAGTGCATTAAATTGTTTAGCGGTGAATGGACTACATTTCCCATGGTGCATGTGGTGATGTCACTTCCTGCATTGACATGAACTCTCGTGAGCTACTTGTCGAGGAAAAAGTTTGTTAATATTTTTGGGGAAGCTACATCAAGTTAATGGTCAAGAAAAAGTTGCTCTAAGTTTATTTTCACTTTAACATCAAGGATAACCTCCGCTCTTAGTCTACAAACCGGCATAAGTGGTACGTTGTCTTTTGTTTAACTATTTTAACCGCATTTACATCTGTCTGTGTTTATGAGTTTGTTTAATTGTGTACTTATGTTTGTTTTATGTAGTTCTACGGTGTTGTAATAAAGAAAACATCAGTCATAAGAACCTGGGCCTTGGATTGTGACTAAGGGAGGAACAAAGGATTACACAAATGTTTGAACGAAACAAAACACAAATTTGCGTATGTTTTTGACGAAGTACAGTAACATTACAACATGACTTAAAGCTCACAAGAGACCATTTTGTGTACAGTACTACAGGACCTTTGAACATGTGCTTTGAAACAAAACACAACTCCAGGTTTGGTTGTGACGAGGAAACATTATAACATAGATCAGAAAGCGTAGCGTAACTTTTCTATGTGTATTGTATGTATTTGACTGCATCTATATCAGGCACCAGACATGCAGCCAACACTGTGTCTAGATACAGGCGGAAAGGAGGAAGAAGAAGAGGAGGAGAAGGGTGAAAAAGAGGAGGAGAAAGGGGGGAAGGGGATCTGTCTCTTGATGGATGCTTGTCTTGAGACCAGGTGACTGCTCCGTAATCTCTCTGTCTGTATTCACCACTGTGATACTGTGTACAATATGTCCACACACAGAGCCAGAAACCCCATATCCACACACAGGCACGGCCCACATGGAATCAGCCACCGGGGGGAACTAAAAAGACACGTGACGGGCAGAGGTCTGTATAATTCTGCGGCAGATTCACTCATTTCGAAAGAAGTCTCATAACATAACATAAAATCCACAAATGTTGAGAATTGTTGCCCAGAACTACTGTATGTAACTTTTCTGGTGGAGGGTCCGCTCACTACTTGTCTCCATGGAGATGTTATTGCTTTGCCTGGAATGTGCCACAATATTGTAGACTTGGGCATTTCCATAAAAACAAGCATATGACGCTACCAAGCCAAGTTACAGGTCAGATCTATGCAGAGCTGACCACGTTCACAGTAAGAATGCATGTTTTTCAAGGTATTTTTAAGCATGTTTTTCAAGGTATTTTTAAGCATGTTTTTCAAGGTATTTTTAAGCATGTTTTTCAAGGTATTTTTAAGCATGTTTTTCAAGGTATTTTTAAGCATGTTTTTCAAGGTATTTTCCTGCGCACAGGAATTCCAAGTATTACTAGTCGCAAAAGAATAGTATTTTGTCTTTAGGGAACAAGGAGCAGACCACCCGGCTCATTGAGCTGAGGCGGGACCTGTTCCATTTCGCAGATGGCCATGCGGTCCACGGACTGCACTCAGGGCTGAGCGAGTATGCACCGCCTCGACTGCAGACTGAGACCACACTCCGAACCGTGCACTTTCTGAATTGGGAAACGGCGAACATCGCAGAGTAGTAAGTGTAAATAATGGGTGGGGATTTATGACGATTTATGCAACGAAAGGAGGACAAAACGTAAAAAAGGAGGACACGTGACAGACGGCCGGACAGACAGCTCTAAAACCGGACTGTCCGGACGAAATCCGGACGAATGGTCACCCTAATCATCGCAGAGACAAGCAGGTGAAAGTTACACTGACAACAATGGTCTGCGGGTTTGAATAACAGCATCTCTTAAAGGAGCAGTATGCAAAGTTATTACAGTTAATGAAAAGAAACAAAAAAACAAAAACTAAAATTGACTTCATTAACTGAAATAAATAAAAATGACAGTTAAAAGAAAAAAAAGAAAAAGATAATTAACTGAAACTGTATTGTGTGTTGCAAAACTAACTAAAACTAAATTGCTCTTCGTTTGTTGTTGCCCCCTGAGCACTTGCTGCTACTAGCTTTGCTGCTACTTCTTCATTTACATATTTTGGAGTTGGTAAATTTGAAAGTTTTGGTGTGTATTTTTATTTGTTTTTGCCCTTCAGGCTGCAGCTTGTGGACGGCTTTGGTTGTTGTGGGTTTAAACCTGAATAGATGTTTTAAAATTGTATTTGTTTGTTGTAAGTTTGATAACACAATACTTTCTTTTTGAATCCTGCACTTGACAAATAACCCAAAGTATAACCCAAAAACTAAAACTAATACTAAAACTAATAAAAACTAAACTAAAACTGAGCAGTTTAAAAAATAAATAAATAACTAAAACGATCAGAGCCACCTGAAAAACTAATTAAAACGATCTGAATTAAAGGGAAAAAAGTCAAAACTAACTAAAACTAAACTATACTGAAAAATCCAAAACTATTATAACCTTGGCAGTATGTGACCTGCTTTAGGGTTTAAAAGAATTACAACTGAACCTGTGTCTCCAGAGCCTTCACCTGCAGATAGAGACATCCAAGTTTGTCTCATTCTCAGTACAGTGGTACCTCACCTTACGAATGACCCAACAAACGAAAATTTCAAGTTACGAAACGCCTTCACGGTAAATTTTGGTCTCTAGATACGAAAGAAAATTCAAGTTACGAAACGCGAAATCTCAAAAATTCAAATAATGCGCACTCAGCCATACACATTATAGCTTTTTCTCAGACTGGATTTAAACCCCTCTCACACCTGTCCCCCGTTCAAACACCCAAACCCCCACAGATTCCCAACAAAACGTATCAATAGTGAAGTGTGGGGGGAAGCGGGAGGGAAGAGAAGACTGCGCGCGGACATGTGTGATAGCGCAGCATGACACGGCGCGGAGCTGCCAGCAGGTCCAGACCAAGGTCTAAACCTGGACTGGACCAGGACTAAACCTGGACCAAACCAGGACCAAACCCGGACCAAACCAGGACCAGACCAGGACTAGACCAGACCAGGACTAGACCAGGTGGATTATTTCCTGATTTCGTTTCGAGTCACAGCTGAGGGGAGCAGCGGGCAGGACAGCACGCAGTCTGAGACAATGCAAGAGCCGCGGTGGTCTAGACCTCCTCTAGACCTGACCAGGTCTAGAGGTCTAGAGTAGCCGCGGTGGTCTGGACTAAACCAGGACTAAACCTGGACTAAACCAGGAGGAGCCTAGACCAGATGGACCAAAGCGCCGCGCGTGCGTCCACCCCCTGGCCTCGCCTCGAGCCACAGCCGAGGCGAGCCGCCGCTTGCACGCAAGACCCGCGGCGGTCCAGACCCGCTCCAGACCTGCCCGCGTAAGGTGCTCACAGAGTGGCCTGGATAGAACCGTGAGGTCGGCCTCTTCAAGACCTCCAGGCTGGTGACCGGGACAATCCTCCAGTGTTGTATAAAGTACTGGAAAATCAAACTCAAGTAAAAGTATAGGTACCCCTCCCAAAAATGACTTTGGTAAAAGTCGAAGTCACTGACTGAAATGTTACTTGAGTTAAAGTCTTAAAGTATCTGGAACTTCTTGTACTTAAGTATGACAAGTAATGTAAAAATAAATGTACTCAAGTAAAGTAATTAAAAGTACAAGTAAAAGTATGAAGCAAAGGCAGTCTGAAGCTAACCCTTGCTTTGTTACTTAAATAGCACAAACACACAGCGCTTGTTTAAATTTTTAAAAGTAGACACATGTTAATGTTATTTTTTGTCCTTTTGAACTTGTGTGCCCTTTCTCATTCGTTACACTTCGCCTACAGCTATGCCTTCCCTTGAGCCGGAAAAGCTAGGTAGCCTGTTAGCTCCAACATCGTCAAATACGCTTTGTTTTTTTTGTGATTGTGATTTTAATTTTTTTGTGTTAGTTGAGATCCTGAAGAAGCCACTCCATGTTTCAGATAACATCATTTGTTGCATTAAAAGCATACATTTTGTATTTTAAATTGGCTTGTTTTTCGGAAAGAAAAGGGTGTGTGTATAAATCACCATAATTAACCAACGATCACATAACACCCTGCCTTTACTCAACAAACCACAATCGTCCTTTTAGCTGACAAATCCCCGCACATTAACATCTGTATTTCTCCCATTTGAATACATTTGCTCAATTGTTGGAGTTTTTGTCTCTAAAGACGCAATTAACTCAAGTTTTACGATCACACCCAGATGCCTCATCTTCTCAAAACGACTGATATCTAAAATAACAAAGCCATCCCTTATTCTTTATGGACAGGTGTGAGTGCGCCGGAGGACCATACCTCACAGATTTCCACAGAGGCCATGTGAAGCGCGATGATTCTGTTCAATAAAAGCACTGAAGCTAATCCCAAAGATTTTTACAATTGTGAATTTTTCAGAGTTTGCAGACAGATGTGCATTTTCAGTTGGTGTGGAAGCGTGTTCCAATCAGAAGGGGGTCACTGGTGCATCTTTGATTTCTTTGTCTTTGTGTTTCATTTCTGAGACTGGAGGTAAGAATAAGAAGGGCATCTGACGTAAAATTAAAGATTTAAAGTGCGTATGACAGGTTAGACCAGGGGTGGGCAAACTTTTTGACTCGTGGGCCACAAAGGGTTCTAAAATTTGACAGAAGGGCCAGACCAGGAGCAGCTGGATTTAGTGTTTTGGTAAAAACACTAAAAATAACATGGGATAGGTAGAAAACATGTGCTTTATTTGAATGTCCATCTTCAAGTTCCACAGTGTTATTTATTAAGCTATTTATTAAAATGACTCTTAAAACACAGAAAATTAAATTAATAAAATACAGCTTTAAAAAAAAAAAAAAAAATACTAATAGTTACTATTTTAAAGCACTGAAAGTTCTGTTCTCCTTCAGGTTTTTATCATCACCACTCTCCTCCTGACTGTGTTTTTTTTTTTTTTTTCAAAAACAGAAGGAGATGCAGATCAGTTTCATATTATTATCATAAATGATAAAAGGAGAAGTTCAATTTGTTATTATCATATTATTTCTGCATCAAATGGAGATATTAGGTAAAAGCAGCGGCTTGTGTCAACATTAACCTGTGCAGTAAACCGGGACTAAACCAGGACTAAAACAGGACTAAAACAGTACTAGACCATGATTAAACCTGGACTAGACCAGGACTAGACAAGGACTAGACCAGGACTAGACCAGGACTAGACCAGGACTAGACCAGGACTAGACCAGGACTAGACCAGGACTAGACCAGGACTAGACCAGGACTAGTGCTAATCAAACAGTTTGTTCTCCTTTTTCCCCCAAATTAGAATCGATTAGACATTAACAAAGGTTCATTAATATAATTTTTTCAAGTTCGGTGGGCCGGATTAAAAAGCTTAACGGGTCGCATATGGCCCCCGGGCCGTAGTTTGCCCATGCCTGGGTTAGACCACTGTCCTTTGGGTCTGTGTCTGCAAATTTAGGTTCTTGTGATGTCATGTGGTAGTACAGGAAATGCTCCACTGTGTTTTTAAACTTCACCTTCACCTAAACTTCACATACACCTTCACTAGAATCATTTGGGTGATTTCAGCACTGGAATTGCTCATTTCTACTCAACAAAAGGTAACTGTTAACATGAAAACTACCACTGCATGACATCATAAGGTGGAACAGAACATTTTGAGCATAATAGTCCAATGAGGTTCATTTGGTTTCCCATCATTTTTGTTTGTATGTTCTTTTTTCAGACCAAGGGTTTGTTTTCATACCTGACAATTTGGACTTTCTCAGAGTGATCACGTGATGTTGCTGTGACGTGTCTGGTCGAAATACGGAAACATGCCAATGAGACTATATATGGCATTCGTTGTGACGCTACGTGGAAATACAGGAAGTGATCCACTGTGTTTTTAAACTCCGCCTTCAATAGAATTATTTGAATGATTTGAGCCCTGGAATTGCCGATCTCTACTGAACTTAAAGGAAAAGTAACGTTTTTTACAATCTGAGCCTTATTTCGGTAATAAAACAAGTTGTTTTACTCGCCCATAGCACTTTGGTGTCATAAGGAGCACTTCCAGAGATGTTTTAGATTTGCTTTAGCCCTAGCGCGACTTCTAGCCATAGCTCGGGGCATATAATATATTCCCCGAGCATGTAATATGCCCCGTGCGGGCTCCAAATAACACAAACTTTAGCACTTTTCAAATCATAGAAGCTCGATGTCTTAGTCTACAATTTCATTTGAGTCAAAAGTGGCCTGTAATCCGAGATTTAGCCATAGTTTACAGCTTTGCGTTTCATGTTTGGGTCCCGGGAGCTGAGAGAACACTCCGCACATGCGCACTGGCGTCCTCATCTACTCGAAACTATGGCTAAATCTTGAAATTTAGCGGAAAGGAACCCATATAATCATTCAATAATTCAATAATACACAGGATATATGTTATCACACACGTACACACACACACACACCTTAGTCCTGGTTTAGTCTTGGTTTAGTCCTGGTATAGTCCCGGTTTAGTCCTGGCTTAGTCCTGGTTTAGACCTGGTTTAGACCTGGTTTAGTCCTGGCTTAGTCTTGGTTTGGACCTGGTTTAGTTTTGGTTTAGTCCCGGTTTAGTCCTGGTTTAGTCTTGGCTTAGTCCTGGTTTGGACCTGGTTTAGTCCTGGTTTAGACCTGGTTTAGTCTTGGTTCAGTCCTGGTTTAGACCTGGTTTAGTCCTGGTTTAGACCTGGTTTAGACCTGGTTTAGACCTGGTTTAGTCCTGGCTTAGTCTTGGTTTGGACCTGGTTTAGTCCTGGTTTAGACCTGGTTTAGTCTTGGTTTAGTCCTGGTTTAGACCTGGTTTAGTCCTGGTTTAAACCTGGTTTAGTCCTGGTTTAGTCCTGGTTTAGTGCCGAAATAGATGCAGAAATAATCTGATAATATGACTCACCCATAAGAATGCGGTCAGATCCATTCTAACAGTTTGCCGTGTTGTCTTTAATAATCCGGAGCTCCGGAGAAAAGGACATAATCCCGAACTTATCCCGTGTCTCGAGGCGAGAGTTCCTTCTTATGTAGCATTAACGTAGGAAGTTAAGGATTCTTCTTCTCTTAGAAATGCCGCGTAAATATCAGGCTCACAGCTGATCGGCGAACAGGCGCAAACACAACAGCGGCAATCGTCATGATTGGCGGGAGCGCGTATCGGTGCGTAATTATGCTGCAACATGATTGGAAGCTGGAGCGCAGTTCGGCCTATGATTGGCTCTTGGGCACTGGCCATTTTGACTTAAAAACGAAATTCGCCAAAAGTTTAGGGATTTTCATGCCTGATTGGTAAAATGCCATAAGGGATGGAAGAAGGGATGCCCGTTTTAGAAGAGTGATGATTTTGACTATTTTTTCCCACAGGGGGGTGAAACCAGGTGAATGAAACCAAACACAGCTCCAGGTCTGTTTTTGGGGAGGCAAAAACATTATAACATGATTTAAAGCTCACAAGAGTCAGTTTTGTGTGATATCGGATCAGAGTTACTCAATTACCTCATACATTCCAGAGCCATCATGGTCATGCTAACAAACAATAGTATGCTAACAGCAGAATTCCTGACAGGAAGGATAAAACGCTGTGCAAATAGATGCAACAGCAGACACACAGCAGACTTATTTGACCTGAAGAGCGGCTTATATAATATATTTGTACTGGGGCAAGAAACATTTTGCTCAAATCGATGGGAAAATTCCAGTTCAGATCATGGCACAACGGTATTTAAGTCAACTCAAATTAGCATAAGCTTCAAGGCAGAGACGTTTCCCTTGTAAACACTGATGAAGTCTGCTGTATTTTCTCTGTAATTATCTACCAGTGTCACGCTGTCCTCTGTGCAGTTTTTATTTAGTGAGACTAATCCCCATGGAAATATAATGGAGACTGTATTCTGTACAGGGCTTATATCTGCAATAACTGTCTCACAAACGCAAAACTAAAAGGGATTTAAAAGGCAAACGTCTACAATCTGGAAAATGTGAAAAAATATATTTACTTCATTTGAAATGGTTTGGACTTAGACTTAGACAAACTTTATTGATCCATAAGGGAAATGACTTGGACACAGTAGCTCGCACATCACAATAGATTATAATCACAAAGAAAAAGTATAAATAATTAGATAATAAGATCATAAAAGATAAGATAATAAAATAAGTAGCAAGGGACTGGTGTCAAAAAAGGTGTAATTATATAAATGTATATGTAGTTTTTTAAAAAAAAAGGCAAAACAATAGAAATATAGTAATATAAATGCATTCTGAGCGTCCTAATTATTCACAGTGATTAGTTCGTAAGTGCGTTTCACAATTTTCAGAGATGAGTGGAGTGGAGTTTACCCCGGCAGTAAAGTTAACAACA
This sequence comes from Paratrypauchen microcephalus, assembly GCA_036785185.1. Classification (NCBI taxonomy): domain Eukaryota; kingdom Metazoa; phylum Chordata; class Actinopteri; order Gobiiformes; family Gobiidae; genus Paratrypauchen; species Paratrypauchen microcephalus. The sequence continues at coordinate 287,660 of JAVJIX010000377.1, forward strand.
ATCATCATGCTAACAGCTCACTCCCTGAAAATCAGACAATAAAGCGCTTTATAGTTATACAGTGGTACCTCACCTTACGAAAGACCCAACAAACGAAAATTTCAAGTTACGAAACGCCTTCACGTTAAATTTTGGTCTCTAGATACGAAAGAAAATTCGAAACGCGAAATCTCAAAAAATTCAAATAATGCACACTCAGCCACACACATTATACGCTTTTCTCAGACTGGATTTAAACTTTTCTCACATTTGTCTCTCGTTTAAACACTCAAACTTTCATAGATTTTCAACAAAATGTATTAATAGTGAAGCGTGGGGGGAAGGGGGAGGGCGGTGTGTGTGTGCGCGCGGACACGTGTGTGATAGCGCAGCATGACCCGGCGCGGGGCACGAGCACGAGACCCGTGCTCAAACCGTGCCAGGTCTAAACCAGGTCTGAACCAGGTCTAAACCAGGATTAGACCACCGCGGCTCTTGCATGCGTCCGTTCATGCGCTCAGACTGCGTGCGGTCTCGAGGGGAGTCCTCGCTGCTCGCCTCAGCCGTGACTCGAAATGAAACCAGGAAATAGACCCGCACGCGGCGCTTTAATCCACCTGGTTTAGTCCAGGTTTAGTCCTGGTCCAGTCCTGGTTTAGTCCAGGTCTAGACCTGGTCCAGTCCATGTTTAGACCTTGGTCTAGACCTGGTATAGTCCACATTTAGTCCTTGGTCTACAGTCTCTACGCAGGACACAGTGTTACACTAAATGTTACACTAAAAAAAAAAAAAAAAACTTGGAACGAATCAGGCTTTTTCCATTGAAATAGCTACTCAACTTACGAAAAATTCACGTTACGAAACCACTTCTGGAACGAATTAATTTCGTAAGGTGAGGTACCACTGTAATTATAGACAGAACACAGCTGACTTATTTTGACCTCAAGAGCTGCTTATGGGCTTAGGAAAAAATCAGGAACGGGATCCTTTTGGTTGGGGGTCCGTCACCTGCTGGTTTCTATGGATACGTCATTGCTCTGTCTGGAATGTTCCACAGTAGTTCCACAGTATCCACATTAAACAGCTCGACTTTACATTTATTCAACTACAGGTGGTTTTATAGCCCCCAAAAAAGATACTCAAAAATATGGCCTGTCCATATTGACCCACTGTCCCACGTGACGTCACAAAATTGTGGCCGCCATTTTGGACATGAAGTGGGATACCACAGCCAACAACACAGCAGAGATCAACGGGACGTTAAAGGACATAGATATCGAATATAGCCATTGCGTTAAGTTACTTCTTATTTCACAATCATGCCGTTGTATTGTTGCGCACCCGGGTGTAGTAATCACCAGCACAGTAGGCAGGATATGTCGTTTTATTGTATCCCAATTACCTGGCCAGCCAAATGATATCTCTCTGTATTTCCTATACAGCGCGATACCATTTGGACACCCTCGCTCCACCCTCGCTCCTCCGGTTAAAAACGGACTCCGCGATTCTGATTCGTTCAAAGATGGTGACGTCAGTGCACCCGCCTTTGCCCGCAACGTCACTCTTAGGCAGCGAGTTCCTCCTCAGTTTTGAATGAAGATGGCGCAATCTCTGATTGGTTCACTTAGCTGTCTGTCTACGCGCAACCGCAGCGCATTCTGGACCAAGCGTTACCAGACTCACAGCTGGTACAGCGATGAGTCATGGATTCTTCCAGGCAAATATCCCAAAGGATCCGGACAGAAGGAGAAGATGCGGCTAATCGCCTGCATACACAACACAGACACTGTTCTTGTTCATTGCCTGGTAGCAGCAAATTTATAACCGCCATGAACAACAGACTAAAAAGTTATGTCAGTGACATTTAATGACATTTAGTTTGTCCAGAGGACCGATATAAAATTAAAAATGTGAACAAACCTTGGCGGTAATGAGATGACGACCACCAGCTCCAGGGACGACCCACTGATAGAGACATGTAACCCAGCCAGATACGAAATATTTGTAAGCATCCAAACTCTTGTATGCCTTCAGGTCACATCCTGTGTATGGCGATGGGTTACTTGTGACATATCTGTACAAATCATGAGGACCGAAGTCTGGTAACGACGAGGTCTTGGTGTACTTTCTCACGTCCGTAAACAATCCGGGCGGAAGCAGGTAGACATCACTATCTAAACCAGCTATTTTCAGCTTTTCAAAATATCTCTCCCTCTGCTCACCCTGTAAATGTGCTGTCTCGCTGGATAGACTTCGTTTAATCCAAATCTTGATCAAACACGTTCATACCGCGGTGATGTTCATGTCCAAAATGGCGCTTGCTTTTACGAAGGTCACGTGTTTGGGAAGCGTCAATACTGAGGAAAAACAATTATTCTGATTGTGAGCAGGGTGGCCTCTTCACAGATCTGACCCCTAACTTGGTCAGGTTTGGTCTCCATAAAGATAAAAAGTTTTAATACCAAACTGTGAAACATTACAGACAAAGCAATAACATCTCCATGGACACACCCTCCACCAGAAAAGTTACACAACACAACCTAATTATCATACAATTGATATACAATCATACAGTAAAAGGTTAGGAGTGTATGCATTTCTGTAAGTAAAGGTAATAAATTGATAAGTGTGTGTGGTGTGTGGAGTTGAATTCCCATAGGCCCCAGATGTGGGAGAGTTTCCATATTGATTAGGTTAAGAGGTTAGATAATAGAGGTGTCACATGAGGAGATGGATTAAGATGTAGAGGTCTGAACTGGGACAGCATATTCTTACACAAAATCAATGCTATATTAGCTTTAGAGCTACTACTACTACTACTACTACTACTACTACTACTACTACAATACACAATACGGATACAAATATAACTTCTACTGCTACTACTGCGGAGAGGCCTGAACTGGGACAGCAAAGCCTTACAATGTTATATTAGCTTTAGAGCTGCTACTACTACTACTACTACTACTACTACTACTACTACTACTACTACTACTACTACTACTACTGCTACTGCTACTGCTGCTACTGCTACTATTACTACTATTACTACTGCTACTGCTACTGCTGCTACTGCTACTACTACTACTATTACTACTACTACAATACAGATACAAATATTATAACTGATAATATTATGGAGAGGCCTTAACTGGGTCAGCAAAGTCTTACACTACTACTACTACTACTACTACTACTACAATACACAATACAGATACAAATATTACTACTGCTACTACTACTACTACTACTACTACAATACACAATACAGATACAAATATAACTTCTACTGCTGCTACTACTGCGGAGAGGCCTGAACTGGGACAGCAAAGCCTTACAATGGCCGTTTCCCAATTCAGCGACGGCACGCTTGTGAGTGTGCACTCGGTCTGTTGTCGAGACGGCGCACACTCGCTCTGTCCTTAATGCACTACGTTTCTCACATGGGCGTCTGCGAAATGGAACAGGTCCCGCCTCAGCTCAATGAGCCGGTTGGTCTGCTCCTTGTTCCCTAAAGACAAAAATATTATTCTATTGCGACTAGTAATACTTGGAATTGGGACATGGCCAATGTTCCCCCTAATTTTTAATGTGTCTGAGCAAACACACAATAACTCCACATCCGAAATGCACCCCCCCCCCCCCCCCCCCCCCCCCCGCGGCTCGCACTTTGCAGATATAAAACAAAAATGACCCCGCGGCTGAATAAAAGCTCTTTCATCCCTGATTTACAGTGCGCTGCACAAGTTTTCTTGTGCGCTGAGAATGTGCGAGCAGTGCGCAGCTTAGAGTAAACGCTGGACATGGCGATACTGTAGAATATCCAGCATTACAACAGCAAAGGAAATATAGAAGTGTAAGGGAAAAAGCATGTGAACGGTAATACAGGTGCCGTGATCTATGCCGTTACGGCTACCGTCACACATGTTTAGCGTAGTTTATGAAGAGTTTCATGTAGCATAGTTGTAGGTGAGGTGAACCAGTACGTATATTTTATAATGACGTCGCAACTCTCACTTGTGGATGTTGCTGGCGAGTCGGTCTTTGTAGTCCCGCGCTGTGCATGCTGGGGCTTTTAAGTGTGCGAAGCGTGCATGTTTGCACGCTTGGTCCACGCCCCGATTTCCATGGAAACGACGGCGCCGTTCAGGGCTCGTCTCGACGGTGCAGGTGGAAAAAAACGAATGGAACGGCGCTTGTCGCGCCAGATATGACGCATATCCCGCTCCAAGGACGCTCACACGTGTGCCGTCGGTGAATTGGGAAACGGCCAATGTTATATTAGCTTTACAGCTGCTACTACTACTACTACTACTACTACTACTACTACTGCTGCTACTGCTACTACTACTAATACTACTATTACTACTACTACAATACAGATACAAATATTATAACTAATAATATGGAGAGGCCTTATCTGGGTCAGCAAAGTCTTACACAATACACAATACAGATAACCGCTACTGCTGCTATGACTACTAGGGAGAGACCTATGCTATATTAGCTTTGTGTAAAAGAGGATAGAGCTGCTACTGCTATTGCTACTACCACTTTTCCTTGATCATCCAAAAATAACTACACAACTACTATACCAACAATACGACTACTATTACTTTTCACCCCTACAATTCACAATACAGATACAAATATTATTTCTATTACTACTACTGCTATTACTCATACTCCTAGTCGCACTACTACAGTAACACACTTAACCCTCCCTGTGAGTAAAAGCTTGTGTGATTTTGTCTCCTGTGTGTGGGCTGTATCTTCCTGCAGTTGTTTTACAGAATCGATCTCTCGTCTCATTAGAAACCTCCTCACGTCCTGCTTATTTGTTCAGACCAAATTCAATTTCCTCGCCCTCTCCTCGCTCCTCTTCTCTGCACTCTCTATGACAAGACGAGGAAGCGTGAAGCAGCGTTTCCTGGTTACCGCCAAGAGGAGAGAGGCTTCTGAACAAAACACATGTCAGTAGAAGCTGGAAAGGGATGGGAAAAGTAATTGGAAGATGTAATCATTTTGATTTGTGTTTGAGTAGGTGCATAATCCGAGGTTGTAGAGTCCAGAAGAGGTACTCAAGTAAGAGTAACATCACATTTCTGCAAAAACAAGCTGCTTCTTCAGTTCTGGTCAGATGCTGGTGGACACAGCCTTATATCTAACTACACTGAAACTACTCTGAAACTAACACACCTGCTGCTACAGTAATTGTTTGTTAACTACTGTAGGTCTATGGTGAACTTCCTGTGGTGAAATGCCACTATCAAGACATTTCTGCAAACACCACAAAATCAGTTTTACACTTGCGAACCTCTAATTAGATCATCTTTGTTTTCAATCCAACAAAAGCTAGAAAGATAGATACATTTGGGATTACACAAACCATAAAAATAGTAGAAATTCTATGTTACTATGTGTGTGTGAGTGTTGGCGGGAGGGGCTGACAGTGCACATTGGTAGCCTTTCTTCTGTCCCAGGGAAGATCTGCAATAGTAATTTACCACCACCGAGTGTGGAGTGAATGAATACTGCTATAAAGTTCTTTGTGTGTGTTGAAGCACTACATAAATCCAACACGTTATCAAGAAAAGTCTAAAGTACAAAAACAAAAAAAAAGAGAAATAACCCCTGGGGAGCTCAAAGCCCACCAACTTTGAAGCCCTCACATCCTTAAAGGAAAAGTAACGTTTTTTACAATTTGAGCCTTATTTCGGTAATAAAACAAGTTGTTTTACTCACCCATATCACTTTGGTGTCATATGGAGCATTTCCGGAGATGTTTTAGATTAGCGTTAGGCTAACGCCGTTAGCCTAGCGCGACTTATAGCCATAGCTCGGGGCATTCCCCGAGCATGTAATATGCCCCGTGCGGGCTCCAAATAACACAAACTTTAGCACTTTTCAAATCATAGAAGCTCGATGTCTTTAGTCTACGATTTCGTTTGAATCAAAAGTGGCCTGTAATCCGAGATTTATCCATAGTTTACAGCTATGCGTTCCATGTTTGGGTCCCGGGAGCTGAGAGCACAGTCCGCACATGCGCACTGGCCTCCTCATCTACTCAAAACTATGGCTAAATCTCGGATTACAGGCCACTTTTGACCAAACGAAATTGTAGACTAAAGACATCGAGGTTCTAACGCTAATCTAAAACATCTCCGGAAATGCTCCATATGACACCAAAGTGCTATGGGTGAGTAAAACAACTTGTTTTATTACCGAAATAAGGCTCAAATTGTAAAAAAAAACGTTACTTTTCCTTTAAAGTACATTTATTTTTCTCACCGACTTCTGGAAAAATTCAAATAAAAGCACGACAGAGGCTGTGTAATACCTCCGGCCCATCACATGGTTGTTTTCAGTAGAAAAAGGACAGAGACTGAGAGAGCCAAACCCTGAGCCTGGGACAGAGGATAGAGGGCACAGGGCAAAGGACAGAGGGCACAGAACAGAAGATACAGGGCATAGGACAGAAGATACAGGGCATAGGACAGAGGGCACAGGACAGAAGGCCCAAGGCACAGGACAGAGGACACAGGGTAAAGGACAGAGGGCACAGAACAGAGGGCACAGGACAGAGGGCACATAACCTACTTGTTTTGGTGCTTGGAGCCCTGCAGATGTGCGTGGTACTGGGCCACAGAGTTCAATGTCACGCCACAAACTTCACACGAGTAACTCCTCTTCAGACCTGAAACACAGAGAACACCGTTATAAACACATGAAACACACACAAACACATGCAAAAATCACACAGGAGATGGTAGTGTGATCAGTGAAGCACTCGCCCTCTGACCAGATGGTAGCCAGTTCAAATGAGCTGAAAAGAGCACTGTTGTTGTTGCATGAAAAGTCCCTCAGTCGTCCAGGTAGAATCCATGATAAAAGGAGAAGTTCAATTTGTCAACTGGACAAAGTTTGTTTGGTTGAAAACGTTTCGCCGCTCATCCGAGAGGCTTCGTCAGCTCTGGTTCTGATGCTGGTTAGACCCTGTTTATATCTAGCTGCAAGGAGGAGCTCACTACACTGGAAAAGTTCTGAACCAATCCCAGCTAATCTGCTATCTTTTGTTTTCCTCTGGCGTCTCGTTTGGCATATCTATTCAGCCCTCAGATGAGCTCACTACCCTGGAATAGTTCTGTAACTATCTCAACTAATTGCTCCTTTTGTTTTTCGAATGGCGTATAGTTTAGCCTCTCTATTCAAACTGACGACCATCTCCACCCCTCTGCCCCTGACTTGTCTGCCCTAATGCTTTCGTTCGTCTGTTCTGACTTGGTTTAAGAATAAAATTATAAATGGGAGACAAGTTATGTCTAACTCCCCCATTTCTGTTTAACGACGGATTCTCTTTTTGGACAAAAATAGCCTCTTTAACTCCCCTCTCAAACCAGTTATTTTCCCTGGCTAAGATCTGAACCTCAGAAATGGGGGAGTTAGACATAACTTGTCTCCCATTTATAATTCGATTCTTAAACCAAGTCAGAACAGACGAACGAAAACATTAGGGCAGACAAGTCAGGGGCAGAGGGGTGGAGACGGTCGTCAGTTTGAATAGAGGCTAAACTATACGCCATTCGAAAAACAAAAGGAGCAATTAGTCGAGATAGTTACAGAACTATTCCAGGGTAGTGAGCTCATCTGAGCACTGTTGTTGTTGTTGTTCTGGGGATTGGTGTGATTCCATGAAAATACAAAGTTAACATTCTTTTCTCAATGGAGATAGATATGCCATATGGAGGAATATTAGGGGTAGATGAACATTTCCATGGAAACAGCAGGAGGCAACCCCCACCAGACCAAACAGGAGCCAGTTTTTCAGTGCAGTTCAAGCCCAGTTTTAGTTCTTTTAAAGGTCCCATGACATGAAATTTTCACTTTCTGAGGTTTTTGAATGTTAATGTGAGCTCCCCTACCCTGTTTAGGGCCCCCCCATGGTTAAAAGTTGCGAAATGTCTAAACTGAGCATTTGCGATCCTTTTCTGCGTTAGAAAAAATCAGAGCTCAAACGGGCGATTTTGAACAAGGAAACTTATTGACGTCAGCTCGAAAAAAGAAATGCAAATGCAGTTCCACCCCCGTCTGTCTGTACTCAGCGTCTCTGTAAATCACGCCCAGAGAGTTTGGACTGCGGAGGAGCTACGCAATGTGAAATGCGTTTTTTTATTTGCCTGGAGGAACTTGCGAGTGTTTCTAGGCTCGGAAGTCCTTTATCTGAGCCTGTGGATATCTGAAACAGCAGTGGTTTAATTTTATTTTCTGTGGAAATGTGTTTATTTTTCAATGGAACGCTTCTCATCTCTCCCTCCGCGCAAAAACATGGAAGTGGGTCAGAGCGCACAGGCACAGCTGAAAAGGAAAGAGTGGAGAGTTTGGCCACGCCCCCACCCGCTACTATAGGCCATCTCTGTCCTCCTCATTTGCATTCAAGCAATAACGCCCATAATGGACTGTTCCAGAGTGACATTTATGACTCTTTCTCATCTTATCTCTCTTTCTCATGCACTGAGTGTTGATTTTGAAGAAGGATTCATTTACAGTATTAGGGAACCATTAAGGAGCCATATAAAAGCATCAAGAAGTACCATGTCATGGGACCTTTAAAACTTTCCATTGTATCTTCCATCCATCTCAACACTTCTAAAGACAACTTTGTTTTTCTATGGGCTCTGAGTCGGAGCTATGAGCTGAATGAACCCATTGTCCTGTACTATGTTCTCAGTTCAGTCCTGGTTTAGTCCTAGTTTGGCCCTTATTTAGTTCCGTTTTAGAACTTTCCATTGTATCGTCTTTCCATTGTATGGGCTCTGAGTTGGTTTAGTTCTGGTTCCTTAGTCTACATAGTATCTTCTTTCTATCTTGAGATTTTTATAATGGCCACTTTTGTGTTTATAACACAAAAGTGGAACTAATGAAGATCTGAAATGTCAGAAGTCACATTCCAAGTTTAGTCCTGGTTTAGTCCTGCCTTAGACCTGTCTTAGTCCTGGTTCCAAACTTTCCATTGTACCTTATTTCTATCTTGAGATTTATAATGGCCACTTTGTTTTTCTATGGGCTCTGAGTGGGAGATAAAATGGAGATATGAGACGTCAGGAGCCATAGTTCAGGACATATTTCAACTGCAGCTGTTACTCGTCCTCTCGCCCAATCAAAACAAACCAGATGCAGCACCCATTTCTCTTCATGTCCCCTTTCACCTACAGGTGCCATCCAGGCTGATCTGTTTAGCCCAGGGTGACTCACTCGCCATGCCTCATCCACTCTGCAATTCAGAGTTATGGAAAGAACACATTAGAAGAGATCTGAACCAAGGAACGGAGTCACCCCACAATACACTGAAAATGGGATACAGTCATATTTACTTTTGGTAAGCTGTTAGGATGATTAAAAATCTTGTTTATGCAAATTTACATTGTCAAAGTTGTGTCTCTGTCAAAGCATAGCTGTGTTTGCATCTTTGGTCCATTATCTTTCAGTAATCCTGCAGATTCAGTTCATTTCTTCATTTGTTTTTTGAAAAGGTGCACTCTTAGGGTGCACTCAAACTAAGACTTTAGAACAACTGTGACAAGCACGGACAGCCCATAAAACACGGTAAGTTTGCTCAGTGTGAGCGCAATCAAATAGTGCCCAGCAGGCCTGGACTGGTAATTGGGCATACCGGGCATTTTCCTGGTGGGCCGACAGTCCTAGGGGCTGATGCCCTTCTTCTTTTTTTTTACTTAGAGACTGGCCCTCAATTTAGGACTGAACCAGGACTAAACCAGGACTACATCAGGTCTGAACCAGGACTAAACCAGGTCTGAACCAGGACTAAACCAGGTCTGAACCAGGACTAAACCAGGACTAAATCAGGATTGAACCAGGACTGAAACAGGACTAATCAGGTCTAAATCAGGACTAAATCAGATATGAACCAGGACTAAATCAGGATTGAACAAGAATTAAACCAGGACTAATCAGATCTAAACCAGGACTAAATCAGGACTGAACCAGGACTGAACCAAGACTAAATCAGGTCTGAACCAGGACTAAACCAGGACTAATTATGAGGGGCTGGTCTAAGCCAAAAATGCCAGGGCCATTTTTTTGTCCCAGTCCAGACGTGGTGCCCAGTGCATGGTTGGGACTTTGGCCCAGTTGAAGGAGGTGGGCCAAAGCATGGCACAGTTGCTCATGTACGTGCACATGCACAACTTTACTATATCAGGTGCGCTGATGTTACTTATAAGAGGAAAACAGTGAATAAAGTCCACTCTAAACATACACAGTGAATCCACACTTAATTTCAATATGGACTGTGGACAGAGCCAGAAGCTTTGCAGCCTCTCGTCTCTGTCTGTCCTCACTCCTCTGTTTTTATAAACTCATGGAGGAGTGCGTATCGCAGCAGGACTCTTATCTGCCTCACTATTTAATAGATATTTCTTGCCGCTGGACTTATTTTCTCCACTAAAAGCTTTAAGTCTGCTGCATGTAAACAAACAGAGGCCATGGCCCGGTTCGGTTGTGCAAGTGTGAGTGCGGGCCATAGAACCCTGAGCAATCGTGCTTGAGCATGGCACAGTTATAAAGTCCTAGTGTGAGTGCGCCCTGACTTTTTTGGTTGAGGGTGTATTTTCTTGTTTCCATGAAGATGTTATTTCTTTCGCCTGAAATGTTTCACATCATGGTTTTAAACATTAATGTCCTATATATATATGTGATGCACCATGGACTTCAAGCCCGCAAGTCAGCATTACAGATTCTCAGAAAATGCATTTTTTGTGGGTTTTTTTTTCAAAATGTGTGATTTTCGTTTTTTCTCACGCACCACCCCGCTCAAAACTTGAGAGCCCTGATTACAACATGGATCATAAAAAATATAGGTCCTTTAAAGGTCCCATGACATGGTACTTCTTGATGCTTTTATATGGCTCCTTAATGGTTCCCTAATACTGTAAATGAATCCTTCTTCAAAATCAACACTCAGTGCATGAGAAAGACACATGTACAGAGTCAGAGTCAGAAAATCTCTCTCTGAACAACTCGTTCTGGGCCTTGTTGCTTGAATGCAAATGAGAAGGACAGAGATAGGTTAGAGGAGCGGGTGGGGTGGGGGGGCAAATGCGCGGCTGGTTCCTTGTTTTAGCGGTGCGCTGTGTGCTGGCCCCACTTCCGTGTTTTAAGAGCGGAGGAAGAAAGGAGAGCCTTTTCAATGAAAAAAACACATTTTCACAGAAAATAAAATTAAACCACTGCTGTTTCAAAGGTCCAGAGGCTCAGATAAAGGACTTCCGAGCCTAGAAACAGCCGCACGTGCCTCCAGGCAAATAAAAAAACGCATTTCGCATTGCGTAGCTCATTCGCGGTCCAAACTCTGGGCGTGATTTACAGAGACGGTGTGTAGACATCCAGACGGGGGGGTGGAGCTGCATTTTTCGATGTGACGTCACATAGTTGCCTTGTTCAGAATTGCCCGAGCTGTGTTTTTTTCAAATGCAGAAAAGGATCGCAAATGCTCAGTTTAGACATTTCGCAACTTTTAGCCATGGGGGGGGGGCCTAAACAGGGTAGGGGAGCTCACATTAACGTTCAAAAACCTCAGAAAGTGAAAATTTCATGCCATGGGACCTTTAACAAAATAAAGGCATTGCCATTTTTCGTCAACATTATGATTGCTACAAGTAACAGCTAGAATTACACCAAATTTCACAATACTCTAACCTGCCATGTACTTCAATAGACTATCAAGAGAAAACCAATGTCTGACTGCCATTGTGCCCTTGAGCAAGACACTTTCCTACGTTTAGGGGCCCATGAGGCACAGAATGGCAGCCACTTCCCCAATGATGTAATAGTGAAAAAAAAGTCCTCCCATTAGTAAGTTCACCAATTTGCCCCCGACAGTGTGGTCCTGGTGGGGTGCAGGCTAATTACTTCCAAATCAGTGAGTGGTTACACTTTTGGAGGATCCAGTGATTCGCAGAAGTTCGTACCCGCGGCGGTGAGGCACAGTTGGCCAAGTCCGGTGCCTGTGCCAGGAGCCCTCAGAGCGAGAAGTCTAAACACCCAAATGTTTGTGAGGTGTGGGGGAGGAGCAGTGAATATTCAGGGTTTATCTGGTACATTGCTTCTGATTTGAGTTGGGTTCTATGTGCAAATGGTGAAGATGGAAACTACTGCACCTCATAATAACTCAATCATGTTCTGTTTTTATTTGATTAAACCAGGAAGTCCCACTGAGCACCCAACACACTCAATACACAACAACAAAAGTTTTTTGTAAATGATTCCAAGACCATGGAGCTGTGTAAGAAAAGGCAGATTTTCCAGCTCTGTGAGGCACCAACGGACGCTGTTCTAGGACTAATAAAAATACTGCAACAAATATAATATAATTTATAATAGAGATGGACAATATGGGAAAAATTATATGAATAAATCTCAATATTCAGTTCAATCTTCTTCTGTCTTATCCACAAAACATGTGCACATGCTCTACTGCTATCTGCAAAAACGTGTGACGTCCATGCACTAAATGAGGTCTTAAGTTTCACTCACAAATGGTTTACTTTCCATAACTTGGATTATAATGATCAGAAGCACCAGAGGAGAGAAAGAGGAGAAGAAGGCAGAGGAAGACACTGGTCAAATTGTGAAGTCAACGGTTTTAAGTCAAAACCTGTGAAAGGCAGAGTCACTGAGGACAATTAAGGAGACAAAGAGACTGTGGACCAAACTCAGAGCTTTCACCTAAACAACAGCGTAACCCCTCTTCGGCACCGTGCGCTTTTACTGCCACAGGACTGCCCAAAATTTATACCAAGATATACTGATCTGTCAATTTTGAGCACAGCTAAAATCTGTAATATTGCTTTTTAAAAAATATTTTTTTCATTTTTATTTTGCAAGTTACAAAAGGAATACATTTGGTCCAACATAAATTTGACTTAAAGATCCCATGACATGGTACTTCTTGATGCTTTTATATGGCTCCTTAATGGTTCCCTAATACTGTAAATGAATCCTTCTTCAAAATCAACACTCAGTGCATGAGAAACAGAGATACGATGAGAAAGAGTCATAAATATCTCTCTCAAACTCTTTATTCTGGGCGTTGTTGCTTGAATGCAAATGAGGAGAAAAGAGCTGGCCAATAGTAGAGGGTGGGGGCGTGGCCAAACTCTCCACTCAGAGCTCAGAGCCCGCAGCTGATCAATTTCCTTGTTTTTGCACGGGGGGAGAGATTTGAAGCGTTCCATTGAAAAATAAACACATTTCCACATAAAATAAAATTAAACCACTGCTGTTCAAAGGTCCAGAGGCTCAGATAAAGGACTTCCGAGCCTAGAAACACTCGGACGTGCCTCCAGGCAAATAAAAAAAACGCATTTCGCATTGCCTAGCGCATTCGCAGTCCAAACTCTCTGGGCGTGATTTACAGAGACGCTGAGTACAGACAGACGGGGGTGGAACTGCATTTGCATTTCTTTTTTCGATCTGACGTCAATAAGGTGCCTTGTTCAAAATCGCCCGTTTGAGCTCCAATTTTTTCTAACGCAGAAAAGGATCGCAAATGCTCAGTTTAGACATTTTAACCATGGGGGGGGGGCTAAACAGGGTAGGGGAGCTCACATTAACGTTCAAAAACCTCAGAAAGTGAAAATTTCATGCCATGGGACCTTTAAAGATGCATTCAACCTTTCAATCTTCATGGAAACCAAACCAGACCAAGTTACAGGTCTGATCTATGGAGCGACCCCGCTCACAGTCAGAATGCCTGTTTTACAAGGTATTTTTGAGCTATAAAACTAGACTTTGGGCCTGAGGCTGTAACAATAGGTTTTTTGCTGTCAAAGCACCAGAAACTTTAAACCCTGAACTAAGATCACATTTGAAGGCTTTCACTTAAAGGTCCCATGGCATGAAATTTTCACTTTCTGAGGTTTTTGAACGTTAATGTGAGCTCCCCTACCCTGTTTAGGCCCCCCCCCATGGTTAAAAGTTGCGAAATGTCTAAACTGAGCATTTGCGATCCTTTTCTGCGTTAGAAAAAATCAGAGCTCAAACGGGCGATTTTGAACAAGGAAACTTATTGACGTCAGATCGAAAAAAGAAATGCAAATGCAGTTCCACCCCCGTCTGTCTGTACTCAGCGTCTCTGTAAATCACGCCCAGAGAGTTTGGACTGCGGAGGAGCTACGCAATGCGAAATGCGTTTTTTTATTTGCCTGGAGGCACTTGCGAGTGTTTCTAGGCTCGGAAGTCCTTTATCTGAGCCTGTGGATATCTGAAACAGCAGTGGTTTAATTTTATTTTCTGTGGAAATGTGTTTATTTTTCAATGGAACGCTTCTCATCTCTCCCTCCGCGCAAAAACACGGAAGTGGGTCACAGAGCGCACAGGGCACTGCTGAAAAGGAAAGAGTGGAGAGTTTGACCACGCCCCCACCCGCTACTATAGGCCATCTCTGTCCTCCTCATTTGCATTCAAGCAACAACGCCCATAATGGAGGCATTAAGGAGCCATATAAAAGCATCAAGAAGTACCATGTCATGGGACCTTTAAGGACTTTTGGTCATTTGTTTGAGGTTCAACATATTTTTTGTTTTTTTTTCCCCCATCGAGTTATACAGGCCCTTGCACTCCATATAAAACTATGACATCAAATCCTTGAACGCGTACCTCCAAACCCAAACTAGATACACGTCATGCTAGCACTGTTATGGATACATCCTTTACTCCATTTGTTATCCATTCAGAATCACTTTAAAAATCCTTCCATCACCCTCTCCTCTCCTTCTTCCATCACCCCATCCCGTCGCTGACCCATGGCTGCGTCAAGGGATACTGAAACCAAATTGAAATCTCCACTTTGACAGGCCGTTATTGTGCACCTTATCAAATGGAAAGGTTACAGTTTTCCCCATTGTTCTCCCAGGAATTCTACCCTGTTTTAAAAAAAAAAAAGAAGAAGAAGAAGAAGATCAGGAAACAGCTGTGGTTGACAGTAAAGAAGTTAAAAATAAAAATAAAAATGTACAAAAAACGTTAGTAAATTTTGGCACAAAGGCAGGCAATTAATCATACATTGTCCTAAGAATACCTTATACATCAGAAGGATAGAGGCGAGACAGTGAATAATGTGGTACAGTGGAGGAACAGTGACTATACGGTACAGAGGGGGGTTAAGGCCACAGCTGTTTATCTGCAACACAACAAAATGCAAGTGGAACATACAACTGTACAACTCACCTTTATCTAACAGATAACCCTGTTTCTTTCAATCATCAAATCATTTTTGAACCATTTTCCTTCCAGCCTCTTGTGTATAACTGTACCGTACTATATTTCTGTTTTTTACTTTACTTGTGCATATACAGTGGTACCTCACCTTACAAAAGACCCAACAAACGAAAATTTCAAGTTACGAAACGCCTTCACGTTAAAGTTTGGTCTCTAGATGCGTGAAAAGTCCCTCAGTCGTCCAGGTAGAATCCATGATCAAAGGAGAAGTTCAATTTGTCAACTGGACAAAGTTTGTTTGGTTGAAAACGTTTCGCCGCTCATCCGAGAGGCTTCGTCAGCTCTGGTTATTGTACTGGTTAGACCCTGCTTATATCTAGCTGCCGGGAGGCGTGTCTGACAATGACAAAAGCTCTGCAAACGATCCCCCTAATCTGTCTCAAAGAGACAGATTAGGTTATTGTAGCTCTGGTTATTGTACTGGTTAGACCCTGCTTATATCTAGCAGTTAGACCCTGCTTATATCTAGCTGCCGGGAGGCGTGTCTGACAATGACAAAAGCTCTGCAAACGATCCCCCTAATCTGTCTCAAAGAAACGCCTTCACGTTAAAGTTTGGTCTCTAGATGCGTGAAAAGTCCCTCAGTCGCCACTTTTCTCAAAGAGACAGATTAGGGGGATCGTTTGCAGAGCTTTTGTCATTGTCAGACACGCCTCCCGGCAGCTAGATATAAGCAGGGTCTAACCAGTACAATAACCAGAGCTGACGAAGCCTCTCGGATGAGCGGCGAAACGTTTTCAACCAAACAAACTTTGTCCAGTTGACAAATTGAACTTCTCCTTTGATTTGGTCTCTAGACCAAGTTACGAAACGCGAAATCTCAAGCCACACACATTATACGCTTTTCTCAGACTGGATTTAAACTTTTCTCACATTTCTCTCTCGTTTAAACACTCAAACTTTCATAGATTTTCAACAAAATGTATTAATAGTGAAGCTGGGGGGAAGGAGGAGGGCGGTGTGTGTGCGCGCGGACACGTGTGATAGCGCAGCATGACCCGGCGCGGGGCTGCGAGCAGAGACCCGTGCTCAATCCGTGCCAGGTCTAAACCAGGTCTCAACCAGGTCTAAACCAGGATTAGACCACTGTGGCTCTTGCCTGCGTTCCTTCATGCGCTCAGACTGCGTGCGGTCCCGAGGGGAGTCCTCGCTGCTCGCCTCAGCGGTGACTCGAAACAAAACCAGGAAATAGACCCACATGCGGTGGTTTAGACCTGGTTCATACCTGGTTTAGACCTGGTTTAGACCTGGCACGGTTAAAGCACGGGTCTCTGCTCGCAGCACCGCGCTGGGTCATACGATCTACGGTCTACGATTTCGTTTGGTCAAAAGTGGCCTGTAATCCGAGATTTAGCCATAGTTTCGAGTAGATGAGGACGCCAGTGCGCATGTGCGGACTGTGCTCTCAGCTCCCGGGACCCAAACATGAAACGCAAAGCTGTAAACTATGGATAAATCTCGGATTACAGGCCACTTTTGATTCAAACGAAATCGTAGACTAAGACATCGAGCTTCTATGATTTGAAAAGTGCTAAAGTTTGTGTTATTTGGAGACCGCTCGGGGAATATATTATATGCCCCGAGCTATGGCTAGAAGTTGCGCTAGGCTAACCACAAATCTAAAACATCTCTGGAAATGCTCCATATGACACCAAAGTGCTATGGGTGAGTAAAACAACTTGTTTTATTACCGAAATAAGGCTCAAATTGTAAAAAAAAACGTTACTTTTCCTTTAAGAATGTGGTTTTGGTCACCTGAAAGTTTGTGTTGATTCAAACTGAGTCTTTTAACCCTGAGCAAAGACCAAACCATTCTGAGCTTCCCACTGCATTTACCACTTCGAAATCTAGAAGAATGTGGTTTTTGCAGCGTTTTTGGCCACAACTTTATCATCACTACATCAAAATGACAACAATGAAAAAAGTCTGTGTAATGCTTAAGTCCAGGTAGGATCCATAGCAAAAGACAAGTTAATTTCTGTCAACTGGACACATGTTTTAGAACGAAGATGAAGACTGGGGTCCTGTGTTGCTCTCTTGTCTGAGTTGTACATCCTCTTATGAAGTGGCTGTTTAGTTTCCCCAATGTAATGCTCAGTGCAGTTTTTGGAGTAGACCACATTGCTTTGTTTGTGGCTTAGAAGAAAAACACAGCCTTGTATGACTATAGAAGTAACAACTCTTTCCTGAGGAGGAGTGGGACCCATCCCTCAGAGGTGCAGCATGGGAGTGTGTGATGCAGATGTGATTGGATGAGCTGAGTTCTGTTTGTTTTGGCTTTTGACTCCAGGGCTTTTATTTATGAAGCAGTAAGCCTGAGGGCAATCACATCAGTGCCACATGACAGGAGCAACAGGAGCACAAGGAGAGCAACAGGAGGAACCAGTCATTAGTCTGTCTACATCTCAAAACTAGTTTTCAAGTTAACAGCTACTTTTTATCTTAAAGGAAAAGTAACGTTTTTTTTTACAATCTGAGCCTTCTTTCGGCAATAAAACAAGTAGTTTTACTCACCCATAGCACTTTGGTGTCAATTGGAGCAGTATCGCAGAACTTATGTTGAGCCGTTCTGTTCTACTAATGATCCCGTATCCGTTAGCGTGAGTGCTCGGGGCATTACTTTGTGGTCTCCAAATAACACAAACTTTAGCACTTTTCAAATCACAGAAGATCGCTGTGTCAGCGTAGACTTTTAGTGGATTCCAAAACGGCCTGAAACCCGATATCCAGCTATAGTTTCATTTGATGACGTCATCAGAGAGGACAGTGCGCATGCGTGAACTCAGCTGTTTTGTAAACACCGCTAGTCCGAAAGAAGCTAACACCGCTCTGAACTTTACTTTTCTGTTGCGATATCGGGTTTCAGGCCGTTTTGGAATCTACTAAAAGTCTACGCTGACACAGCGATCTTCTGTGATTTGAAAAGTGCTAAAGTTTGTGTTATTTGGAGACCGCAAAGCAGTGCCCCGAGCACTCACGCTAACGGATACGGGATCATTAGTAGAACAGAACGGCTACAACATAACTTCTAAGAAACTGCTCCAATTGACACCAAAGTGCTATGGGTGAGTAAAACTACTTGTTTTATTATTTTATTATTATTTACCTTTATTTAACCAGGAAAAAAAGTCCCATTGAGATTCAAAGATCTCTTTTTCAAGGGAGTCCTGGCCAAGAGGCCCACACAATACAACTCACAAGACGACAATTAAATATAAGGTCAACACAGATAAAATGTTAAAACAATTAGAAACACAATACGACTCACCAGACAACAAATAAATCTAAAATCAACACAAATAAAATGATGAAAAACAGTTTAAAAACATTGGCATATCATCGATTGAGTTTCCAGGTCCTTTAAAAGAGTATTAAAAGAAGCCATAGGTACGAGTGTTTGAAGTTTTAAAACTCTCTGCAAAGAATTCCAGTCTGCTGGAGCACGATACTGAAAACACAGTTTTCCTTTTTCTGTTCTCACAGTAGGAACCAACAACGTGAAAACATCCTGAGAACGTAAATTCTGGGGTCCGTCAGGCCTCCGCTGAAGATACACACTGAGGTATTGAGGGAGCAGCCGAAAGAAGGCTCAGATTGTAAAAAAAAAAATGTTACTTTTCCTTTAATTCCATGGCGGAAATCATCCAAATGATTCTAGTGAAAGTGTGTGGAGTTTAAAAACACAGTGGAGCACTTCCTGTATTACCACATGACATCACAAGGTGGAACAGAGTATTTTCAGTTTGAGAGAAGAACTCCTAAATGTGCAGGGTTTGTGTGCTAAACATGTGTGAATGAAACAAAACACAACTCCAGCTTTTCTCCATGGAGATGTTACTGCTTTTTCTGAAATGTTTCACAGTATGACATTGCTATCTTCATGGAGACCAAACCAGAACAAGTTACAGGTCAGATCTGTGGAAAGGCGACCCCGCTCACAGCCAGAAAGTCTGTTTTTCTAGGTATTTTTGAGCTATAAAGCCACCTGTAATTGAATATACATAAGGTAGAGCTGTTTAATGTCATACTGAGGAACATCTGAAGCAGAGCAAAGGCATATCCATAGAAACAAAAGGTGATGGACCCTCGACCAAACTCCATGTTCCATACTTCATAGTCAATGTCATCATTATACATTATTAGCTAGACAACCCAGCGCACCTGCTGGCCTTGGCCTCTCTCCCCTGGTGTTAGCTGTTGTCTTGAGTAATGGCCGAACCCTCCTCTCTGTGGTAAATCTCATCTGTCTGGGGCTAATTGAGAGCTATTGGCTGGGCCGGGGAGGAACACAGCGTTAGGCTCATGGATCAGCAGGTTTACGAGCTGATGCTGAATTAAGTAGCCAAACATATGCTACAAGGACTTTAGATTTTATGAGTTTAGATCACCCCCTCCTGGTGTGGGGTAGAAGACTGTACTGGAAAATTCTGAGGAGCAGGGGGTGGGTGGGGGGTCGAGAGCAGTAGTCGAGTTGTAAAATGAAACCAGAGGGGATGGTGAAATTTTTCATTTATGTGGGGGCAGGGCAGAATTAGAAGGTACTTTGTTAAAATGGAAATGCTTTTATAACAAAAAGTCCATATTATCATTCAATAATTCAATAATGCACAGGATAATATGTTATCACACACAGTCTTGGTTTAGTCCTGGTTTAGACCTGGTTTAGACCTGTTTTAGTCCTGGCTTAGTCTTGGTTTAGACCTGGTTTAGTTTTGGTTTAGTCCCGGTTTAGTCCTGGTTTAGACCCGGTTTAGATCTGGTTTAGTCTTGGCTTAGTCCTGGTTTAGACCTGGTTTAGTCCTAGTTTAGACCTGGTTTAGTCCTGGTTTAGTCTTGGCTTAGTCCTGGTTTAGACCTGGTTTAGTCCTGGTTTAGACCTGGTTTAGTCCTGGTTTAGTGCCGGGTTAGTCCTGGTTTAGTCCTGTTTTAGACCTGGTTTAGTCCTGGTTTAGTCCTGGTTTAGACCTGGTTTAGTCTTGGCTTAGTCTTGGTTTAGACCTGGTTTAGTCCTGGTTTAGTCCCAGTTTAATCCTGGTTTAGACCCGGTTTAGTCCTGGTTTAGTCTTGGCTTAGTCCTGGTTTAGACCTGGTTTCGACCTGGTTTAGTCCTGGTTTAGTTCTGGTTTAGACCTGGTTTAGTCCTGGTTTAGTCCAGGTTTAGTCCTGGCTTAGTCCTGGTTTAGACCTGGTTTAGTCCTGGCTTAGTCCTGGTTTAGACCTGGTTTAGTCCTGGTTTAGACCTGGTTTAGTCTTGACTTAGTCTTGGTTTAGACCATGATGTGATTCATATTTTTACTTGCAGGTCCTATATTACACCAAATTGACTCTTGTAATGTTTAAGCAGTGTTAGAAATACACCTGGAGTTGTGTTTTGTTTCATTCACACATTTCTGTAAGCCTGGTTTATTAGTCTAAATGGCGTCAAAATAGGTTCATAATACACACGCATAAAACATGCATTTGGTGCGTACTCTATTATTTCACACACATAGATATCAACTGCGAGCGAGCAAATTATCCAGATGATTCTTGTGAAAGAATATGGAGTTAAAAAACAGAGTGGAGCACTTCTTATTACTGCATGACATCACAAGGTGGAGGAGAATGAGGAGAAATCTGTGACCTGCATGCAAAATAACCACTAGGGGCAGACAGACCCTTGAAAAGACAACGAGCTTTGTCAAAGTTTATTTCTGCTCACACGAGATTCATTTCTGCTCTCTTGAAGTTGTTTTCTGTTCACTCGCGCAAGGTGGATTTCTGTTCCCCCTAAGTAACCATGACAACAAAATATTTGTGCTTA
This sequence comes from Paratrypauchen microcephalus, assembly GCA_036785185.1. Lineage (NCBI taxonomy): Eukaryota > Metazoa > Chordata > Actinopteri > Gobiiformes > Gobiidae > Paratrypauchen > Paratrypauchen microcephalus. Next base: position 308,739 of record JAVJIX010000377.1, read on the forward strand.
AACACTAACAGTGATCGGACTACAGACGCTCCTCGACATACGAACATTCGATTTACGAACATTCGGAGTTACGAACAGGGTCGAAAATTTAAAAAAAAAAGTTAAATGTTTGGGCAAAAGCGCTGTACATGTACGCAAGTGAGTTTTTGTATTTAGCGCCTATTCCGACTTGCGGGTACAGTACGTAGTGCATATTTCCGCCGCTGACGCACGGGCAGGGCGCTGCGCAGCATCCCCCAAGCGTCATGCCCACTCAGTAGAAGTGTTCAGAACTTCAACTGAGTGGGCGTACTACGGTGTTACTACGGTGCGGTGTTACGAACTTTGTTGTTTTTCTTGCATGCGTACAGTAATCCAATATGGTTGGTGAAAAGCGAAAAGCTTCTAGTGAAGCTTCTGTGAAAAAGCGGCAAGCCATCTCATTTGAAAAGAAGGTGGCGATAATAAAGAAACTTGATGCTGGTGAGAAGATGGTGAATGTGGCACACGCGTACAACGTGAACCGTTCGACAATTGGTACGATATATAAACAAAAGGACCGCATAATGGAGCATGTGAAAAGTGCAGCGGGTATGCAATCCACCATCATAAGCAAGAAGAGAGGGAAACTCATGGAAGAGATGGAGAAACTTCAGTGAGAAGGCCATATCGCTTTTTAAGGCTAAGGCAGGAGAAAGTGCTGCGGAAGAAACCTTTTCTGCCAGCCATGGCTGGTTTGCACGTTTTAAGAGGGCAAATCTTTCCCCAAGAGCTCAAGGAAAATAGGAGGTATCATGCACCACGTTGTGCAACAGGGGAACTCCCTTCCCGGTGCGTAACTGGGATTCCCCTGGCAGCGTGCTGCGTGATACGGCTGTATTCTTACGCACTGGAAAATAGTTCCCACCCAAAATGACCAAGTCAAGCTCTCCGTGTTGCACATTTATTTGCACTCGATATGAATGCGCACTACACACAAAGTAATTGGGAAACGCATCGAGCAAATTAATTCCTTTTGGCCGAAATCTTTCTCTGGCGACGTTAGACTCCAGTCTAAGGCGGAGGAGCTGCAGATACCGCGGCGGTCAGTGGCGACAGACTCGGACAATGGCTGGGTGAGCAAAAACGCTTTCCACCACTTATTTTAGTCTCTGGACTGTGGGGAGATGCCCAAATTTGACCTGGGGGTGGCATATTTAAAGATCCCATGACATGGTACTTCTTGATGCTTTTATATGGCTCCTTAATGGTTCCCTAATACTGTAAATGAATCCTTCTTCAAAATCAACACTCAGTGCATGAGAAACAGAGATAAGCTGAGAAAGAGTAATTTTTCTGACTCTGAACACTCTATAATGGGTGTTGTTGCTTGAATGCAAATGAGGAGAAAAGAGCTGGCCAATAGTAGAGGGTGGGGGCGTGGCCAAACGCTCCGCTCTCTGCTCTGAGCGCTCTCTGATCCATTTCCTTCTTTTTGCACGGGGGGAGAGATTTGAAGCGTTCCATTGAAAAATAAACACATTTCCACATAAAATAAAATTAAAGCACTGCTGTTCAAAGGTCCAGAGGCTCAGATAAAGGACTTCCGAGCCTAGAAACACTCGGACGTGCCTCCAGGCAAATAAAAAAAATGCATTTCGCATTGCCTAGCGCATTCGCAGTCCAAACTCTCTGGGCGTGATTTACAGAGACGCTGAGTACAGACAGACGGGGGTGGAACTGCATTTGCATTTCTTTTTTCGATCTGACGTCAATAAGGTGCCTTGTTCAAACTCGCTCGTTTGAGCTCCGTTTTTTTGTAACGCAGAAAAGCATCGCAAATGCTCAGTTTAGACATTTCACAACTTTTAACCATGGGGGGGGCCTAAACAGGGTAGGGGAGCTCACATTAACGTTCAAAAACCTCAGAAAGTGAAAATTTCATGCCATGGGACCTTTAAACATATAATAACGACTTACGAACAAATTCACCTAACGAACGGGTGTCCGGAACGTAACTCGTTCGTAAGTTGAGGAGCGTCTGTACTGCGTTTTGTGTTAATGCAGAATATCTGAAATAAACAATTCAGACCTCCAGAATTCACTCACGGAGCTGCAGAGGCACTAGCAGTGATTGAATAAAGCTTTCTTCTGCCATGTTCTAACGTTGTTCCCTCATCAAAAACATGCCTGAAGAGGTTTTAGAGGTCATCCATGTACTAGTATGTGTGTAAAAATCGTGAGTTTGCCCAGCCTTACTTATAGTTTATGAGATGTTCTGTATATTTGATGTTACACTCTTGTCCACTCTGTGCCAAGACAATGCACAGGCAGCATGTTTTAGGCACTTTAATTTTCATGAGTTGGGTCCCTCAATACTGTACTATAGTGTACACAGTGAAATACAAATGAACACATGTCAGGTCTCTCACTGCACACTGTCCCATTCATTATTCAGGTTTCCTCAAAGCCAGAGCGGATCATGCTTTCTTTAAATATTCACATGTACATTGTGATTCACTTTTCGTCAGGTCTCTGCTCCAGACTGAGCCGTGAGAAAACACAAGATTCCACAGCTCTGATTTAGCCCTGTAGGAGCCAGATCACCCATCTCCAGACTAGAAACCCTGCAGGCATTCAAACAGTAAAGTGAAGCCAAAACAACACAAAGGTTCAAAATGTGCTACATCATTTCAATGTTCATAATAGTGTAACTGTGCATAAACATGGAATGGGTAACAAAATAGTTATAACAAAAAAGATGAGTAATAAAAAAGTATTTTGAGAAGGACACTAGCCTAGGAACCTGAGCTTTTGTGACGTCACACATCATCGGAAGTTTCAGCTGACCTAATGTTAAATCAGTGGAGATTTTAAGATGCTTGTTACAGCCCCAGGCCTTCAGTTCTCTGCCTTGTTTTGTGTATGTTTAATTTCTTTGCTTGTCCCTATGAAGTTCTCCCGCCTGGTCCTGGTTGGCTGCTGCATTCTGGTCCCTGACTGGTGGTGTACTTGTACACCAGGCCAATCCTGCCTCTTCCCTATTTAAAGGCCCCATGACATGGTACTTCTTGATGCTTTTATATGGCTCCTTAATGGTTCCCTAATACTGTAAATGAATCCTTTTTTAAAATCAACACTCAGTGCATGAGAAACAGAGATAAGATTAGAAAGAGTAATTTTTCTCTCTCTGAACAGTCCATTATGGGCGTTGTTGCTTGAATTCAAATGAGGAGAAAAGAGATGGCCTATAGTAGCGGGTGGGGGCGTGGCCAAACTCTCAGCTGAGTGCTCTGATCCATTTCCACGTTTTTGCGCGGAGAAGAGATGAGAAGCGTTCCATTGAAAAATAAACACATTTCCACAGAAAATAAAATTAAACCACTGCTGTTCAAAGGTCCAGAGGCTCAGATAAAGGACTTCCGAGCCTAGAAACACTCGGACGTGCCTCCAGGCAAATAAAAAAACGCATTTCGCATTGCCTAGCGCATTCGCAGTCCAAACTCTCTGGGCGTGATTTACAGAGACGCTGAGTAGAGACACAGACGGGGGTGGAACTGCATTTTTTGAGCTGACGTCAATAAGGTGCCTTGTTGAGAATCGCCCGTTTGAGCTGTGTTTTTTTCTAACGCAGAAAAGGATCGCAAATGCTCAGTTTAGACATTTCGCAACTTTTAACCATGGGGGGGCTAAACAGGGTAGGGGAGCTCACATTAACGTTCATAAACCTCAGAAAGTGAACATTTCATGCCATGGGACCTTTAAGGAGATCATCCACATGTGTCTGGGGCTGCTGCTCTTTGTGGCCAGTCTTCCATTTAGATTCCGTCCCATTTCTCTGTCTTACCCCTTCATCTTACCCCTACCCCTTGGTTTTGCGCGTTCATGTGAGGGCAAGGGGTGTCTCGATTCTAATTTTGATCAAGGGTTAGGGCCATGGCCGAGGGCTACATATCCCTTGAAACGAAGTAAGCTCTCGACCAGACTTGAAACAAAGGGGTACGCCTACAAGCTCAGGCAAGTTTTGGGATCAGGACGGCAGCGTCACATCGACCAGCCAAGGAGTCTCATGAAGTATCTTAACAGTTTAGCATGGTTTACAATTTGACGCTTATGTTCTACGTTACTTTTAGTGAACTGTTGTTGTGATATCTGTTTAGCCGACGTTATCGTTTTCATCAAACTTTCATGTATAAACAAGCTAGTTTTTGTCGAGCTGAGGAACCCGATAATCCTTGACATGGCAAGGGATGATTATGCAAATGGTAATCGAGTGGTGTCCCATTTCTTAGGGGAACATTCGTAGTCCTCTCAGCTCGGTATCTAGGGGCAAGACAAAGACGTAGATAAAGGGGTAGTCTGTTTCTTTTGTATCAGTCACTTTGATTTGTACTAGTCAGACCCTCCAGGAATTCGCGACAACGCAACTTCAGCCAATCCCCGTGAATTCAGGGCGGTGTTGCAATTTTGACCAATCACCGCAACTTTCCCGCAATTTTTACTAATTTTGACCAATCACTGGCGACGTATTGAACGCCGACCAACTTCCTTCTGTCTTACTTCCGTGTGACAAAACGAAACTGCGGCCGTGTCCCAGTTCCCAGAGCGCACAGCTCGGAGCGCGGCCCGAAGGGGGCTCAGACTGCAGTCAAGGAGGTGCACACTTGCTCAGCCCCGACTGCAGTCCACGGACCGCTTAACGACTGCGGTCTTCGGACCGCGTGTTAACTGCGCATGGGACAAAAAAGAAGTGGGACAGCAGTCGTCGCACCGGTGTGAAATGTCGAAATGTGTGACGCACATGCCCTTCGGGCCACGCTCCGAGCCGCGCGCTCTGGGAATTGAGACACGGCTTCTAATGGCAAAGAAACATGTCTGCGGCGCCATTTGCCCACAAAAATAACAGCAAAAGACCGCTCGAAACAGTTCCCCTCCTAGTAGTAATTTATTTTCGATGTTGGTAAGGTTGTTTTAGGACCATATCTGTGATCTCTGTGTCTTTGTATTATTCTTTGTCAGTAATAACTCAGTATTCAAAATATTACTCAATTTTAATTACAAAAAGCAAAAACCGCAACTATTTATCGCAACTTTCACTTCCTCCCGCAACAAAATCGCAACAAAAACGCAACAAAAACCTTAAAAGCACCACAACTTTCATCGCAACTTTTTGGAAAAGCTCCCGCAAATTCAGGCATTTTAGCCCCCAACAATCACAAAAAATGCCAGCGAAATCCTGGGGGGTCTGACTAGTACATGTCTGACTTTGCGTGTGACACCAATTTAGTTCAGTTCTGTTGTGTCATTTTAGTTGTCACTTGATTCTGTTTGTGGGTTTATGTGACTTTATTTTGGGACACTTGTGATTGTTTTATGTGTCCATTAGTTTTGTCACTCGTTTTTTTTTTTAGACCTATGTGACCTGATTGGACAGAAAACTCGTTATATGTTAATCCTGTTATTTTGTTTTCCTAGTTTAGGTTATTATGTGTATATACAGTATTTTAGACCACTTTTGTGTTTGTATGTACCCTTTATCTGTTCATTAAATTAATATTTTATGCCATTTTCCATCTTGTTTTTTGTTACTTCCCCTACCCTAGTTGAGCTGGGTTGTAACAATGATAAATAACATCTTACTGTGGTAGTTTTTTAACAGAATTCTTTTGACGGAATAAACAGACCTGACAGGACATGATGTGTTCACATGCTTCAGGCCTGTAGGACACCCTGTACACGTGTTTGGCCCTGCGTACGTGTAAACACTGCATGTTTGGGATGAGTTTTAGCAACGATGAAAAATGAATGGAGAAGGCTCACATGTCTGCACTATGCACAGTGGAGCAGAGCATAACGCACAGACAGTGGTACCTCACCTTACGAAATTAATTCGTTCCAGAAGTGGTTTCGTAATGGGAATTTTTCATAAGTTGAGTAGCTATTTCAATGGAAAAAGCCTGATTCGTTCCAAGGCCCCGTTCCAAGTTTTTTTTTTTTTTTATAGTGTAACTTTTTTTTTTATAGTGTAACATTGTGTTCTGCGTCCTGATTGGCTAAGAGACTGTAGACCTTTGCTGATTGATAGATGGGGGACGCGGGGGGACGGGGACTAGACCAGGACTAGACCAGGACCAGACCAGGACTAAACGTGGACTAAACCAGGACTGGACACCAGGATTAAACCACCCTGTGCGGGTCTATTTCCTGGTTTGGTGCTAGCTCTGCCGGTGTACCTCACGAGTCACGGCTGAGGCGAGCAGCGAAGAGGGAAAGGAGGGGAGGAGATGTGCCTTCCATCGGGACCGCGCACAGTCCGAGCGCAAGAACGAACTCAGGTTTAATCCTGGTTTAATCCTGGTTTAGATCTGGTTTAGACCTGCTTGTAGCTTTGTGCTACAATTTTGTATGAAAAGCGCTTTATGAATATTGTTTGATTTGATTTGGTCTAGAGGAGGCACGGTTTGAGCACGGGTCTCGTGAGTACTCCGGGTCATGCTGCGCTATCACACACGTGCCGGCGCGCAGTCTTATCCGCCCTCCCCCTTCCCCCCACACTTCACTATTAATACATTTTGTTGAAAATCTATGAAAGTTTGAGTGTTTAAACGAGAGACAAATGTGAGAAAAGTTTAAATTCAGTCTGAGAAAAGCGTATAATGTGTGTGGGTGAGCGCATTATTTGAATTTTTGAGATTACGCGTTTCGTAACTTGAATTTTCTTTCATATCTACAAAATTTAACGTGAAGGCGTTTCGTAACTTGGATTTTTCGTATTTAGGGTCTTTCGTAAGGTGATCTATTTTTTGTATCTATTTTTTGATACAAGCGGGGTTCACGTACGCCCATCAGAATGCATCAGAAAGCCAAGTGACTCTAATTTGCATAATGTTTGCTGCAGTCATCCTGCACAAACGGTAAATAGCCTCTTCATTCAGTTCTTTACACCGTAGCCTTTAGTAAGCTTTCATTCAGAGCCTCCTCCCCCTGTATTTGACCTCTTTATTCACTTGGGAGATGCACATTGTGCCTTGAGAGAAAAAGGAACAGTGCGTAGTACATGCCCTCAGTGCGCTGGAGCTGCTGTCACTCCTGTTTGTGCGTGTGTGTTTGCGGAGGAGATACCTGCTTCGTGATCATCTACACACTGAATCTGAACCCAACTAACAGCGTGTGTGCAAAACAGTGTGGGCAGGTTGGTCTTGGGCTGGGTTTGGGCCAAGAATCAAATCTCTAGTAATTATTGCAGGTCTCTTAAAGGAAAATTTTAACGTTTTTTTTTTTTTAACAATCTGAGCCTTCTTTCGGCAATAAAACAAGTAGTTTTACTCACCCATAGCAGTTTGGTGTCAATTGGAGCAGTATCGCAGAACTTATGTTGAGCCGTTCTGTTCTACTAATGATCCCGTATCCGTTAGCGTGAGTGCTCGGGGCACTGCTTTGCGGTGTCCAAATAACAAACTTTAGCACTTTTCAAATCACAGAAGATCGCTGTGCCAGGGTAGACTTTTAGTGGATTCCAAAATGGCCTGAAACCCGATATCCAGCTATAGTTTCATTTGATGACGTCATCAGAGAGAACAGTGTTAGCATGCGTGAACTCAGCTGTTTTGTAAACACCGCTAGTCCGAAAGAGAACTAACACCGCTCTGATGACGTTACTTTTCTGCTGCGATATCGGGTTTCAGGCCGTTTTGGAATCTACTAAAAGTCTACCCTGACACAGCGATCTTCTGTGATTTGAAAAGTGCTAAAGTTTGTGTTATTTGGAGACCGCAAAGTAATGCCCCGAGCACTCACGCTAACGGATACGGGATCATTAGTAGAACAGAACGGCTCAACATAAGTTCTGCGATACTGCTCCAATTGACACCAAACTGCTATGGGTGAGTAAAACTACTTGTTTTATTGCCGAAAGAAGGCTCAGATTGTAAAAAAAAAACGTTAATTTTCCTTTAAGGTGCATTGCATGGAGACAAGTAGCTCTGTGGAAAGGCAAGCTCACTCACCATATGAAAGAAAAGACATGTACTCAAATAAATGCTATAAAGATGTTTATGTTATTAGGTTCTTTTTTCAGACCAAGGGTTTGTTTTCATACCTGACAGTATGGACTGCTCAATAGCGGTCTTCCTCACAGTGGTCACGTGATGTTGCTGTGACATGTCCTGGTCAGCTGGTTTTGGCACTGTCTTCCTACCAGTGGAGGCACGATGACGGCGCAGTCTGCAGTCCGACAGCCTCACGATAGTATCCCAGGTGTGTGAGAGTAAAAAGCCCCCACATCCCGGCTTATAGTCCCATGGGCATGTTTCTGCATTTCGATTGGACACATCACAACAACATCACGTGACCACTCTGAGAATGACCGCTAGTGAGCAGCCCAAACTGTCAGGTATGAAAACAAACCCTTGGTCTGATTTTTTTATTTTTATTTATTTATTTATTTATTTAAAGGAAAAGTAACGTTTTTGTTTTTTGTTTTTTTACAATTTGAGCCTTATTTCGGTAATAAGACAAGTTGTTTTACTCACCATAGCACTTTGGTGTCATATGGAGCACTTCCAGAGATGTTTTAGATTTGCGGTTAGCCTAGCGCGACTTCTAGCCATAGCTCGGGGCATATAATATATTCCCCAAGCATGTAATATGCCCCGTGCGGGCTCCAAATAACACAAACTTTAGCACTTTTCAAATCATAGAAGCTCGATGTCTTAGTCTACGATTTCGTTTGAGTCAAAAGTGGCCTGTAATCCGAGATTTAGCCATAGTTTACAGCTTTGCGTTTCATGTTTGGGTCCCGGGAGCTGAGAGCACAGTCCGCACATGCGCACTGGCGTCCTCATCTACTCGAAACTATGGCTAAATCTCGGATTACAGGCCACTTTTGACCAAACAAAATCGTAGACTAAGACATCGAGCTTCTATGATTTGAAAGTGATAAAGTTTGTGTTATTTGGAGACCGCAAAGTAATGCCCCGAGCACTCACATTATGGAGATCGCAAATCTAAAACATCTCTAGAAGTGCTCCATATGACACCAAAGTGCTATGGGTGAGTAAGACAACTTGTTCTATTACCGAAATAAGGCTCAGATTGTAAAAAAATGTTACTTTTCCTTTAAGAGGACAGAGTTACTCTCAGACACACATACTTCCATTCGTTCATCCTCGTCATACATTGTATTACAAAGCAGAAACTGCTTACATTTCAAATTCCTTATGCTAAATGCCATTGACATGTAGTTGTGGAAAAGTTCCACAGTGCCTTTAACAGTGTCTTTCAGCAGATCAGATGCAGATGGTGGTCTGCGAGCTGCAGGAGGAGGTGGGAGTGTGTGAAGAGTCTCAGTACAGTGTTTGTGTAATACATCACCAAAGCCCCTCTGAGACCGTGTAATCCGGGATGCATTCTTTAGCTGCCATTGTTCTCACATTAAGATAAAAACCTCCTTATCAGCACCGGAACTGCAAAACTGTGAGAAATGTGCAATAAAGACCAGATTTGTGGGTGATTTCCAGTACAGTGAGCCCAAAATAGAGCGACTGGAAAAAAGGAATGCATAAGGTGAGAGAACTCGTTTTAGTTTGATCCGTTTTTTCTTTGATCCATCATCTTCTTGTTTCTATGGATATGTCATTGCTGTGCCTGGAATGTTCCACAGTATGGCAAAGAACACCTCAGTTTTACATTTACAGTGGTCCCTCGTTTATCGCGAGGGTTAGGTTCCAGAACTAACCCGTAATGAGTGAAGTCTGCGAAGTACAACTTTATATTTTATAATAATACAAATTATTATACAAGTTTTAAGGCTGTAAATGCCTTAAAACACTGGAATTAACGTTTTCTCACATTTCTCGTTTAAACACTCAAACTTTTGTAAATTTTCAACAAAATGTATTAATAGTGAGTATTACTAGTAATAGTCAAGCTTCACCGCGACAAACGAACGCAAGAGCCGCACGGGGTGATTTAATCCTGGTTTAGACCTGGTCCAGTCCTGGTTTAGACCTGGTTTAGACCTGGTCTAGACCTGGTTTAGTTCTGGTCTAGACCTCAGGGATGAAAGTGCACAAGTGCCCGCCCCCCAGCGTGAAAAGGCGAGGAGCGGTGCGCTAAGTGAGGCACGGGCAGGTAGGATGAGGTAGGATGTTTTATAAAGTTTAACCTGCTCTGTGATACACGTTTGGTACGCAAAGGTACAGGCTGTTGGGAAAGAGCTGCGCCCGCTCACTCGCTCGCTTGGTCCGCAGCTCCAGACATGGACTCGCGCGCCCCGCACACCGGTAGAAGTTTAATATGAGACACGTACTTTTGTTCTGAATACGGGACGATTCCATTTTTCAAGAGACGGTTGGCGACCCTAAACACAACTATACATACATATATATACACCCAAAATCTTTCTCAACGAATTTGCACAGATATTAAAAAAAAAAAAAAAGACCCCGCGGCTGAAAAAAAGAGGTGATCGCTAAAAGGCTGAACTCTTTCATCCCTGAGACCTGGTTTAGTCCACGTTTAGTCCTGGTCTAGTCCCGGTCCCCCCTGCATCCTCCATCTATCAGTTGGCAAAGGTCTACAGTCTCTTAGCTAATCAGGACGCAGAACACAATGTTACACTATAAAAAAAATGTTACACTATAAAAAAAAAATTAAAAAAATCAGCGAAACAGCGAGGAACAGTGAACAGTGACCCGCGATAGAGCGAGGGACCACTGTATTCAATTACAGGTGGTTTTATAGCTCAAAAATACCTAGAAAAACAGGCGTTCTGACTGTGAGTGAGGTCGCCTCTCCACAAATCTGACCTGTAAATCAGATCAGACTGCGCTCTCTCTCGTCTCATTCGGAGGAGCTGTTTTAGGAAGTAAACAAGACAAGTGTGTGTGTGCAGAACTTCAATCTCGCTCCAGTTATAATTAATTGCCAGAGTTTATCCATTCAACAAAGAAAACTATCCCCCTCCCTTTTCGTCTCTTAGTTGAAATCTGTTGAAGAACTTCTTTAAAGGGACAGTGTGTAAGATTTTTACCCGTTAATTACCGAAATTGAAGATACCCATTCAAAAATACAGGGGGTCCTCGGGTTACGACGGTCTCGGGTTACGACGTTTCGTGGTTACGAACGCGCCCCCATTAAAAAAAATATGTATATATTACGCGTCATTCCGTCTTACGCAGTTTAGCGTGGTAAGAGATGTAAACAAACACGAACGGCGCGCGGCGCACGGCGCAAGAATACGCTCTGTTGTGTTTGTAGGGAGAAGAAGACAGCCTCATGTGCGTGTCCAATGTGGGCGGAAGTACCTGATGTGGGCTCTGATCTGCTCCTATGAAAGCGGCAGTGATAACCAAGCAGCGTAGTGGTCTAATTATTGAGATGGAAAGGTTATTGGTGCTTTGGTTGGAAGATCAAAGGCAAAATCCGGTTTACGACGAAATTCGGGTTACGACGCGTCTTAAGAACGGATCAACGTCGTAACCCGAGGACTCCCTGTACAGTGTTTTCAAAGCCTTTTCACTTCCATCATGAAATCAAAGTATTCTTTTGGACTTAGATATAGTCACATAAAAGGGGGATCTTCCCCATGCAGAGGCAGCCATTTTGAATACGAGAGCCGCAGAAGGACATTTGGGCTCCGCCTTCGCCTTCGGCAAGGCTCGTGGTTTTGGGTAAACAACGACAAGCATGCTGCCGGATCAGACGTCATAATGGATCTAACACGTGTTTTGGACAAAATTGTTTTACTGGATTTTATTCGCTGGATCCTTACGGACAGATTGAGACCAAGCTTATGGTGAAATACAGAGTTTGACCTGTCCAGAGCCTTCAAAGGTAAGCTAAGTAACAAACCTCGTTTTGTGCTTTTCTGTATAAAAGCCCCATGTTCTCGGGGAGTGATTGTTGTGCCGGGAAATGAATTGCATAGTCAAAAAGAGGAGACTGTAAGGTTTCATTTGATGTGTAGATTGTCATGGTCCACGATCGGGAATGTGTGTTTTCATGCGAAAAGAAAAGAAAAACAGTGAATGGGACCGCGTTTTATTTATACCGTAGTTGTCGGCGAGAGCTCGCACAGCGCCGGGTGCGCGCTGGTACGCGAGCTGTCCGCGTTACGGCGCACCCGGGTGACCCTCGAGGTCTGCCGTAGCCAAAAGAGGAAGTGCATGGTACCTACACCACCTATGCGCCACGAATCCTACACACTGTACCTTTAAAGGGCCCACATTTCTCTATGTTCTGGCCTATGTTATGTTCTTTCCTCATTACAATCACACCTGGAGTTGTGTTTTGATTCATTCACACATTTAACACACAAATTCTACAGATTTAGGCTGAGCTCTTCTCTCAAACTGAAAACACTCTGTTCCACCTTGTGATGTCATATATACATACATACATACATACATAGAGGAAGTGCTCCACTGACGCCCTGAATACAGGAGAATAAAGATTACTAAACATGTGTGAATCACTTTAAATACAACTTCAAGAGGGTAAATGAGAAGGAAAAACAACTGTGGTTAAAGGGCCTATATTACACAATTGACTCTTGTGAGCTTTAAATCATGTTATAATGCTGTTATCTCCTCAGAAACCTGGAGTTGCTTTGTTTCATTCACTTGTTTGAATAATCCTTTATTATTAGTCTGTCTAAACCTCCAAAGCTCAAAAAAATCCACCTTGTGATGTCATGAAGCTGTAGTTTTCAAGTTAGCAGCTCCTTTTACCTTTTCTTCAGTGGAGATTGAATATTCCATGCCTGAGATTATCCACATTTTTCTAGTGAAGGTGTATGGATTTATTGTATTATCTGTATTACCACATGACATCACAAGGTGGGACAGAGTGTCTTCTGTTTGAGAAGAACTCAGCCTAAATATACAGGATTTGTGTGTTAAACATGTGTGAATGAAACAAAACACAATTCCAGATGTTTGTGATGAGGAAACAACATTATAACATAGTTTTAAAAAATTACGTAATATGGGCCCTTTAACAAAACTATATATAAAAAAGTGAAAGGCTTTAAGTACAGTGGTACTTCACCTTACGAAATTAATTTGTTCCAGAAGTGGTTTCGTAACGTGAATTTTTCGTAAGTTGAGTAGCTATTTCAATGGAAAAGGCCTGATTCGTTCCAAGTTTTTTTTTATTTTATACTGTAACATTTTTTTAATAGTGTAACATTGGTTCTGCGTCCTGATTGGCTAAGAGACTAGACCAGGACTAAACGTGGACTAAACCAGGTCGAGACCAGAACTAAACCAGGTCTAGACGAGGTTTAAACCTGGACTGGACCTGGACTAAACCAGGATTAAACTACCACGTGCCGCTCTTTGCTGGTTTCGTGCGGCTGGTTTGTGGCTCGGGCTCCAGAGGACGCGGTCCGGGTGCGGCGGTTCTATCTCGTGCTCGCAGCCCCGGTGCCGGTCGTGCAGACCAGGACTAGGGGTGCTCCTTGCGCGGTGCGTACTCCTCGCACCGGCTGGTTTGTGGCCCGAGCCACAAACCTCGCGCGGTGTGTGCTCCTCGCGCGGTCCGTTCATGTCTCCGCGCTGCTTCCGGAGTCGTGTCTCCCCCCACGCTTCACTATTTAATACATTTTGTTGAAAATCTTGCGTGTTCGGCGCTAGAGCTAAGAGGCCGAGAAAGGTGCTTTTTGAGCGGGGATAACAGCGGGGCGTGCATCTGAGAGCGCATTATTCGAATTTTTGAGATTTCGCGTTTCGTAACTTGAATTTTCTTTCGTATCTAGAGACCAAAATTTAATGTGAAGGCATTTCGTAACTTGGATTTTTCGTATGTAGGATCTTTCGTAAGTTGAGGTACCACTGTATTACATTTCAGTGGTAAAACAGGGCTATTTTTTGCCAGTCATATGTGCGGATTTACCATGGCCCCAAAACCCCATTTCTTTCCTTTTTCTTTCTTTCTCTCTCTGTCTCTTTATGGACCATTAGTGCTAATGATTGACTTGTTTAAACCTTGAGGCAAATGTTCTTTTAGTATGAGACGGTGCTTCTCCCTCCATTTCACATGACCTTCAAAACTACAAGAGCTTAACTCTGGAAAACAGGAAGTCAAATCCTCGAGTATATAGTTTCTGAAACCAAGGACCATCTCAGGAAAAGCTTATTTTACCAGATTTTAAAGGTGCACTGTGTAGCATTTCTACTGGAAGGTCTGGCATCTGCTTGTCTCCATGAAGATGTTTTTGTTTTGCTAGAATGCTGCGCAATTTGGCATAAAACATATCTGTCTCCATGGAGAAAAATCAGGATACTGCCTCTACATGGACATACATTATAGTTACATTATTATAAAAAAGTCATCCCAAAGCATTGTATAAATTAGTCAAATATGTGCTTTTAAGTTTTATTAAAGACATTTAAATAGAGAACCATCTCTATTTAAATGACCGGAAAAAAGTGGCTTGCCCTCTCTGGGTGGGTGGGGAGTCCTTCCCTCAAGTGGAGGAGTTCAAGTATCTCGGGGTCTTGTTCACAAGTGAGGGGAGGATGGAGCGTGAGATTGACAGGCGGATTGGTGCAGCGTCAGCAGTGAGGCGGTCGCTGTACTGGACCGCTGTGGTGAAGAGGGAGCTGAGCAAAAAGGCAAAGCTCTCAATTTACCAGTCAATTTATGTTCCTACCCTCACCTATGGTCATGAGCTCTGGGTAATGACCGAAAGGACAAGATCGCAGATACAAGCGGCCTAAATAAGTTTCCTCCGCAGAGTGGCTGGGCGCTCCCTTAAAGATAGGGTGAAGAGCTCAGTCACATGGGAAGAGCTCGGAGTAGAGCCGCTGCTCCTCCATGTCGAGAGGAGTAGCTGAGGTAGCTCGGGCATCTGTTCCGGATGCCTCCTGGACGCTTCCCTTGGGAGGTGTTCCAGGCATGTCCCACCAGGAGGAGGCCTCAGGGAAGACCCAGGACACGCTGGAGGGACTGGGAACACCTTGGGGTCACTGTTCCCTCTAAGGTGCGCGCGTGCGCAATCGCGCACTCCCCAGACGTTCAGTGCACACATCAAATCCTTTTCAGAGCATAAAATAAAATCTAACCTGAACTCAGCGCTGGTTTGACACACGGAATCCAGTCTGATAGATTCAGTTTGCACATGTGAATGTGCACATGCGTTAGGGACAAGCCAACTACAAAGACATTCATTTCGATCGCATTTTGCTCGCTTCCTTCAGTAAGACCATAGTTGTCGTGCACATCGCCGTGGGTCAGAGCGGCGGGTCAGAGCGGCAGGTCCGCGCCAGCCGTCAGGAGCGCCACCCGCACACACTCCACGTAGGGAAGAACAGAAGAGGAGACAGGTAGAGCCATAATGTAATCCTCGGCTGTTTTCTTTGTTTCTGTCCAAGCCATAGGTTTTTGTGAGCAAAAAGACGGGACTTTCTGTGTGAAGTGTGAATCCTCTCCCCAGAGCGTTAAACCACAGAGCTCTGTCACTCTCACAAAATTACTTAAACTGGGTAATGATTAAAAAGCAAGATATAAACTGATAAAAATGTATACTTATTTTGGAGATCATTATTTTGAGAAAGACCCATCTTATAGTGTCCTATAGGTCCTACAATCATCCCTAAAAAATCTGCAGCTACATGTAGGCTATATTTATCAAGCTGAAAAAATCTCTCTTCATGTGGTTTTACAGGTTTATACACAGGTTTATACACAGGTTATTTTTCAAAATATTGTAATGTTCAATGTTTCACTGACCACAGCAGGACCCTCACACTGACATACAACATGTACAAAGTTTATGAACAGATTTTTGAGAAGTGGACCAAAAAATCAGTTATATTAAAAGTAATCTAACAGAAATAACAGCAGTGATTTGATTCATAAGCTGCCATGATCTCAGGTGTGATACTGGTGTGGCCACAGTGTGCATGTCGGATGTCGCTCACAGGAATCCAAGGAACGCTCAGGGAGTTAGTGTGTTTGCTCAGACACATGAAAAATTAGGGGGAACATTGCTTGGGGTCCCCCCTGGAAGAGCTAGAGGAAGTGTCCGGGGTGAAGGAAGTCTGGGAGTCCCTGCTTAGACTGCTGCCCCTGTGACCCGGCCCTGAATAAGTGGAAGAAAATGGATGGGTGGTTGGACATTCAAATAGAAGTCAACAACAAGTTGTTGATGTTGGCATCACATCAACTATGAGTCACATCTCCACAGCACAGCTACAGTTTCCTCCTCTGTTATGGTTATCTCACAGCAGCGCACTGCGAGTAACTAAGCATTAGTAGCTTAGTTACACCCAACACTGATCACATCAAAACCTGGACTTCAAAGCAAGTATCCAAACCAGTACCAAGTCATAGTCATAGTCATAGTTGCTTTATTGTGGAAAAACAATCATGTACATGTACATAGACATGTACATGAATGAATTCAAAATTTCGTTTCCCCACTAACCAGGCAGGACAGTGATAGAGTGGGCTAGGGGAGGGGCCGCTGCACTTGCGCGCGCCGCCGACTAGGAGATGCAGAACAGAAAAGATGCAATAAGTACAATCAGTGACAATTTCACAACATGTAATGACAGAAAAACAATTGGAGATATAACATAAGGTGATCTTTTTTGTTGGTTACATAAGGAAGGGGTCAGATTGGAAATCAATGAAGTTGATTGAACCGAGAGCAGAGATCAGACCTTTCTAAAGACAGGAATTCTACTATTCTACTATTTCTGTTTTCAGTGACAGTGTAAGAGTGTGTGCTATGTTTATGTAGAGTCCAGATAACAAACCACATTCTGTGGCCTTGGCCTTGTTTATGCAGGGAGGCTAAGTCAAAACACAGATAACTGTTTGGGACCGATTTTCGCAGGAGAGAATAATAAAATACATTTTTAGAGACCCAGGTAAATAATTTAGACTGAGCTCGGGTGCCAGACCCCCATCTTCATATCGCCATGAAGATTCATGAGAGATCTCATTAGTTCCTCTTGGCGCACAGTCTGCGCTGCGTTGGCTTTACACAGTTCTGTCACCATCCCCGTGATGATATCCAAACGTCGAGATGTTTCCTTCGGTTGAAATCCTTCCAAAAGGACCTCAACCTGTCCCACTTTCTGATGTAATCCTTTCACAAGATCTCCAACCCCTTCACAATGGCTCGAAATTTCGGCAGACAGCTTAGGGGACTCTTTACAAGCTGCCAGTTTACAAATTATGCGATAGATCATGGACAATCCCAGGCCAATTAACAGATGTCCAGCTATCAGAAATCCGAATACGTAAATATCCTCCACATCCTCCAGGTACATTGGTGCCAAACATACAACTTGCCACGCACGATACGAGTCCCTCGCATATCCAGCAGCAAAAGTACCATCTGGACACGCCGCTTCTCCCGGAGCGGCACTCCTCCGTGAAAAAAGAGTATCAATAGCGCTGAGGGTCCAGCTGATCACATCCATCTTTTTGGAATTTGGAAAATCTGCTCCAAAAAGCGAGAAAATGACAAAAACAAGAGAGGCACGCAGACAGCAGGAGCAATAGATAAGAGAGGAAAAAGAGAGACGTCTGCTCGCTCTCAGACGATACTGCTCGCAACCAGTATCAAGAACTGCAGGGTATGGAATTACCTCTGCATACAGGCCAGTCAATATAAATTTGGGGGCCTGGGACAAGAAGGTCCTTTTCTAATACAAATTAATACGCCCCTAAAACCCTGGGGCCCGGAACAACAGACCCCTTTGTCCCCCCTGTCTTCTGCCCTGTCTGCATATGTCATATCAGCTGCCCAAGTCTCAACAGGAAACCCATCTAACCATTCATGTGCACTTTAAGCCTCCATTTACAGTATATTCACTATGATACATTTATGCAGCTTGTCAAACTCCTGTGAGACAAACGTTTTTCTCCGGATGACATCACAACATTGCAGGAGATATATTTTGTCAGATTTGTTTTTTTTTTATTTTGGTTTTCTTCTTTGAGCAGAAAATTGTTGCCTTAAGTGGCTCTAATAGCAGCTTTAGACAATGCCAAATTGCAGCCAAGACAAGAATAAAGAGGACAGGGGACAAAGGGCATACTTGTCAGGGTGCTAAATGTTTCACTTTAACTGGATTTCAAACATCACCTCTCTGAAATCTCTCTTGTAAAGATTATTATGACTAAAACTTCAATCTCAGTGTGAAAACTTGTCATTTTCTTTCTGTAATATCTGGACAGTGGTTTGTTTACTGTCAAACGGAAACACAAGGTAACTTTTCAGGTAAGGTTTTGTCTCCATGGTCACTAAGTCCATAAAATGTGTGCCCGCCTCTACACAGATCTGACCTGTGACTTGGCCTAGAGGCGTCACTTGCTTGACTCCGTGGAGATAGGTAGGCCCGTCATGATAATTACGATATCGAGTTATTGTTCAATACGTGACAGATGGAACAATAATGTTTAGGGGTCAGTATTTATGGTGGGTACTTTTTCTTAGTACTAGTGGGGAACTTTTTGCAATTTTTCTGTTAGATGGCTGGATTTGAGCTGTAGAGGACTGAATAATTAAAGGAAAAGGAAAGTTTTTTACAATCTGAGCCTTATTTAGGTAATAAAACAAGTTGTTTTACTCACCCATATCACTTTGGTGTCATATGGAGCATTTCCAGAGATGTTTTAGATTAGCGTTAGGCTAACGTCGTTAGCCTAGCGCGACTTATAGCCATAGCTCGGGGCATTCCCCGAGCATGTAATATGCCCTGTGCGGGCTCCAAATAACACAAACCTTAGCACTTTTCAAATCATAGAAGCCCGATGTCTTTAGTCTACGATTTCGTGTGGTCAAAAGTGGCCTGTAATCTGAGATTTATCCATAGTTTACAGCTTTGCGTTTCATGTCTGGGTCTGCCGAAATACGGAAGTCTGAGAAGGACATATGCACCCTTACCGAGTGTGACATAACGGCTGCTGAGGAGGTCGTCGCTGCAATGAAACCTATGAAAGTAGCTACACTCGCAATATCAGCGGAGACCACCAGTCCAACGCTGTCTATTGTAGCGCCACTCCGTGCTCAACTCGTCCACGAGCTCCAAGACAATCCGACTGATTCCATCTTGACAAGGGAAATTAAAACCACAATGTGCCAGGATCTTAACAAGAGGTATTTGAGTGAAAAAGAGGCTCTGTATAAGACCTTTCCTTTCCGAGGACGAGAGTTAATATCTTCACCTAGAAGCCACGGGCTTTTGAGGACAGTGAGGTTCAGATCTTAGCCAGGGAAAAGAACTGGTTTGAGAGGGGGGTTAAAGAGTCTATTTTTGTCAAAAAAGAGAATCCGTCGTTAAACAGAAATGGGGGAGTTAGACATAACTTGTCTCCCATTTATAATTCGATTCTTAAACCAAGTCAAAACAGACAAAGAAACATTAGGGCAGACGATCCAGGGCAGAGGGGTGGAGAGGGTCGTTAGACGCTGAATAGGGAGGCGAAACTAGTTGCCAGAGTAATTTGAAAAACAAAGAGACAGATTAGGGGGGATCGTTTCAGAGCTTTTTCAGTGTAGGGAGCTCCTCCCTGCAGCTAGATATAAACAGGGTCTAACCAGCACAAGAACCAAGAGCTGACGAAGCCTCTCGGATGAGCGGTGAAACGTTTTCAACCAAACAAACTTTGTCCAGTTGACAAATTGAACTTCTCCTTTTATCATGGATTCTACCTGGACGACTGAGGGACTTTTCACGAATACAATTAAAGTGTAATTTAACAATATAAATTCATATTTTAGCGTTTAAAAGCATAAATAAGTAATGATAAAAGGAGAAATTCAAGTAATGATAAAAGGAGAAATTCAATAAGTAATAAATAAATACATATTAATACATAAATTCATGAATAAATAAATCTATCGTAGGTAAATGCAGTTGTCATCGGAAATAGATAAAAGCATTCACAATTCGATTGTGTTGAACTGATTTCCAGCAAAGCAATGGACATCAGGCAGTATCAAGGAAGGATGGCAGCCTTTTTGTTTTTGGTTTGGTTTATTTGTTTTTGTTATTCAATAAATTCAGCTATGAATTGAGTTGCGCAGTTATGTATCAATTGAAGACACTACCCAGATACACAGCCACTGATATTTAAGTTATCCTCTTTTTTTTGGTACATTTTCACTGAAGTATGTCGAATATATTGCAATGCATCGCAATAATTCAAGTATTTTCGTGTTTTAAAGTTAGACAAATTATAATTCACAAATAATTTATCAAAGGGAAAAAGAAAGAATACAATCTAGATGAAGAAAACCGGGCCATTTTCTCAGTTTTCCCAGACTTAGTCAGAGTTACTATCGCCAACAGAGCCCAAAGAAAGTCGTCATCCACATGTTTCCAAACGTCTTCTGGTTTTGTGACGTAAGCGTGAATAGAGCCCATATAATTCACAAAAAATCAGAAGTGTTATTTATTGTGTTACTCCAAATTGCATTCAAAAGTATGACTTGGAAAGTGAAACTAGCAACAAGTTTTCAGACCCTTTAAATTTTTTCACTCTTTGCTATATTGCTGCCATTTGCTAAAATCATTTAAGTCCATTTTTTTTCTCATTAATGTATACACAGCACCCCATATTGACAGAAAAACGCAGAATTGTTGACATTTTTGCAGATTTATTTAAAAAGAAAAACTGAAATTTCACAAGGTCATTGCCCTTTGCTGGGTCTGAATACTAAGGTCTGTCTTGGCTACATTTATTCATTCATTCATTCATTATTATTTATTCACTTCTCTGCACCTCTGCGCCATGTCTCTCTTTAGTTTTGCTAAACATTTTTAGTTCAAAAGGCTCTATTCAGGGGAAGACATTTGGAAACATGCAGTTTTCTACATCTGTCTACATTTTGCAGTCTTGTTTTCTGCGTTCTCTCGTCCAATCATCTGTGTTGTTCTGTAGAGTTTGACAGGAGCCAAAGTGGGCCAGAGCTCAGTACAGTTCACCAATGGAAACAAGGATTAAGGGGCAATAATCACTTACACTAAAAATCAGATTTAAAGTACAATAAACATACTTCTCAAAGTGCTACAGTAGGCTTTTAATCATGATGATCAATTATGGTCACACACAGGCTTGGGGAGTAACGGATTACATGGAACGGCGTTAAGTAAAAGGATACAAAAAAAAGGTAACTGTATTCCCCTACAGTTACAAAGAAAAAGAACGTAATCAGATTACAGGTACATTTAGTGAAAATGGGGATTACTTAGCAGGATTACAATTTGAAAGCATTTCATGTTATTTCATTTTTTCATTTAAAGCCGGAGTCATATGTAGGTAAAACAACGTACAGACTCGCGCCGCGCGCGCTCTGTGAAACAAACTTGCAGTGGCGCGCGCTGTGGAATACACTTGCAGCGGCTCGCACTGAACTTCACGCAGGTCGCGCACTATGGACTAAACTTGCAGCGGGCATGGTTTCAAAAAACGCATTTAAAATGGGTGGAAATTTAGGGAGGATTTTATTTTTAAAGAAGACAAAGGGAACAACATCACAGTGCAGTGCAAATTGTGCCTTCCAGCAGTTAAACACCTGTCAATGTCCAAGGATTCTACTTCCAATCTCAAGAAACATTTACAGGTAAGATCGCTAATATTAACGCTTTGATACTGACAGACCCTAAATGTCCTGCTTCAGTCATGTTATGTGTGAATATGAGTCATTTCTTTGTCTTGATTCATTTGTAGGAGCCAGTTTCGAGTTAGCTATCGACTAAGCAAACTATTAGCAAGGTAGCTAACGTTAGGGTGACCATACGTCCTCTTTTGCCCGGACATGTCCTCTTTTCAGAGGCTGTCCGGCCGGAGTTTATAAAATCCTTCAAATGTCCGGGTTTTTGATTCCGTTGGAAACGCGCTCTGAGAGGCGGAGTTCTAGTCGAACCCCGGAACGTGTATTCATTCATTTACAAACAGGCGCGCCACGCTCCACACACACACACACACACACACACACACACACACACACACACACACTCGCAGGCTGACAGGCGCACTGCAAAGACACAGAAAATGCCAAAACGCAAATGCAGTTTCACGGATGAATTGCAAAAAAAAGTTCCCCTGTTTTCGCCCGGGGCGTGACAAGTGGGAGGCAGAATGACCAGGGAGAGGAGGAAGGCAAGGAAGACTGAAGAAAAGGAAAAATAAGGAAAAAAAGGACTGTTGACTTGAGGCATTATTTGTATATTTTTTTTCATTAGCCATTAGACACATTATTTTGAAGAATGGGCTTACTGAACATTGAAGAAT